>VZTR01003026.1:714078-737457 GCA_013400775.1 Chaetops frenatus
TACCCGCCGCCGTTCGGCTGCGGCGCGGTGGCGGCTGGATGTGAGATCAGACTGAGGGACAAGGTGCGGGCCGAGCCGCGGGACGGGCGGCACAGCTGGCATGAGGAGGCCGGCGCCGAGAAGCAATTCAAGCGGAGGAGCTGCCAGATGGAATTCGAGGAGACCATGTCTGAGGGCAGGGCTCGGGAAGAGCTGGGCAAAATCAGCAAACAGTCCAGCTTTTCGGGCAGCATGGAGATCANAAGAAAAAAAACCCGAAAACACACACACAAAAGAAAAGGTAAATGGTTTTACTGCAATTTTTATTGAGACGTAAATAATATTTCAATTTTTTTGTTTGTTTTTAATTTATTGAAGCTGTTCATTCTGGCAATGATTTGCAGACAATGTGGGGCGGTACTTTCAGCTCTATTTTTACTGTNTGCAATTTTGGCTGTGGTGATGGGGCACAGCACGGGAAGGGGGGACCACAGCTGCCCCTTCCCTGCACCCCGGTGCATTAAGCATGCTCTCCTGTGTTTCTCTGGCNCCTGTGTTTCTCTGGCTAAGTATCCTAAAAATGCTGCACTGGAGCAGCCCTATACATATATAAATATATATTATATATAATATAAAGAAAAAAAACCCGAAAACACACACACAAAAGAAAAGGTAAATGGTTTTACTGCAATTTTTATTGAGACGTAAATAATATTTCAATTTTTTTGTTTGTTTTTAATTTATTGAAGCTGTTCATTCTGGCAATGATTTGCAGACAATGTGGGGCGGTACTTTCAGCTCTATTTTTACTGTGTATGGTATTTAAATCTGAAATACGAGTTTCTAAGCAATATCTGAGGCCTGTGGCTCCTTCTGTAGTTAATGTCCACGACATAGATTTCCCCCCTTCTCTCTGGGCATACCAACAAGGGGACAGGAGACTCTTCTGGGCACTTTTTCTAGAAATGAACAAGTAAACGAGCAAACCATAAAACCTTCTTATGACGTAAACTGAGCCAGAAAACTTCTGGAAGCTGCTGCCTCTTCTTCCCACCTTGGTCTCTGTTTGTTTCTCCTCATCTCCATCCCAGCCATTACCACCATCCCAGCCATCATCCCATCCTAGGCAGTGTCCCCATCCTGGCCGTCACCCAATCCCAGCCATACCCCCTCCCCTCCTATTGGGTGCCCATCCTTGCTGGAGATGGAAAGGTGGGAGCCACCTGAAGTGGATGGAAGGCTGCAGGTTGTCACCTCCAGCTGCATGGGGAAGGTGTTGGAGGCTGCCACAGCAGAGGGAGGGATGGGAGGCTGGTGGTAGTTGAGATTTCTTGTTAGGAAGTGTCTTGCCTGCCTGCCCCCAGCCCTTCAGCTCCCCCTCACCTTGTTTGGGTAGTATGGGCACCACTTTCCCTTTGGGGGGCAGCGGTTCTTCTGGCTTCCCACATCCATTTGTTTCACATCTGAGAAACTCAGGGGGAGCGTGTTTGCAGGTGCCGGGACTCCCCCGGTCCTGTTTCCATCCAGGCAGGCTCCCCTCCATCCAGTGGATGATAAGCTGTCCAGACATGAAGCTCTGCAAGCATATGGAGGGACACAACTGAATTATTTTCAGAGATGGTTGGCTGCTTCTCCCATCTGGTGGGAAGCCAAGCTCTTGCCCCCAAACCCCAATGTCAGGATTGCTGAGAAGCTGCTTTCTGAAGCTGGAGGCACTGAGCTGCCTCCACTGCAAAGCACATCTCTCCCTGCAGCTGACTTTGCTTTCTCCCTTGTCTTGCACTAGTTTGCAAAGCTGATACCTCAGGGGTCTGTGTTCGTGCATGTCTGTGTCCTGTGTCATCCTTGGAGTGTTGTTTTTTTCTTTACTTGGGTCCACATGGTTTCTCTCCCTTTCCCTCGTTCCTCCTCTTGTCATTAGTTTCTATCTTTAAATCAAACTACCCGTGACAAAACCAAATGATCTCAGGTTTAAAACTGAACATAAAGCAGAGGCGTGAGGAGCTGCAATCACACAAGGAGGGGCTGCTCACTTCAGCTTGCTGCTTCCTCAACCACCTCTGTGTTCACAGTTGAGACAAGTCTCCCTGGAGACTCCTTGCTCTCTTCGGGCTTTAGTTTTTCTGCTTTTCTATGGAGCTGTTTGGTGAGATGCTGGGGACCCCCACATGCTCCTGACTGGTTCCCTGAGGTGTGGCAGGGAGGGATGGGGGTGGTTGGAGAGCCGGGGACCACCTGCTCCTCTCCCCACATCACTTTTGATGAGAGTGAGAGATCTCACAGTCAGTCCTCAGAAGCCTACCACCAGCCATCATTGCCTCCAGCAACCACCTCAAACCTGCTCAGTGTTGCCTACCTGAACATTGCTCTCTTCTCATCATGAAGCAGTGATGACACTATTTTCTAGGCTCCCTCTCTAGACTCCAGAAGGCATTTAGGTCCATCCTGTGAGCCAGGCAGCTATTTCAGGAGCTCCACTTGCAGGAGGCTGTCATAAGTAGGCATCAATGTCAAGTCCAAGGAGGGAGAAGAAAAAGGCTTCATCCTCCCTCTGGTACCTCCTCACTGGGTGTATTGTTAGTGTCACCTGCCTCCTGTCCAAGAAGTGCTTCTGGTCCTCCTTCCCCTTCTGCTGCCCTCAGTGGCAGCATCTCTTCCCAAGCCAGTGATGATTGTCCACTGATCTCTGCCCCCTAGCACTCAGTCCCTGCTCCTCCCATAGTCCTCCAGGGTTGGTGCCAGCATGGATTTACTGAGCTCAGGTCAGGCAGGTTGCTGGCAGGAGCTGGTTAGGTGTAGCTTTGAACAATGGAGAGGCTTAAATGACTTCCCAAGGGATGTAATAGAAAGGACAACAGGTGGGCACAACCAGGTGGGGAGATGAGAAAAAGCACTAGCAAGCTCCCATCTAATTCCTCCTGTTAAGTGACATAGTGTGTTGCAAGCTCAAAAAAGCAGATGGAGCAAGTCAGGAAAGAGAGGGCACATGTTGTAAATGAGACCCTGAATGTCTGCAAGGAGGCAGATATATGGCATGCTTTTTGTCATCTCCACTCTGCCATCGCCTGGATGCTTCTGAGCCATGTTTGAGGTTCTACGCACTGTGGACTCCTCTCTCCTCTGAAACCAGAGCAAAGATAAGTATATTTTAAGATTAGTAGGTTATAGACATTCATGACACACCTCTGCAGCCTTATTTTGGTGTACTTTGCATTCATCCTTCTCCTTTACATTGGGCATGTGCATCAGAAACCCTCATATATACAATATTTTAAATCTATCTACAGAAAATAAGCCTTGATGGAGCAGCCCTGCCCAAGTGTCTCCTGCCCATCCTGACCCAAAGCCACCAGGGTCACCCAGTGGCTTGCAATTAACTTTTTTTTTTTTTAATCAAGCTCTGTCTAATAAACCACTTTGTCCATGAGTCAGAGAGCTGTGAGCTGTCATGAGGACAGATGTGCCGGGTGGCAATCCTCCACGTCATCTGTCAGCCAAGTCTTTTTATGGGCTCTCACAGCCAGCTGACCCATCCCAAAGCCTCACTGGAACCAAAAATCACCTTTCCATGCCGATCTGATGAGGGCGCATTCATTTGTGGGGATCTACAGAGGCAGAAGTATGAGCAGAGGAGAGGAAAGGTCTTCTTTCAAGGGAGGAACCAACAAAGTTGCTGAGTGTCTGATGGCAGTGGCAGTACCTGAGCTTTTCACCACATGAAGGACTGACAAACCACAGCTCTCCTTCAGACTGGGAAGGACATTTTGCTCCTTTCCCTTCAGACTCTGCCTGTCCTCAGGGCTGAGCCTCCCAGCGACCTCCTTCCCAGCTGAGCAAAACTGGCAGGAGGGCAGTGATCAGGTTGGCAACACTGAGCTAGAGGCTTGGGTCAGAGCAGGCTCGTCCCTGGCCTCAGCAGCAGCGTCCCCAGCCCCTGCTGCTTTTCCCAGCCCTTCTCTTTGTCTACTTGTTTCTTTGGATGTCCATCCCCGTTACATCTGCCCCTTAGGAGACAATGCCCCTCAGAAACCCCTCTTGCTGTCCCCTTTCCCCTCCCATTCTTAATACTAATGATAATAAGCTATCAGTGTTGTCATTGCAATCTATGAATGATAGATTTGAGTATTTATGATTATTATTATGATTATTATGGTTATGATTCTGTACTTTTTTGCTTCTTACTCTTTGTATGTTGCTCTTTGTTTCTCTGTTGTGAATAAAAGCAAGGCCCCATCTCACCTTCTCTCTGCTCCCCGCAGCCCGGCTGTGGCTGACTCGGCACAGCTCCCGGCTGCTCCAAGCCTCAGGAGGCAAACCCTTGTCAGAGGAGCTGGAGGGAGGTGCTTCCTAAGGATATAAAGGCACCCAAACCCGGGGCAGATCCATTCTCTTAACTCTTCCCTTTCCTTCCTGCAGCTCCTCTCTCCCATAGAGGTTCCTGCTCATTTTTGCAGGAGGCAGGAACCTACTGACACCAACAACAGAGGATTAAATGGCAAAAGCTTAAAGCTTTAAGGAGCATTGGCCAGGCATCCAGTTCATGGAATCAGCTCCCTCCAGGTCATGGTCCTCTCACCTTCTTCAGCTGGCTGCCCCTGCAGGCTGCACCTTCACCCACAGAGGCTTCTTGCTCTGGCATCGCAGCTGCTTTGCAAAGCTGCCCTGCTCAGCTGAGCCCGGGGCACTGGCTGCTGCTTTAGCCACGTGCCCTGGGCTTCCTGGGCTTGTGTGTCCTCCTCGTGCTGGCTGTTCCCTTGCCCAGGAACAGCACAGCCTGGGGAGGACACATGGCCAGTGCTAGAGCAAGCCCAGTGGCAGAGCCACAGGGAGACATGTGAGTGGCCCCCGCTACCTGGAGGGATTTAGAAAGGGGCTGGAAGTAGCTCCCAGAATGGAACTTGATATGGTCTTTATCAAACACTGATAAATGGTGGTGTCATGAGCAGACAGAGGCTGGTGCTGGTTTTTTGCACCCATTGCCTGTGCTTCTTGTACAATGTGGAGGTTTCCAGATGACTGTAAGGTGTAGGAGGAGACATTAGGGGAAGGGAAGAGGAACCCCATCTGCACCGTGGTACGAAACACTCCTTGTACTGCACCAGCCCCATGAAGAGTCATTTTAATTTGCAGGGTTTAACACTGCCCTTCTCCAAGTGGCCCAGGCAGTTTCTTGTCTCTGTCATGACTTTGCTTTGTCATGGGTTGGGGTCCTTCTCATCATGCTGTGCTGAACACATTTCCAAGGTTGCTCTGAGACCACACTGGAGAGGAGAGAGCTCAGGTCTCACCCCTCTCTTGGGGGACCCTGGTAGATCTCTGTTGAGGTCCCGGTCCAGCATCACCCTTCCTACCTCACCTGCCTTTGGAGCAGCCGTGGACAGGGAGGGAGCAGGCAGGTTCCGACCATGCCAGGACTGAGCCTCTTCTCCCTTCCTCATCCCTGCAGGATCAGACCCTTCCTCAGCAAGCACAACACAGAGAGGGGGTCTGTTCCCACCCTGGTGTACCTGGGGACTCCCAAGCATGGAAGAGAGGGTCTGGCCACCAGCCCCACCACACTCCCTTCCTCGCTGTCCATTTGGCCAGCGCCGGCGTCGGACCTGGGGAGACACCCTGCCCCTGCCTCGTCTTTATTTATTTATTACCAGAGGCTGTAAACAGCAGTGCTTTTCTACCCTCTACTTTCTTTTCCTTTCTTTTGTATTTTGGAACAATGTGTTGTAATAAATACCCGAATAGGTGTTTTAACAGCTGGTGTCAGCCTTGGTTTTTGAGGATCAGACCTTCTCAGGATGGGGCTCTTTACAAGTTTCGGGAGGGCAATGGACCTTTGGTTGCAGTGATGGGGCCTAGAGCCGGTGGAGAGCTGGACACAGAGCCAAACCTGGACACAGACAGACCTGGATGCACAGCCAGTGTCTATGTATAGGGCCTGGCAGCTGAAAGCTGCAGCTGGACTAATTCAAAGCAGAAATAAGGCTCATGGCTGAGAGAGTAGTAGCATAAAAATTAATTGGGGCATTCATGGGCTCTCAGACTGCAAACTGCCACTCTTGGGTCTCTGAAGCTGTAGACAGGTGCCTGAGCATCCCCTTTCAAAAGGAAAGAGCTGTCCCAGTCCTGCTCCAGATGGGGTTACACGCATGTAGGGAATTGTACATATTGCCAAGCTAAAGAGCACAAAAACACGGAGTGTTTGCATTGAAACATACTGTTTTTATTATTATTACTATTATTATCATCATCACTATTGTTATTATTATTTTGCTTCCCAGCTATGCTCTGCTCCTGACATAATAGCAGCCTGTAGCCACACACTTGCTGTGCACTACAGCTAAACCCTGTAAACATTCCCTGCTCACCCATGGCCAGCTGAGCCATGTTGTACTCAGGGGCAGCTGGCAGGTGCCAAGCAGCAGCCCCATTTTGGCTGGACTGTGCTCGAGTGGAAGCTGGTGAAGGCATTTCCCAGCTCCCCCCTGCAGCAGGTTTTTTTTTGGAGGGAGGAGAAGGCTCCAGAAAGCCTCAGCACTTACTGACCTATGTGCAGAAGGGACATCCATCCCCACAGCTGCTTTCCACAGACTGGGCTAAACCCCCATCTCTTATAAATTCATTCACCTTATCCAGCTGCAATTGCTGGGGTTTTGTAAAGCTTCTGGAAACTACTGCCATCACCTGCTGCTGGGGTAGAAGCTCAGTGTGAAGCTTTGGCCTCCTGTGCATCTGACACCACTAGCTGCTCCAGAGAGGCTGTTTGCATGTCCTCCTCTCTCAACCACTTGTTACCGTGCGTGACATGGGAAGGGACAATTATTTAACAGGGAAACATGAACACTGTTCCCATCTCCCTCCCAATTCCCCTGCTCCAGCTCCCTGCTTAGTTTTTCCAAACTCGCTGCCCAGAGGAAGATGCTGCAGCAGAGTTCCCAGAGTTGACATCTAGGGTTGCTACTTCCACAGGCACAATTAAATCCCTCCATGTTTCAGAGAGAAATTCCCTCTGGGCCCGGGAACTGGCAGCAGCACCCAGGTGGGAGGGAACCCAGGTGAACTTGTTCTTAGCTGGGGCTGGGGCTACAAATATGTGGAGCCTCTGTGCCCTGGCGGAGGCACCCATGGGTGTGCAGCCAGCACAGCTTCCTCCCCCTGCCCTGGTGCTGAGGCTGCCTCTCCTCTTGCTCCTCGTGGTTTGCACAGCAGAAACCATTACTGCAACGAGAAACCCAGGAACGTCCTTTTTCCAGCTCTCTGGCTTTTATTGACTCAGAATGGCTGCCAAGCCTATAAATAAATGTTCCTTGAGCTAAATATAGCAGCCACTGAAATAGGCTGCTGGCTATTTATTTAGCGTGTGGCCTCTTTGAAAGCTTGCCAGTCCATACTGCCTTTACCTTCATGCTGTCCCACCCGGGGCTGTGGCCACCCACCACGGGGGCATGGCTGAGTCAGCACGGGGAGAAGGGGTCACAAAAAGTCAGCCCCACCTCCACAGGGCTGGAGAGCCAGGGTGACAGGGTCTGGCAGCTGGATGAGCTTCAACACCCTGTACCCCTGCCCAGAGAACTGAGGGTCCCCAGGAGGGACATTTGCTGGAGCAGTCAGGCTGGGTCTGAACTAGTCACAAGCCGGTTTCCTCTCCTGTGAGGACTCGGTGTCTTTTTCCAGCACCAGAGCCTGGAAAAGAGAATCTACCTATCACCTCCCCCAGGCTTTCCAGCATTAGGTGGTGTGCATTGCTTTTCCACACTTTGCAGGAGCATTAATACTCCTGGAGCACAAAGGTGCTGTGTGTTAGGACACTTAGGACAGCCAGGGGCATGAATTGATCCCCACCCTTGCACCCCTACGTGAGTCAGGACACTCAAACTCAGAAGCTATACTGTGACTCTGACCTGGTCTCTGGCCTCAGCTGCTGGGTGATTTTCAGGGATTGCTGCAACCATGTCCCCTCCCAGGTCTCTCCCACTTCACTGTGTGTCTGGGAGCAGCCTGGGAGATGCCATTTGCCACACTGGTGAGATGAGCTCTTACTAGGGCACCACACTTGGAGATGCTCCGTGGGATGCATGTTCCTCCAGAGCCCTTTTGGTTGTGCAGTGATTCAAGAAGGAATGGGCTTCATCTCTCAGAGGCTGATGGAAAACAAGGTAAGTACTGCTTTCTGCTGCAGACACTCTTCCACACCCTGAGCCTAACAGGAATAGGATGCTGCTTTCCTTGGGCTGTGAGGAATTCACTGCAGCTCCATGCCAGCCAAGGGAAAAACCCCATCACTCCCTGGAAGGCCACATTCACTCCTGGAGCAATCCAAGAACATAAATAACATTTAGCACTTACAGAAGGTTTTGCTAAACATGAGCTAATCCTTACAACACCCATGGGAAGGAGAAAAGTAATTATTGTTATTGGGCTTAATTTTTCCTTTTCCATGTACCCCTGCAGATGGGGATCAACTCTACTTAGTCCAGAGAGCTCTGGAAATCAGAGAAGAATCCCACTCATCCCAGCTTGTACAAATAGGAAACCTGGAGCCAAGATGGCAGGTCATTTGCCAAAGGCCACCCAGGAAGGCAGAGTTGGAGCCTCTGTGGAGTGTGTGTGGGGGAAACCCTTGCTCCCAGTCCTTCTTGCACACACCAGACTATAATTCCACAACTGACAGGGTAATTCTGGCCCCCTTGCAGGTCCTCTCCTTCAGGATGCCCAAGGGATGCAGATGCTTTGTATTGCTGCTTACCTTCCTGTTCACAATGTCACTTCACAAGGCGGTTAGAGGAATACCCTGCTCTCCACGGCAGTAGGTGCTGATGAGGCTCATGAACATCTTGGTTTGGAGCACTACTGCAGCAAGGCACAAAATTCCCACACGTGACCCCCCGCTTCTGGAATTACAGCTCCAGACCCACTGCCATGTGTGGTAGATCCCACCAGCCCTCAGTCACTGGGCAAGCAGCCTCCACAGCTGTGGCCAGGGCACTCCAGGGGGGAAAGGAGCTGATGGGATGGTCCTTGGGCTTGTCCCAGCCGTGTGGCATTGGAGCAAGGCTGTCTTAGAGGCCTGAGATGCTGCTAGGGTCCCTCCTGAGGCACAGAGTGTCTGGATTAGGATGCCCCAGGGGAAAGTGGAGACCAAAACAAGGGTGAACTGCTTGCCTGGGTCTTTTGCAGGAAGAAAGGGCAGTTTTAGCGGGTTCCATAAAGGCATCAATACTCCCTGGCCACACTCCTCAGCTGAAACCCAGGCACTCAGTGTCTGAGTGGAAATATTGTCTGTCGGCAGTACCCAGATGATGTCATTTAGTTTTCCAGGCTTCTGGGCTGAGCCAACAGCCCGAGCCAGTATGACTGGAGATTCTTTATTTAGAAGGAGCCCAAGTGCAACTGAGTCCAGGTCTTTGCAGCACCCCTCTGCCACCTCCCTTCCCTGCTGATGCAATCCCATCTGCAGCAGGGACATCAGGATGCCTCAGAGGAGGTGGTTGTTGGAACCTCGAAATGGAACCCTGACAGGCAGGTGAGAAAGGGAGATGCTGTCAGGGGACAGGTGAGGGCTTAGTCTGTGCTACCAGATGTTCCCCAGGCAGAAGAATCTGCAGTTCCCTCTGGGCGATGCACACAGCAGAGGAGTGCTTGTCCCTCCAGGTGTCCTTTTACCTCCCTTCAACTCCCTGAGAAATTTGTCCTGAGCTCATTGGCATGGCAGTGGTCACCTTCCTCATCCTTACACTTGCCCTCTCCAGCCTGCATTACTGCAACCAAGCCCCAGGCTGGCTTTTGGGGGCTTTCTAGACAGAAATCAAATGTTTTCCCCCTCTGACACCCCTTAACCTGCTTCCTCTCCCTCGGCAGCATCTCCTGACAAGCACAAGCGAGTGGCTAAGAATAGCCCTGCCTCTGGCTCCAGGCTGGTGCTGTTTGTTGGGTGACTCAGAGCTGGACAGGCAGGCACTTACTCAAAGGGCCCCATTACTCATCTGTCTGTATTGCCCCAAGGATGGGGTTTGTGCCTCTCGTTTGCCTCTCCTTTAAAGATCCTTTATTTATTTCTATTTAATAGAGCTGCCATGCACAAGGAGAGGCAGTTTTCCTGATGTAGGTTTACCTCTAAATTTGTTTGCCCTGACCCAAAATGCTGCAACCCCTGTAGATCACACTGGCAGCCCCTCAGTATTGCTCCTTCTCACTGCCTTGCCAGGAAGGAGCTGTGTCAGCAGGAACAGGGCAAATGGTGATGTCTCCCAAAATTGCATTTCATGGCACCAGGGTAACAATGAAAACAAAAATTCTCTCCTGCAGAAACCATCTGTGTTGAATACCAGTGTGGATCTGGCTGTGCCCAAATCCAGCTGGCCTCTCAGATGCCCACAGGATGACCCAGCTGCTCCCATCTTGCCCACAGCCCACACTAATTGCAATCCTCCTTCCTCTCTGCAGAGTGTGTCCCTGCCCAGTGGGCAAAGCACCTCAGAAAATTTTAAACGGCCTCCATTTAAAAAAAAAAGTGGCTTCATTTCCAAACAACAAAAAGGCAGCGTCTTCCTCATCTGGTTTGCTCCCCTGGGGCATTCTCTGAGTCACAGCCAGTCATGCTGGGAACAGAGCTGCATCCTGACCCGTGCACATCTGTGTCTGCAAGGCACTGCCATGACAGCACTGCTGGGGCAGGACACAGCTCCTCCACCTGCCCTGCCACGGCAGGGGTGGTTGCTTGGGATAAGGAAAGCGTGGCATTGGCAGAAGAATTGGAGGAGGTGTGTTAGAATGTAATTTTGTTCTCTTTCTACTGCTTCAGCCCCATAGTTTTCCTCTTTTGCTGTTCTTCAGGTTTTTCTTCCAGTTTTTCCAATCCTGCTGCTTCACGGCATCACTCTCCAACCCTGCTGTCATCAGAGAGCCCAGCACTCTGCTCCAAGATGCTTCATGAAGCCTCAACAGCACCTGGAGGGCTTCCTGAGAGCAGGCACAGCCTCCATGCCAGGCACACCTGATCATCCCAAGCCAGGTCTGGCCTGTGTCTTGCAGAGATGCGTGTTGGGTGTAAATAGATCCACCCTGCATGGAAGTGGGTCTGGATTTGGGCTGTGGTTGTGGCTCTTCTCACCACCATGCCCTGGGTCTCCACATAACACACGCTGAGGCTCTGATCCTGCACTGCCAACCCCAAGGGAGCCTTCCCATCCAGCCAAGATGAGTGGGCTGCCAGTGCCTCTACCCAGAGCCTAGCAAGGGAGAGATGGGGGCTCGTGCCTCTGAGGAGATGATGTCCCCAGCTCAGCCAAAGCTGGCAGCAGCCCAGGGGTGCAGGACAGAGGTAAGTGGGAGCATGAACATCCACCATGGGCTGGAAATGGGGCCCTGCATGTCCTGGCAAACACATATTTGTGTGCTCCCTTCATCCCAGTGCCCTCCCCTCAATAACAGCCCCTGGGGGCATCTGGGGGCATGGTGATGTAGGAGAGCAGGACCATCCTGCCCAGGTCGGTCCTCGTCTCACAGACCCCACAGCATCCATCACACTGCCAAGGGCTTCCGAATGGCTGCTTCCAACCCCGGGAGCTGAGGCCACAGCAAAGGCAGCCGTGCCAGAGAAGGCAACGGGGGCAAGCCCAAAGCAAGCTTTGTGGGACAGCTTTCCCCGGCACCTGAGCCGTGCTGGAGGGAAGCCCCTGAGCTGCACCATCGCAGGCGCCGAGCACTGGCCCCGCAGCGAGGCGAGCGAGCAGCCTCTGCTGGCAGATCCCGGCGCCTCGGGAGCCCTCACACCCCCGCAGCTCTATCTGGACAACATCAGGGAAAGAAGTTTACCCTCGGTTCATATCCTTCAGGGCAGCTCGGGGTGACTCTCGGTGCCCGACAAACCCCATTCTGCTGAAGCACTGCTGCAAGTGTTGGTACAAAAAGGAGGAGGAGGAGGAGGAGGAAAGAGGGACGAAGGCAAACAGCTGCTCACACATCCTGTTGGACCGATGCAGGACAGAAGTCTGGAGAGTGAAGATGTCGGCAAGGCAACAGCCCACGATGGGCCATGAGCCCCCAGCCTGGCTCTGTCCCCACCAGGCTGTGTGACTTGAGGAAGGGCAAGTGCCACTCTGTACTTCAGCTTTGAAATCTCTTGCAGCCTTCAGGTGCAAATTAAGAGCATAAGAGCAAGGCTATGGAGGTTCAGTGCCTCTGCAAGCAACCTGGCCTTCCTCAGCCTGGCTGGGAAGAAAATATCAACTCTAATGTTCACAGTATCCAGCTCCCATCTCATCTCCAGGCTACATATGGTACTGGAGAAGGGAAGGGCTCCATGTGCTCCTAAGTGCCACGTGTGTCCTGCTCCATTCACTTGAACCACGTGGTTCATCTTTTACATCTCTGAACCCTCTGAGGGCCAGATTTGGGTTGCAGCACTGATAAACTCAAGACACCATGTTGGGCTGTGGACAGACAGCTGTAAAAGGTGCTAAAGTCTACTTCTAGGATACTCTGCTCTGCACCCCAAAACTTTTTTATTGACATCCCAGCCTGTCTTCTTCATCAGCTAGAGAGGTCAGTGACAAGTGACAACTGCCTTACAGATTCCATATGCCATCTGTGACACACGTGTGCAGTGCCCAGCCTCAGGAGCTGGGAAATGCTCAGCAGCAATCCTCTCCTGGCTCAGCACATCGTTCTGGGATGGACAGGAATGCTGCTGCCTTCAGCCTATCTCCAAAGCTTGGCTTTGGCTTTGCCCTGGCATCCCCTGAGCACAGTGCTGTGACGAAGTGTCTGCATTCGGGAACCCCCCCACAGCCACTGCCCAGCAGACTTGGTGGTGCCCGAGCAAGGGCCAGACTGCCTTGTCTCCAGCCAGGCAGCATTAACCTTCCCCCACCAGAGACATTCCTCAGACCTTGCTGATGCCAAGCAAAAGTACATCATAAAGTGGAAGCGCTGCCAGGGCTGCCTCTCCCTGCTCTGCTTTCCCCATTAATTGCTGACCAGACCATCCATTAGAGACCAGCAGCCTGGATGTGCAGGAGATGCTCCCCACAGGCACCTGGCATGCCTGCCTCTCACTTGCTACAAACCTGTGGAACAGACTGGCACAGATGACCAGCAGCCCCTGAGAAAACACCCAGGCACCCAGGGCTTTGTGGTGCTTGCCCCTGCTGCAGAGAGCTGTGGGTCAGTCCTGGGCATCATGCTGAGAGCAGGGCACAGAGGGTATGGACAAGTTGGAGACAGAAGAAGTGCAGTTTCCAGCAGGGTGAAGGCACTGGTTGGCTAAGTGGTGCCTGTGAGGGCTGTAGCTGAGGCCGTAATGTCACTGAGACAGCACAGTGGGATGGCATTCAGATGACTGTGAACTTTCTGCCCCCTTGGCCCCATAATTAGTCCTCTGGGTCACTAAGGGCTCCTGAAGTGCTTTCATCCCTGATGAGTTTGTTTAGCTGTGGAAACCGAAGGAAAGACAAAGGAAAATTCGGTATTCCTCTGAAAATCCTATTAACCACATTATCCTGGTTCTCCATGCTGCAGCATTGGTTCAAAGGCTGGCACAGGGAAGGCAAACCCTGCTAGGCAAAGCAGGAGAAGGCAGTAAAAAGTAAAAACTGAAGCTTAGGTGCCTTCTGCACCAGGCCCTGGTCATGGACTCCTGATGGTAATTGGTTTCAGCCCAGTCCCGCAAGTATGCACCCTGTATTCCTTCAAAGGCAGGCAATCTGCTGCTTGGCAGAGCAGCAGTGGGAGTAAGGAGATCTCTTAGGAAAAGGAATAACTTCCCTGGGCAGGGCAATCATCCTTCCTTGGATTTTTATATCAGAGTGGATTAAAGAGAACACAACCAGCAAGATAACTCAGATCACCACAGGGAGTCACCTAGTTCAGATAACCTCTGCAGTTTCGCCAGCTCTACTCTTCATTTGATAGCACCCAAAGACCTTGATATCCCTCCTCACCAAAAAACACAGTCCCTGCACAGTGAAGGAGTGAAAAAGGATCCTCCTGCACCAGACAGCACTGCTGACAAAGCCACAGAGACAGCATCAAGGCTTTCTCCAAAGCAGACAGGCTGCCTTTGGCTGTCTCACCCACCAAAGCCATTAGCAATGAGCTCAGCCCGCTATTATCGCTGATCCAGGGAGCCTGGAGGCTCTCGGAAGTGCAGCTATTGATCCGTGCCTCTTACATGTCCCCCTCAGGCCTTTGGTTTCAGGAAACCTCTGCCTGTCCTCTCCTTGTTTCTTCTTCACAACCGCTAGGAATGCTTTTCTGAGGGACCTTGAAGCTGGGAGTTAAGGGAAAAGTAACTGGGACTGCAGTGAAAGGGCCAGGGATTTAGCCTGGCCAGAACTGCTCTTTGCCTTGGCTGGCTGCATGCTTTATTAATCATCTCCATCTTCCTCAGCAGAGGAAGGGGAGGACATTTTCCCCTAGGTTAGGTTTGCAGATCGAGGGAGGGGAAAGCTGGGTGCCTTTCATGGAAACACAACCTAGGTGGTCTCTGCTCACCCATGGCATGGACTTTCTGAAGGTGTCCATGGAAGTGTCCCCTCCACCCTCTCCCATGCTTCAGGGCTTGACTTGCACCAGCTGGTTAACAGGTGACTGCACCTCTGTGCAGGCTCACACGGATGCCACAAGCAGGTAAGTCTGTTAGTCAGCTGGGGAGCACCTACTAACGATAACAATCAGCACAGTGGCATCCTGCTACTCCTGAAGGACAATCCTGCATCCTGCTACTCCTGAAGGACAATCCTACGCCCCTCGGGCTGCTTCTCCCATCCCTGCAGGTTCACCTTGCCCAAACAACCAGGTGGTAGGGTGAGGAACCAAGCTGGGCAGCTGGGGTAGCAAAAAACCCTGGTGGAGCTACAGCCAGAAACCACATTTCTGCTCTGGGCTGATTTCCTAGGTATGAAGCAAACAACTTGCTGCCTGGCCCCTTATAAAATGGGTTGCCTCACTCTCCCCACATCCCCAGGAAGACTTTCAGGTGCCTGGGTGCACTCCATAAATGAATAATGAGCCATCACAGGCATTAACACTGGTGCTGGCTGCCAGAAGCAGATTGAGATCAAGCCTTCCCTCGCATCCATTAGCTCCACCCAGGAAGCTTCCCTTTGACAACAGCCAGATTAAGCAACAGGCAGACAACAACCTCCCGTGCCCTGACCAGGCGGGCTGAGGCTGCCAGTGTGTGGGAAAGAGGGACCATTTGCAGATGGAGGAAAACTCACATCTTGCTACAACCTCCATCATAGACCTGGGAGGGATTTGGTAGTGGCCATGTTCTTCCCTGCAGATGGATTAGGACTAGCAGAAAGAAGCCACTAATATTTGGGTGAGTTTGGGGACAGCAGTGCCTTGGAGCCTGTGGATGCCCTGAGTAAACCTCCACACTCAGCCAGATCCCCAGCATTTAAAAACTGCTCATGGGGCCCCAGTTTGCAGATGAGATGCACAGGCCTGATCCCATGAAAAGACCAGTGGCTGTACTTCCATGCTCCCACAAAGATAAACTCCAGGGAGTTGTTTCAGCTGGTTCCATGTACACAAATCAGGCTGCCGAGATAACCAGTGGTGGTATCTGTTTTAAGTGATGATTCATTCATGGCAGCATTGTATCCCAACAAATCTGAGGAAGTTGCCCTGGACAAAGCTTTCTTACCTGTCACCCTATCCTCCTGGATTTCATGTAGTAGCAGAATACTGTGAGCAGAGGGCAAAATTTAGCTGAGTCCTTGCACTTACTGCCCTTGCAGTCATCACAGTCAGGGGAGAAAGAGGACAGGTCACCTTCCATTGCTAACACTGCAAAGCAGACATGGAATAAACCCGACCTTCCTTTACAGCCTTTGCTGGAGAAATCAACACTTCCTATACATAGAAAAATCAATGGAGTGCACTTACCAAACAAATCCACATTGGTCTGAACCACTTGCACCAACAGAGCCTTACATGGCCATCTATGCACCCCAAATCCTCCCCAGCAGCTCCGGCTCAGCCTTCCCTTGTCCAGGCTGTTTTGGCAGGGTTTTTCCTTTGTTTCTACCAGCACATCAGTTCTGGCCCTGTGCATTCTGGTCTGTGCTGATTTTGGGGAGCCTCAGCAGCATCCTACATTTCTGTGATTGTGCCCTGCAAGCTGTCACTCACCCGTTTTCTACATATCTGCTCTAGAAGGTGCTGCTGCTTCCCGTGTCAGCACTGAAGGAGCCAAGTGGGGATGAGAGTAGCATTTCCCCCATGCAGGCCAAACCCTCCCAGCTCTCAACACTCCCGGATCCCTCCCAAAGCCTCCTTGAAAGACCACTAACCCATCTGCACCTAGCTAAAAACCTTGTTGCTGATTGGGAATAGCTTTGAATGAATGAATATTCATGAAAATGAATTATTTCCTCTCAACCATCAGATGGTGCCATTGAGTCTTCTTAGGATGGTGAGCTCCGAGGACAGCAGACTGCCACGAGGGATAACACTGGCTTCTTGCTCCACCTCAGAGGCACCGAATAGCACTTTATTCCCCAGTTACAAGTACTGATATACAAATATTCTGCTGTTCTCAAATAAATTAACAGGGATCTGTGTCACTGGGTTTTTTTTTTGCACAAGTCTTGCAAGACTGGCTATGTTCTTGGAGCTGGACTCCTGTGATACCAGTGTAGGAACAAGTATAGCAGTATAGGAGCACTTAAATTTCGGCTTCAAGGAAAACGATACGTGTTTACTTTTGGAAAGATTTAGAGAGGATGAACTGCTTTCAGGCAGCAGGACTAGAAATTAAAGACAGAGCGGCATTAGCAAAAGCCCCTTTTCCCCTTTACTTTTTTTTTTTTCATAGAGTGCACTGTAAAAAGAAGAGGCATCAAGGCACGTTGCCTACAATATGCTCATCACATCTGACATCTCCCCTCCATATGTGGGGCCAAGACTTCCAGGCCTTTGGTACTAATAATTCTCTTTGTGGATTTTGCAATGACCAGAGCCTGGCACGGAGAGCCCTGCTGTCCAGCTGAGGCCTCTACCTGGCATTGCAAATATGCATGAATAATAACTGATTAGCCCCTTTCCTGGTTTGGTTTTCAGATTTAATTGTGCAAGATGAAAAAGGAGAAAAATGCTAGTAACGTGAGGAAGGAGGAAAAGGAGAAATAATTACAAGTGCATTTAGTCAGTGATAAGAGTGGCTGCTGAGCTGGGCTGGGCGCCTTCCAAGCACAGTGGGAGCCAGCTTCAATTTCACAGCATAATATTTCCTGCACCCTTAAAATAACTTCTCCCTGCCCCCAGGGTGTCACAAAAGCTGAAGAGCAATGTGTGCCCCCTCCCTGTGCAGCCCCAGGCTGCTGGGTGCTCAGTTGTCGTCCAGGGGCTGTTTTGACAGTGGTCCCATCGCCGGTGTCCTGCCAAGGCACCGAGACCCAGCCAGGAGGGCTGGAGCAGAATGGAGGGGATGCTTTGCAGACCCACAGCCGTGGTATCCCAGGGAAGGTAGCAGGTGGCTGCTTGAGCCCTCCTCGGTGCCCGGTGAAGAGCAGCTTCCCCGAACGGCTCGGCTCGGCAGAGATGGGACCTCTTTATTGTCGGGGCTAATTGCTCATGTGAGATGTATTTACAGAAGCGACTGTTTGTGCAGAGCGCAGCAGACAAACAGACTCCTGTTCTGCCAGGCACCCTTTGTAATCAGTGGGGGCTGGGAACACTTTAATCGGAGGCCTCATTTGTAGTGCAGGCACCAACCCCGCGCCGGGCTGGGCAGGATTCTGGGCCCCGGCAGCGGGGGCAGAGAGCAGCCGCCTCACCCAGGCACTGCTCCTCCTCACCCACCCCGTACGAGCAGGCTGAGGGCTCACAGCTCGCTCTGAGCCGGGCACACGGGACCCGCAAACAACCCCCTGGCTGTGATCCTGGCACGAATCCAAGCATCATCCCACGGCTTGCAAATCCAGCTGCTCCCATTTGGGCATTTGGCTGTAGGGGACACACTCTGTCTTGCATAAGAAGAGCTCTGGGCGTGCACAGGTGAGCTGCCCATCTCCTCGGTTTGCAGGCGATGTGACACAGGCACTGAGGTGTTTCAAAGGTGAACTGCTTTACGTGCAGTTGTACCAGAGGACAACACGCGCCAGAAAGTTGTTCAAAAATGCCTTTGTAAGCAATGTCAAGGAGTGGTTAAAAGCACCCAGGACTCTAAAAAAACAGTCTTGCAGGCTTTTTGCAGCCTGCTGGGTTTTTTCAAGGAGGAGGCCTAGGGGGAGTTTTGCCATCTGTGAGAGAGATGCAGCATTAGGAAAATAATGCAAACAATTTCCGGCACTGTCTCCACCTTCCTGCAAAACCAGTGGGGATGGACAAGGCCTGGCTGCCAGTTACAGTCAACATCTTTTGCTTATAGGTAGCCTGCATCCCAACCCCACAGTGAGCATCCCTCTCCAAACTTAAAAATATATGTCCCACTTCTCATCCTGTGCCCTTTTCTCCACTCTGACACAGGCAGTAGATTAAGACACACTCAGGGAAGAGCTTACCAGTAAGGAGAAACAGCACCACAGAGCTGGCGTGTGTCCTCTGCTTCCCCTTTTCAAGGGGCCCTTCAAATTGGCTGGTGTTGGTCAGGCGTAATGAGAGCGTCAGTTTGGGTACAGCCTGTCCACAATGACGCGGAATTGCCAGCGCTGGGACAAAAGGAAACCCACACTCATCCCCTACAGAGCTCTCTGACACATGCAGGTCAGCCCAGGCATCCTGACCCCACGAGTGGCCATTGGCATTTCCCAAGCTTCCCAGCTGAAACTAAAACTGTCTCTTCTTTAAAATTAATTCAATTCATTTTAGCATAATTCTTGTATTCCCCGCTTGGAGGAGCAGAGAAATCCACCTAATTTTTAGCACTTCTAAGCACTGGAGATTTCTGAGCATTTACACATAATCTCTCACAAGACTTCATGCAGAAGGAAGTGGGTTTTTTTTCATTTTCCAGATATGGAAGATGAGGCAAAAGGCAGATGCTGCTCAGTAGTACCTAATTAGTGGGGCAAAAATTAAATGCCAGTCACTACCAGTCTCATGTTTTGACAACCCCTCTTAAGTTGTCTGAAGAGGAAATACCTAATAATTCTGTTCTTCTGTGACTGGGAGAGAGAGACTGAACACTGGTCAGTATCCCTAGAAATGCAGACCCCGCAGGACAGATTTTGCAGCCCTCTTCCCTAAAGCTTCACCCCTCTCTCAGACATCAGAATAAAAGCTATATTTCCCAGACAGTTCAGGACCCAAAATGCTATTTATTGTTTCCAGTCTGATCCTCAGCAAGATTGATTGTCTTGTGGCAAGACTATATGTAAAAGGTCTTACTATTACTGGCAGCAGTCAATATTTATAACCACTCACAGTGTTTATTTATAAAAAAAAATCAAATGTTCCAACCAAGAAGAGATGCTTTTATTAATATCTAGCATGATTAATAATCATATTCAGAGTTGCAGGCAGGCCCACGCTGTCAGACTCATGCACTTTGCTTTTTCTAATGGCTCTGCAGGAATTTGAACCGTAATATGTTTCATGCACAGGGACAAAGACGTTTTGTCTCAGGGAAGGAGTGTGTGTGGATGTTTTTGACTTAAAGAGCCAGCGCTGCATTCAGAGCTTCACAAATGGAACCATTTTGAACCCAAGTCCATCAGCCTGCCACATCTCCTGGAGATACACTGCATAGGGTGTATCTCCCCCCGTTGCTGAAGACCCAGATCAGAGCTGCAGATTTGCAGCTAGCTGAAAAAATGTCACACCCTCTATGTGTCAGGGCAGCTATCACCTGCTCTGCTTCTCTGCCACCCACTGGAAATACCTCAGCTTGGCAAACGGGTTCACATCTTTGCCTGTTAAGGCCTCTCAGATGTCCAGGTAAGACAAGTTCCATAGGAATGACAGTGCTTCAGATGAAGGGAAGGAAAACTCATACAGCCCTAAACAATACTCCTTTCCTACAGCACTGCCTCAAGAGGGAATGTGCAAGGCTGATGTCAAGGTATCAGATCTGGGGCTGCTTGGCCCCACACCACTATGGGGTGGTGAAGGAGGGACAGGTGTTTCTGATGCAATAAGCCAATAAAGGAGCAAAGTTCACTCCCACTCCTTAGTGCAAGGCTGTGTTTGCCCACCTGCATGTTGCACTCTTCCCACTGCTGGAGGTAAAGACAATTAAATCAGAGGCAGTAAAGGGAGAGTTGCAAAGAGACCGGTGCCTGGATTACTTCCTCATGGCCTCTCACCCTCTGCGGTACCACTTTATTATCAGACAAGCAGAGCAAGCCGACTAAAAGCCAACATGAAAATCAGGTAGATATGTAGATATGACAGCTGCTGTCTGGACGGCTATCAAACGTCCTGTTTTGCACAGATCTAGTCATGAGAACTGCGGGACAAAAATAAGGAAGTAAATGTTCACACTTGCTATTTCAAGGCAGTTCTCAGCCAGTGCTGAGTCACTTTTGGGACTGCAGAGTCTTTCTTCAGGGGTTATGGGATGTAACAGAACCTACTGACAGACAGGGACAGCCCTCAGGCCCATGCTATCTTGTACGCTGGCTTTTATACTGAGCCCTGCAGAGCTTTACATGGCTGCCACATCCTCATGGGAGATGCCTGTCTCTCCAACTTTTGTGGTCTGGTCTGCACGGGATCCCCTCCAGCCTCCCATCACTTTCCAACAAGCCCTGGTGCTGCTGAGGAACATCTGGAAACAAAGCCACGCTATGCCTGGAGGCCAGGAGGAGCAGGGAATGCACTTTTTTGGATTCCTGCTATGCCAGCCAGGCCAGGGGATATGGGTGGCAGAACAAGGAGCGGTGCAAGTGAATGCAGTATTTCTTGCAATGTGCCACAGGCCAAAAGCCCTACAGTCCAGATCCCACAAGCCCACAGGGCGCACGTTCTGCCCAGGCTGCCTGTCAATAATCTCACACTTCAAATCCTGTTAGACACGAGTAAGCTGTGGAACAGTAATCCAGGGAAGAGTCTGTGCAAAACCCTGCAACGTCAGCATTATAAACCTCCCGGATCCTCTGCACTTCCTACCACATCTGTATGCCAGGAACCAGCACTTGTTAAGCACCTCATATTCATATCCTACAGGGTCTGCAAGCCCTAAACAGCCCTTTCTTTGCCCATGTGCATAGGGCTTAGCACAAAGGAGCCCCACAGCCTTCCAGGCTTGCTATTGCCAAATAAATAATCACTGCAATGCATTTTATAGAGAGTTTGGAAAGGGGAGTTGCAGGACAACCAGTGGACACTGCTGTGGGATTGGCACATCCTTTGCTCTTCAGAGCTGCATAGGGAGAGGTCTGACTGGACTGAGATGAATGTGAAACTCTCGGTCTGCGGGAGGGACTTCTGCGGTTTGCAGTGGCTGAGGGAAAAAGAGAAAAAAAACAAACAAACAACAACAACCAAAACAAAACAGTAACATCAATGGAAATGTAATATCAAGGGAAAAAATGTTATAGAATAATCACGTTAGGTGAGATACAGATAAAGGCCTTGTGCCCTTGGTAGGTGTGATACAAAAGAGAAATGAAATAGATGTTCCTTGTCTGATTTTTTCATTTGGACCAGTAATTCTCCTAGTGCCAGTTGCTGTATATTTTCCTTGATACACTCAGGAGGAAAACAGCTAATCTGACATGACAAACTCATTGTATCAGAAGTCATCTTTGCTTTAAAACATGTGTCATATGACTAAACACCCTACTCCTGGTACAATGCATCCCACAGTAAATTTGGATGGAGCTCATCCTCAAATGCCCTGCTAAAAATACCCGTAACAAAGGGCATCAAGAAAACATAATTCAAATGAGGGACATCTGTTCTCAAATGTTTGCAGATAATGACTGGATCGAGTGTCTACATAAAGGATAATTATTTTCTGCAGATGGTTTGATCTGGTATTTTAAACACTGTAAAAAAATCCTTGCCCCAACCACTCAGTAAAGTATGAGGGGTTTTGCCACAAGATGTTTTTCCTGCCCTCTCCTACATTTTCTAAATGCATGGGTAAGTAAAACTAAAAACAATTAAAAGATAAAATGTATGAAAGAGAACTGCTTCACTGGAACACAGACAACACACATTTTCAAGTTCTGGCCTTCCATTTCTTATGTTACACTGCCATATACCCAGACAATTCTCAGGCTGAAGTCTTGTTACAGGAGAATGGCAAAATAAAGCAGCTGTGTGTTGTACGAAGGGATCCCCATTAGATTTCCGAGGGAAGGTCCGTTCCAAATATTACAGCACAATGTACCTTTTAACACAAAATAACACTACCATCTTTCCTTAAGACAGAGAGATACAAAACTACCATGACCGAGAAACGTTCTTATTAAACCATGCCCTGACAGCCCCCTGAAGTGCAGCATCAGCCCCAGGGCAGTGCTGCTTTGTTGGAGCTGTCTTTGGTGTCAGTGTGGTGGCTGGGACTGACTCGTCCACCCCGAACAAGTGGGGCCACGGGTGGGTGCCTGTGGGATGAGGGGCCATGGGGACCCTCACTCCCAGAGCACCACAGGGCTGGGAGGGCCCTTGGAGCCCCTGGCAGGGGGAGGAAGCAGGGTAGGGAGGGAAGGTGACGGCTCAAACAACCTCTGAAAGAAGGTCCTTGCATTGGAAAACAGGAGAATGCAGGGAGTCCAATGAAATGACCATCACTCTCCCATAACACAGGTTTTAATTAATACACGTGTCCAAAGAATGGGATCCCCTACAGCAGCTCTGCCTCTGTAAGCACCCTCACCTGAGCAGACACTGATCAGGGAAATCAGTCAAGAGGACATCACTTGCACAGAGCCTCTGGAAATGCTCTGCATCAATGGAAAGGATTTACATTTAAAAGTTAGTTGTTTAAATCTCAAAGAGTGCAGTGTTGAGCTGTCTGGGGATAGGTGTCATCCCTTCAGCAGCTGTTCGGTAATTTTTGCAATTAGAGGAACAAAGAACCATAGGATTTTGAGTCAAAAAGGAGATTGTGTGGCACATAGTGCAAACTCCAACCAGCAACCAGCAAGAGGACATGGTCTTAAACTGTGCCAGGACAGTACAAGTTGGACATTAAGAGGAATTTCTCCAGAGAAAGGGTGATTAGACATTGGAATGGGCTGCCCAGGCAGGTGGTGGAGTCATCATGCCTGGAGGTGTTTAAGTAAAGACTGGACGTGGCACTCAGTGTCTGCTCAAAGGTTGGGCTTGGTCACCTCAGAGCTCTTTTCCAACCCAGCGGACCCCGTGGTTCTGTGACTGTGTAGCGGAAAGGCCAAGGCAGGAGTGGGGAGCAGCCAAGGCAGGAGTGGGGAGCGGCCAAGGCAGGAGTGGGGGGCGGCCAAGGCAGGAGTGGGGGGCGGCCAAGGCAGGAGTGGGGGGCAGCCA
>VZTR01003026.1:737867-750246 GCA_013400775.1 Chaetops frenatus
CAGTGCGCGGGGGTCAGCCGGGGGGGGGCCACCCGGCGCCCGCCCCGCCCGCGGCCGGGGAGGGACCGACCGACCGACCGGGGCAGGGACCGACCGACACAGCGGCCGAGGGAGGAGCCCCGAGCGCGCAGCGGCCCCGGCCCCCATGAGCGGGCGGTGAGCGGCGAGCCAGCGGCCGCGGGAGCTTCCCGGCGCGGCGGGACCCAGCCATGGACTGGCTCATGGGGTGAGTGGGGCCCCCCTCTGTGTCCGTCCCTCCGGAGCTCTCCCGCCCCGGCCGCGGCGGCCCCGTTCCCGGGCAGCCCGAGCCCCGCGTGCGGCGCTAATGACTAATCAGTTCCTGCCGGCGGGAGCGGGAGGGCGGCTGCAGCTCAGCCCCGGGCGTCCCTTGGGTGCAGCCGCCTGCGCCCGCGGGCACCACGGGGCGCACGGCAGCCCTCGCCTCTTCCCGAGAGGTGGCTCTGAAAAAGTAACTTTTCCTTCCCTTTTCGGAGTGCAGGCAGGCCAGGTCTGGCGGCTCTCTGTGCTTCCCACCCGTGCAGTGTGGGGCTAATCCCCCTGCGACAGAACATCACTCTAAACCCAAAGGCGTGCCAAGGTTTAAATGGCTTTCTGTGGGGACGGAGAGGAGACCTCGGCAGAGATTAGCGCCAAATCAGAGCCACGCCAGGGGGCTTGGACAGCCTGGGATTAATAGTGCTAATTACACAGAGACAGAAGGTAGAGAGCTGTTCGCTGCAGGTTTTAGGTCTGGAAACCTCCGTGCAGGAGAGGGAGATGCAGTTGATGGGAGTGACCTGATACGCTACCAGTACCCCAAACGAAATATTCTCGGTTACTTCTTGCGTGAATTGTGCTGGTGACCTGCACTCAGGTGAACTGTGAATAATTGTGCTTCAAAATCGCATGAGCACTTGGTTTATGCTCCAGCAAAACTGGCGCTGCAGTGGTAACCTGCTGTCCTTAGTTTGTTCTTCACAGCAGTTTGGTCCAGTTCTTGAACGTGGTCTTTGCCATCTAGGTTGCCTCCTTTTCTAACAGTGATGCGCCTAGAACACAAGGTAAACTATTTTGTCGCAGTTGCTGGCTGTGGTGTGTTTAGAAAGGTCATCGGCATGTGTGTTGCCTTTTGTCTGCAGCTGATCTCTTTGGTGGTGAGAGTGCACTTGTTACTTGCCTTCACATGGGTCACGTCCAACTCTCGGACCAGCTGTCAATACACAGTTTTACGGTGCCTCTGACCCCTCACTCACTCTGATGGAGGGAATGTTGACTGTTTGTGGGGTAGACGCTGGTGGCTGGCTTTTCCTCCGGCAGGCTGAGCAGCGGAAGCGCAGTATTTGTGGCATGTGAAGGGGTCTGGGTGCCGTGTACTGCGAGCTCTGTGTCTTGTAAAGTCACAGGGCTGCACTCTGTTTTCACATGGTGGCAGTGAAAATGGAAATGACGAGCTTGTTTTGATGTGTTTTGTAACAACCGCAAAGCACGGGTGGTCTGTTACATTGACTGTAAAAGTAAAAGCCGGAGTGTCAAAGGGTATTGCTGTCATTACAAAAAAAGCTCGAACCCAGGACTTATGCAAGGTACCTGTATGACTCAAAATGTCCCACTACAACAACTGTACTTATTAGGTGCAAATTACACTGTAAAGTGGAAAATAATCAAGGTTTATTTTATCCAAGCTCTCACTATATTAGAATGATGGTGTTCGTGTGAAAAATATTTTGAGTTTCTTGAATTTGCCACGAAAAAGTTGGCATTTATTCTGTACTTTTTTACCCAGGGTGGGTGGATCCGTCCATGTGTGGAAAAGACTTGCCTGTTTTCCCCATTGTAATGGGAATGGATCCTGAGTCATTTGAGTGTTACTTGCTTGTTCTCAGCTATTTCCTGATATGTTTCACTCCTGACCAAACCCAGTATTTTCCCTATTGATGCTCTTAATGTTTTTTCCTTTAAAACGTTGTTAGTTCTGTTTGTGCACATTTGGGGGGGAGTGGGGTGGTTATATGTGATTATGGCAGGAAGGAGGAGCATTGATATTTTGAAGTGGGAAAGGCTAGAAGTCCTGGGGGACCCATTCTTATTTCTGGCCAACTTTTATGCCTGCTGTTAGCAACTGTGTTTGTAAATGGAAACATCCATCTTGCTGCTTGACAAAGAAACTCAGGACGTTTGTCTGCCCAGGCAGAAGTTTGGGTAATGCCACTTGCTCAGCCTTTCTTTCAGTGGGAACTTCAGGTGTTTGTGTCTATGATGTGAGGAGAACAGGGCTGAAGAAGAATCTGCAGAATAATAGGAAAACAGGTCTCTCCCAGTAACACATCAGTTAGTGTCGGTGCCTCTGGCAAGCAAAATGTATTGGTCTGCTTCTTGGTGGGGTGGTGTTTCTCTTTCCTAAGTGTCCTCACTAATAAAACCATTGTGGTATTTGTTATTCCTGACTGCTTTGGGAAGGTGCTGGTTTGCAGTTTCAGCTTTCCATGTACTTTCCCTATCCCTGCAGAGGGTCTTGTATGTCTCCTTATTGGTTGTGCTATCTAACTTTTTGGTGTGAGAAACACCCTCTGTGTTTTGCCTTTGTATTACTGAGAAATGATCCTTCGAGTGCCAGTGTTTTAAATTAGGCAGCAGTAACAGTTGCTCCTGTTCTAGATCTCGACCCCTTTGAGCTGGTGTCGCATTTATCTGATAGACGTTTAGAGTGAGATCTGCTTTATTCCTTCCTGGTCCTCCCCTTCTCTTGTGGTCCCTTGGAAAGGGGGGGGGAAGGGTCAGTTCTAATCATACCACAAAGAGCAGCGACCCAAGTGTCTCTGATCGCCTCAGAGTACTTAATATGCAAAAAAAACGGAAGCTGAGGCTTACAAACAATAGTGAATTTATTACGGATTAACAAACAGCTACAGGCTTACATGGTCACACAGCAAAACTTCTCTTGGTGCTGCCTTCTGTTCAGTCAAGTGCTTCCAAATCCAGTCAAGTCCTAAGGAAGAAAGCTGAAAAGAATGAGCTCCTGGCATGGTACGGTGCTTAGTTTAGCACCAAGGTAAAGCCAGAGTTTTTTCCATGGTAAATTAGTATATTTTACCCTTCCACTGAATGCAGCGTTAATCCTGATGTCGGTGAAACACTATGGTTTCTTCTATGCATTCTCTCGATTTTAAAAAAAAAAAAACAAGACAAAAAATTTTGAGCTTATTTGTTTTTTGTAGGATATATTTTAAGTGAAATTTTGACTAGAGATCAGTGTTGCTTAATTGCTTTGCTCAACAACATTTGCCAGAGATCTGTATTACCCTCTTTGGAAGATATTCCAGACCTTTATGTTGCAAATAGCATTGATCTGCTCTTGAAGTTCAAAGTAGCACCAAAGGCAGGCATTGTTCCTTCACTTATGCCTCTTGCTTTTTAAACTTGTTTTAAAATTTCATAGTTGGATAGGAGTAAAACATATTAATGGTGCTAATAAACCTGACATAATGTCAATTATATTCCATCTTTAGCAGTGCTGTCTGATGCTGTAATGCATTTTGTCATAGGAGAGGTGGATTGTGTACTGTAGTGGTTTTGGTGAACTGTTATGTAATAAGGGAAGAGAGAAAGAAAGTATTTTACAAATAATTACCTGTTAAATACAATCATCATTTGAGCTTCATCTGTTCTATAAACTTCGTAGTTTAGTAGGTTAATAGACTATACTGATTGAAGCTGAAAGAGATGCTTACACTGATTTGACAAAGGTTCACAGCTCCTTCTCCCAGCATTTATCAGAGTATAAGTGTAATAGAGAGAGGCTGTCTGCAAGAGGGATTTCTTACCCATTTAAGTTTTAGGTCTTGTTATCCATACAGTCATACCATCCCCTGCTCAGTTATTTGTTCTTTCATATGTTGCCCTAGTGACTTGAAAAGAAGGGCCTAAAAATTATTGAAGGCTATCCTTTTCTCATATTCCACATCTTCAGCTTTGAGGACAGTTAGAGAAAAGCAATGGCCTAGAAAGATAAGGAAAAAGCAAAGAGGTCAGGACACTTGTGCCTAAAGACAGCATAGACTTTCTGTCTGCTCAGGTGGTCTGCAAGACAAAGTAAGTGGCTACAGCTGTAGACTGAATAATGTCTAACTGAAATGAATAGCCCTCACACTTGCAGATTTTACTTTGTAATGTTGGTTAATCCATTATAAACACTACATCAATGTGCTGCCTTGCATAGTCTTCATCTCATCAGGATAGGTAGTTGGAAAGTATGTTGTAGTGAAATAACACAGTAATTATGCAAATTCAGTCTTTTGAGTATATGCTATACTGGTGATTTTTAAAAAACAGTGTAAGAGAACCTCTCAAGGTCAGCACATTGCTAGATTTGTTTGGTAGAGGAGACTTGTATGTCATGCATTTTCTTTATCCAGGTGTAACCGTCAGGGACTTAAATTTAGGCTGGCAGTTTTTAAACTTGTTTTGGATATAAGATTTTGCCATGTTATCCCTGCAATAATTGTGAAGGCTAGAAGAAAAGTAAAACATACTGCTGTTTTGTTGTCTTCCATTCTGCTTTTGTGGAAGGATCTTTAAGAAATGTCCTCATAAGGCCTTAAGACACTGCCCAGTTCAAGATGGGCTATGGTGAAATAGGAATAATATTGTCATGCAGAGAAGTCCTAACCTTGAGCCAGAACAGCTGAAGACTGCATATGGAAAAAGCACACCAGTGTTCTAGTTCTGAGTCAGTAAAGATCCAATATGCTGTTTGTCACCTGTTGGACCAAACCTTAGTGCACCCCATCCAAAAGCAACAATTGTAGAATATCTTGAGTTGGAAGGGAGCCATAAGGATCATCAAGTCCATTAATTGTAAGGAGTGCATCTCGTAGTGGGAGCACAGTGCAGTGAGCTTGGCTGTCAGTTTGGCTGGTGCTTAATACAGTGGAACCTGCCTTTACCTAGCAGACCTTTATACAAAAAGCAGGTAATGATTTTTATTCCAGGTACCATTCAAAACTTCCTAATGATAGCAAATCTTTCTATTAAAAGGAAGAAAGGCATAACACTGGAAGTTCTTCAGCTGCTGTAGCCACAGGGAACGCTTTCCCCTTTCTTCCCTTTTGTCATCTCCAGTGAAGAAATTCTCCTGCCTTTATAAGGCAGTCTTCCATCTAGAGACTGCTGCAACCTCTCACCTTTCACAGCTTGCATGATGTGTATCTTTGTTCTGTGTTTTAACTGACCTCACAACAGGTGTTTCCCTTGCATTCCATTCCCTGCAGATTCTTGGCTTCATTTACCATTTTCCCTACTTTGAGGGAGCTGAAAATAACTCAAACCGGTAAACCAGACATGTATGGTCCCATTGGGCAGGAAATATTCACATGCTCCTTATTTGCTTCTATTTATAGGTGTAACATTACCTGTGGGGTCCCAGGTCACACTCCCCAGATAAATCTAGGTCTGTCTGTGAGCCACTGACACTCCATTCACTGCTTACTGATGAGACTTCAATATTGCTTCAAAACCTCAGCAGACATGAGCAGTACCTCTGCTAAGCCAGAACTTTACTGTGAAACTACATAACACTGTCTGCAGGTAAAATTAGATCTCCATTAAATATTAACTTGTAATATTCATTAGTATAGTAGTGGAAATGTGCTGTTAGTTTGAAATGTGAGTTTCAAGGGCTATTAGAGTTGTAGAAAAGGAGTCATGACTGTGAGAGAGCAATTTAAGTTTTCCAGGTGTATTGTTCCCTTATGTCTCCCTGGTTCTGAAAGTGCTTGGTTATATTACTGAGATGGTCACTGCCAAGGTTCTTCTTTTGGGTAGTGCAGAACAGCTTGCAAATAACTGCAGAGCCTTGCTCCTGGTATAGTTAATTATTGATTTCTTGGAGAAAATGCCAAATAAATCCTGCATTTTAAAACCTTTTTTACTGTAGCAAACCACATAATTTATCAGTCAGTTACTTGGTAAGTACTGTGCATGTGAATACTGGTTTTATCTTATTAGAGTGCTCTTTTTCCAGCCTGCTGAGGGATAAGAAGAGTAGATAATTTTCAAGGTCCCTAAAGTAAAAGGAACTATTACTTTACTTGGAAGAAGAGTTGAATATTCTTTAAGTGTAGCAATATTCCCTCTGTGCATGTCTCTGCATGTTACTCTCTTCTCCTTTGCAGTAGCATCAGGATTCAGGAAGTGTGGTAGATTAAGATGCTCATCTGAATGAAAACAAATCTTCTTTCTTTTTATTTTTTTTCTGCCTTGTTTTCTCTCCTCAGGTTAGTTTTCAGCTACTTGAGTTCCTGCACCCTGTCTGTGTGGCTGCATGAGTAGTGTTGATAGCACGATGATGTTTGTGAGAACATAAAGCTTAGGGAACACTTACTTTGGTGGCAGGAAGGACTTAAATCAACTGAATGTAATCATGTAATAATGTGATTATTAGTGGTAATTACTCTGCAAATGATTAGTGATCTATCTTCTGGTGATGTATCCTTCTGCTTCAGTGTTGGGAAGAACTGCAAAATGTGTGAGCATAGGAGATGCCCTGACTAGGCTGGTATCCTGGAGCAGGCAGTGGCATCAGAGCACTGTGACAGTTGCTGTCCCACAGTGTTAAATTCAGTTTATGGCTAAACTATCAATATACTCATAATGAACTGGATATTTATGAATAACTCAGACTTTACAATTGACTGTAAATCATGTTTCGTCTACCTGAGTGAGATGCTTTCTGTGTCGTGGTGTGACTGTGAAGGTAGGTGGTATTTTGGGTGCCTGGCTGAATCCAGCAGTCTGATCCAAGGGAGTGTTCTGGAAGCTTGGTTAATGCATGAAGGCCTACATGACTTTGCCATATTTCACAGGCAGTTTCCATCTGTTACATCTGCTGGATGTGGGCCTAGGGAAAGCATACTTGAAAGAGTAAAATTAATAGATGGCAATTTTTAGATAGCTGTGTATACTAGTTTGAACTCAGTGTTGTCAGATCTGTGTATTCTGCCATCATTGATGACCTACCAGACAACTTCAGTGTGTGTTTCTGCTAGTGGAATACTACTGAATTGATCTTGTTCATTGTTTTTTACCCATGTTTAGCCTTTTACGGTTGGTGATAAGGTTGTGAGGCTTGCTTGCTAGGTTCTATTTTTCCAAGTCCTTCTTAGCAATTCTTCCTCTCATCTTACTCTGCAATTACCCAAAAAAAAAAAAAAAAGTGTCCTTAACTGTATGTGAAATTAATAACTCTGATTATTTTAATTTATTTTTGCAATCATGTTGTTTAGAGTAGTACTGGAAAGTGTTACATCAAGTGAGACTACTTGAGGAAGAACTATTGCTTCATGGCCTTGTTCTGGCACTTCAAACAGTTGCAGTCTAGGAGCTTCCCTGTTCCTGAGACATTTTAAATTAATTTAAAATAATTTAATTTTGCAGCTAGAATGATGAGTATAGCTAAATACCTGAAGAGCAGTACCATAATTTTAGCATTTGGAGGGGAAAATACAGCAGTTTTCTCAAAAGTTAGTTTCCTTTTATCCTGCCAGCCAAGAGAAACTGGTCAGGGTGCAAGTTTTTCACACAATCTGCAAACCTTGGTCTCTGATTGTGGAAATAGAGCATTGAACACACACGTACACACGCACAAAAATAATCCCAAACCAGAATTTAAATACAACTTTCTGAAGAATGTCACAAATGAAACTGGAATCGAGAAAGGAATGACTGTCATTGATCAAATTCCTTCTTACTCTAAACACTTTGAAAGTAAAATCATTAAGCTACAATGTAAGCATGCAGAAAACTGTATCTCCCAATGATCCGGGTCTGGTAACTCGAGCTCTTCAGAATATATCTGCATGCTTTTTAATTTCTTTTCCCCTTCCTTTCTGCACTGCTTAGGTTATAAAGGTGGTTCCTGAATATTTTTGTCATCAGAGTTCAGTGAGTGGATCACTGTTGTCCCTTTTCTACACCAAAATATCTAAGTACTTGGCACTTTTACCTGAGAGCTCTTGTAGTATTTATACATGATGAACAGAATGTGTGTGAAACAGGTTGCATAGAGGTAATTTTGAGCCTTATTTTTTTTCCCTCATTGCTTCAGTTTGTAAACTTCAGTCTAGAATTTCCTAATTTAGAGAACTTGTTTCTTTTACATGGTAAACCAGCATGGAGTTGCTCAGGAGAGGCTTTGTTCCTAATTAACAAGTTATGGAAAACTGGATGGAGATGTTTTTTTATGAGGAGGTGTCTACTTTGTGGATAGGCTCAGGTTACAGGATTAGCTCTGTGGTTTCAGGTTTGTGTCAGGTAAATGATAAATAGCTTTTTCTTTTTTTTCCAGTCAGTCTTCTCTCATGATATCCAGGTGTTGCTGGAACTCCAGTGTGTGAAATCTTCATGATTGTCATGTCTACTGTAGTATTAGTGTGTGGCTGTTTTCCATCAGATATAAAAGGAACCAAGTTTGTAGTGAGGGCTAATAACTTTTATTAGACCAACAAATGTACTTGGGGAAAAAAAAGAAAAAGCTTCTGGGCATGCTTGTATCTCTTGTTTATGTTATTAGAACAAAACTTGAACAAAAGCATGTTAATAGTACAGTTCCATGTCAGCTGGAGAAATCTCACCTGCTGGTTTAGCAGGGCACTGGTGCCTTTTTAAGGACCTGACCAGCCTACATTCAAAATGCCATAAAGGGGCAATGGTCTTGCTATTTAAAGTTATCTGAATGTCTTCTAGGAAGGGAAAGAGGTTAGAAATTGAAGTGTTTGCAGATTCTGGTCTAGGGTATCCAAATTCACAGATGGCCCTAATTTTTTTCAATGTTGTCTTACTTTGTTCTGTGAGCCAACCTTTCTTGGTTCCCATGTAATTTCTGATTGGGGTGCTTGTGCTAACCTGCAGTTTTGATGCTCTTACGGTCTTGTTTGTGTCTCCTTATTGTTGTAGCCAGATAGAACCTTTTTTTTTTTTTTTCTTTTTCCCAATTAGCTATGTTTTGAGGTTTGGGAAAAATCTGACTACTAAGAGGTGAACAAAAGAAATAGTGAAAGGAGTACTTCAGCCTAACGATTATAGCTGTTTTTTTGTTCAGTTCCAGCCTTAATCTTGCAAGGCACAAGGTCTATCACACACCAGTCTGCTGCTTGACTTGCTGGGCATTAAGCAATATTGATTATTTTGCTCAGTATTCCTGGATGGGCAACTAGCAGCACTTGTTCTTACTATGTCTCTTCACTTGGTTATTGTGGTGCCATTGGTGATGAACATTTTTTCAAGACTAACCTGAAACCTCACTTTTTTAAAATGTATTTATGAATGTTTCTTATTAGGCATATGATAGGCTTTTACCATGTGGTCTGGTGTAGCACAGGTTTTAGCTTTGAGTTATGGGTGCTATTCAAAATGCTGAATTGGGTAATTTGCATTCTTATAACCCCAGAGTGTCTGTAGTGAGGTAGTCTCCCTTGCCCCACCCTGATGAATATGAAGGTACTGGCCTGAGTCACTTGAGCTTGTTGAGGCTTGAGCAAGTGGAGTAAAGTGCTATGAAAATGCATCTAAGAAAGGGGAGATTGTGGGTTCATGCTTGTAATGCGCAAGCATTTAGGTATTTAACTGCAAGTTTGTAGGTTATGTGGTTGGTTTGCCTTTTAAAGGGGGCCTTTCTATTTTCACACAGTACTGTAATAAGCTTTGGTTTGGTTTGTTGTTGTTTTGTTTGTTTGTTTTTGTTTTGTTTGTGTTTACAAGTATTTTTCCAGGCTTGTTTCAGACAGGATGTGCACAGTCATCCACTAAAATGTAGGCAGATGTTGCTATATGTGGCATAACTTTTTAAGTGGGCAAGGTATTATTTACATGTTCACAGGACTTGTATTTTCTCATAATTGTTAACAGAATCAATGTTTCTGTTTAAATCAAGTTCCTCTTGGTTTTAGGCAGAGTGAAGACTTACCAGCTCTCACTGTTTGAGTCCTTGGGAATACTGGCAAGGAGACATCTTGTTAATGCAGAAGTATTTTCTGCAGTTCATGAAACGCATGCAGTATAATCCACTTTCTTGCAGGACAAAATCACCTGCTGGGGTTTTTTTGTTTGGGTTGTTTGTTTGTTTTTCAGTTGTAATCCGTTCTATAATTAAATAAGAAATAGTCTTACCTTGTAGATCCGTTGAATTCTCATGCTTAAACATTTTATTCTGAAACCTGTGTTACTACAAAATAAAAAAGTTGGCAAGAATTTCTTGAGAGGGAAGTAACTTTATTATAAAGACAGACAAATTTAAACACATTGGTTCTACTTGTTTAGGTGTGTCATCTCTTCACAGTATTTCTGAGCCAAGCCAAAAATGTAAAATAAAAGGGTGTTAAATATTTCAGTAGGCATCATGATTTAAACTAACAGGGAGGTTGCTTAACTTCTGAAGGACAATTTCCATGTAAATCTTGATATATTTTAAAAGATGCAGTTCAAATTCACTCCTTTGACTCCTTGAGTGCCAAAGCACTCTTCCAATGACAAACAGTAGAAAAAAATTTAAAATTTGGAAAAGAAACCTGAGAATGCATGAGAGCTGTCACCAGGCTGATGGTCCCTGGTGCTAAAAACAGCCTTGCTGTCTGAGGAAGCAGATAAATTTTGAGCAAAGAGGAAGCAAATATAGGAATAAGGATGGTGTTTATACATGTAATAGAACTTTGCTAGCACAGACATCATCATTTCCTGTCTGGGTTTAATAAAGGAATGATAATTATTTTCCATTATTACTAAGACCATGATATTTTTGTTAAATACTGCACACAATAGTATCTTATATACAATCACTGTTGGCAATTGAACCATAGCTGTCAAAACAAATGCCTGAAGAACTTGGATCTGGGGAATTCCAGTACATGCCTGACCTAAAAGTGTAATATATTGTTCATCCAGATAAAGGTCTGTGGCCTGGTTTGTCATGTGTTCCCATTCAGCAAGTAGAGGCCTGCAGCAGGCTACCAGGTATCACAGGACACTGTGTTTCTGTCTGTGGGGACCTCTCACTTACCTGTGGCTGCAAAAATTACTGCCTGCCCTTCAATCCCTGGCCAATAGTTGTTGTCTCTTGGCTTGTACGTAATATTTTCTTCTGCTTGTGGCTAGCACAGTTTCATAAGAAGGTGTGCATGAGGTTTGTTTGGGTCTGTGACTTTACAGACCAAGAGTCTAGTCCCAGTTATGCCAAAAATCAGTGTATGTGCTTTGATGGTGTCACAGGTTAGGCCAGAAGACAGTGCTGACCAGTCTCAGGAGCAGAGACAGAGAAACACTGGTGATGATGTGAGGTTTGAACTTGAGGGCACCAACTACCAGGTCAGTGCACCCCTTGAGGACTGCACAGAACCTGAGTGGGAAAGCACCTCTGCTTTCTGGAGGGCTCAGCTTGATAGTGCGATTGAAAATGAAACTTGATTAGGCTGAAATGTGCAATTTTGTGCAAAATTTTGTCCTCTGCTGTTACCTTTGAAACTAGAGTTCAGTAATTGTTCCATGTTTTCTGCTCTTACTCTGTCTGTGAAGTACAATAGAAGCCAAGCTGGACATAGTCAAGCTATGGAACAGTGGAGATCAAAGGCTGTTGTGATGGGGGATCCAGACTGCAAGTGCAAACCAAATCCACATAGAGCTTTTTGTTCCTAGCAAAGTGAAATAGAAAGATGTTCTTATTTTTTTTCTCTATTCCTCTTAATTCCGCAATTCACTAACCTTTATCTTAAGCTTTGTAAAAATGGCACAAAGTTCTAGTGGCTCTACAGAGAGAAAGTTGATTAAAACTCTTTGGTACAGCTGACCAGACAATGGAGTAGATCAGTCAGTGTTCATTAAAGTAAGAGGGATAATACATCCTAGCTTTGGTACGTTTTTGGATGAAAAATAATGCATTGTTACCAAAGGGTGCTGCAAATACAAAGTTTCTCAAAGAGTCTAAGTAAAATCAACTGTCCCCTTATCCTTTTGCTGGTATATGCCAAAGTATATGGACTTGTTAAATGTAAAAAAAAAAAAAAAAAGGCAGGACCCAAGAGCAGTGTGAATAACTAATACAAATTGGATCCATGTTCCCACTGAAAGTAATCATCTTCTGGCTTACAGGAAGTCTGCCCCTGACTTGTTTCTCTAAGATCCGTGGAAACTAGTGGTGTGGGTGGAGTGCACAGGACATGAAGTAAAAATACTGTGTGATAAGCCTGTCCAAAATGGAGTCTAATCCCCAAGGGAGACAATGGTTATCATATAGCCATGGGCTACTCATTAACTCGTGGTTCCTAAACAAATATTGTTCTAGAGTGACAGCCAGCTACTAACATGAAACTGTTACTTTTTAATCTCTTTTTTTTTT
>VZTR01003026.1:750421-789337 GCA_013400775.1 Chaetops frenatus
GTTAACTGGGTTTCAATAAATACTTCTACTTCATCATGTGGAAAACCAGCAGCAAGTTAAGTAATGAAGGGGAGAATAAGGCAAAAGTGGGTTTAAAGACACTTAACTTGCCAGCTCCCTTTGACAATAAAGAACAATTTTGGTATATTGCTTAACGTTAGAAGGTAGGAATAATAATAAATAAGAAGAATTTTTGTATAGAGCCTGTAGTTGAGCTATGATTTTTTTATTCTATGATTCACTAAGGTAAATAATATAGTTCTGTAAAGATTAACCAGATTAGCAAGAGTACTAGCTAGGATAATTTTCAGTCCATGCATCAAAGCTGAGCAGTCAGGAAGAATTAGAATTTCTCTTGAGATATGTTGTTGGGCAATTAGCTGCATTTCCAGAGATTTATGGAGTCTTCTGAATCATTATGGTGTTGGCTATTATCAGAATGGAGTACTGGTCGTGGTAGGCTGTTGTTTTGCATTATGATAGTTACGAGATGCAGAGGTACATATTCAGAACATACTTGCTTAACAGCACAGTAAAGCCTAATCTTTTGTTTGCAAATACCTCCCCTTTTGATGTACAGGAAGTTGAAATGCTTCTCAAATATCTGATTGCTACAGAGGGACAAGAATATAACTCCCTTCTAAAATACCTCTTATAACACTCATTTCCAATATCTGTTTTTTCTTACAAAAGTACTAAATGTACTGGTGTTTGAGTTTGGAAAAAAAGCTGGTTGTGTTTGGAAAACTTTAAGTACTCATGGAATGCCTTTCCTTATGATTTTTAAGTCATAGACTAGTTGTACATTTTCACCTCCAGGATGTCTGACAGAAAGATTAAGAAATTGATACCTCTTTTTCATTGTTTTAAGTTAATACCTTTTTGACTACGGTCAATTTTTTCAGATTTATTATTCAGGAATTCAGCTGTCTTGTTAGCATATTTCACTCTTGCATTTGTTTAGGGGCCCAGAATCATGGTATGTGGTTCTGAAGGATGACATAAGTCACTCTTTTTCTGGTATTTGCTGTTCATTGTTGAAATGTCACCTTTGGGACTGTGGCTGTCATTTGACAAATGTTAATGTTTCTAGTAACTTTTAATGATCTTGATAATGCAATGATAATGAGAGAGAAGATGGAAATGGTTTTTTGGGGAGAAGATTTGAAATTCTGTGGACTTAAAAGTATTCCAGGGTATTAATACTGAATCATGGTGATGTGTTTGTTTTTATTTCTAGTTTTCTAGAGGTGAAATATGCCACCTTTTCTCTTTCTTCCCCAGAAGGAGGTAAGAATTAAGGTAGAGTATGTTTTAACATCAAGAATAGAATATGAAATTGGAAATGAGACCACTTGGTTGGTATATGAGTTGTATTATTGATCTCCTGTTCTTTCTCTAATCTGTACTTGCTTGTTTTTCTTATGATAGGTCTTTTTCAGAGACAAATATCTACTTGGGTTGGGGGTTTGTTTTCAGAGAAGCCAGTCAGTACATTGGCCTTGGTGGTCTTGAGTCTGCAGTGTTTCCTCAACAGTTTAATCACATGCTTATTCCTTTTGGTTCTTCTGAGCTTAGGCTTTTGAAGTTTATATAAACTCCTGTCACAATCTGAAGAATTGTTTTCAGTCTGGTAATTTTTTTGTGATTAAAACAAAATAATGCAGTACAATATTAAAGTTTAAGCACAGTTTGCTAATTATAATCCTTCAGTAAAAATTACTTTAGCATCTGGAAAAAGGAAATAAAAAGATCAGAAGTTGAAGGTGCTTTCCCTAAATGTAATTGCCATTTAAAATTATGTAAATGCCAAATTGAAATTTCTTCAGACAGAATGCTTAGGGTGAGGATCTGTGATGAGAAGAATGATGATGGGGGATGTTTTGTCTCATTAGGTGAATGCTTTCCCTGTTGATGGGGTTTTGTTGGTGTTGTGTGTGCACAAGACAGATCTCAGTATGTGTTCTAAATACACTTTGTCTTTCTCAGTTCTATGATTAGTTCTGTGGCTCTAGCTTAATAATCCTACCTTTATTTATGTAGTATAAATAGAGGAGAAAAGTCTTGATCAGGAGACATATAAGTACTAAGTATGTGGAAGAAGAAGATATGATTCTGCTGGGTATTGCAAGGAGTAATATATAACCAAGCCAGTTCAAGCAGCTGATCAGTTAAATACTACCTGTGGTTTGTTGGTATCATGCTGAGAATAAATCAGGTTTGTGTAGTGACTGGAAACTACCTTTTTACATTCCTTGGAACTTTTTGCACTTTAGGCTTATGAAAACCTACTGCTCTTCCCCAGCTTCCTTCTTTAGTAGGTTTTAAATCAAATTGTTACAAAAATATTGTGTACAGGTTATTGTGCATGTGGATTTCTCAAGAATTTGCATTGGTTTAGCTAACTGTTCAAAAGATAAGTAAAGTATGTATTGCAGTGTCCAACATTTGAGTCTTGTACCTCTGCACTTCCTGGTGAGATTCCATTTCCTTCAAAATACAGTAGAACTTGACTCCTTCAGGTATTACATTCTCCAGAATATCTTGGAGAAGATCAAGTCCTGTATCATCTGAAAGATGACCTTGTCCTATGCCAAGGGAGCAGATGATGCTGTAGCAGCTCTTATGAGCCTTTATTATGAAAAGGTGTGCAGATTTTTGAAGTGCTGTCTCCTTTGTCCTCTTTTCCCTAGAAGGTATAGCTTTTACCAAAACAAACCAGAGAAGTTGCTGATAAATTCTTTGGATAATTGTGAAAGTAGTTCACATCTGGGAGAGGAAGGAAAAAAAAGTTAAACATGCAGTACCTGCTTCCTCAGATGCTCTTGTGACAGCAACATTTGTAACCTCCCTGACAGACTTGAGGGCATTACACATTGTCCAAAGAAAAGCTGTCGGGGTTTTTAGCATGGCTGTGCCAAAGCAGGAGGTTCCCTCTCTTTAGGGAAGAACTGTTGCTTTCTATTGCTCCAGTTTCTCCTTCCAGTAAGTTTACTGAGGACAGCATTTCTCTCACTGTGCCTTGCAATAATAATAAACAGAGCTGACATGTGCACAAACTAGGAATGTTTCTGAAGACTGATTATCTTAAAAAGCCCCCAAGCAATGATCTTGGTATTTTATGTTGATCCATGACAGACTACAGTTGTGACTGTTCTCAGTGTTTCGGGTGCTGTTGTAAATAAATTTGTGTTCAAAAAAATTGAATGATTGTCCCTATGCCCCAGTAGCCTCTGCTTGCTTAAATTTTTACTCATGTGCCTGTGAGGGAGATATTTTTACCCAGTATCTGACAAGTGAATACAAATTTCCCCCGTATGTGTGATTGCCATAGTTTTTTGTCATAGCTTGATATTATGAGAACAAAGAAAGCTGGAGACCTTAGTGAGAATGTTAGAGAGGGATTAACAGAGCCTTGTAGCTACGGAGTTAAGCTGGGCTTCTGTTTTGCCAGTGATGTCTTGATTTATGCATACTGGGGATGTTTTTAAACACAGAAGCAATAGGAAATAAGACAGTTTGCTTCTAGCTTGTGTTTCCTGCAGGGCTTCTTGGTTTTGCCTTCCAGTTAGACAAGAGTATTTGGAACATTATCTTGTTCCATCTTCTTGTTGATGTTTATTTGTTTGCTGGTTATGTAGAGCTCTCGGCTTGAATCTGTTCTCCCCTTGCCCAAATGTTCCTTGAAGATGTAAGCTGGGAATGTGCATACCAAAAAAAATCCCTTGTCGACATCCTGTTTTTCAATAGTGTTATTTCCTTCAGTGTGGCACTCCTACTGGGAATATGGCTCCAAGGATATCTTGTGTCTGACCAAGGTGGTGACTGCTAAGGAGAGAAGTGCACAAAGGGTGTAAGAGATGAGCAAGGTCCTTTTAATTAATGGATGGGCTTGTCGTTTTTTGAGTAGCATTTTGTATAGTAATATCTAAGTAGTCTACATTGCAGTTCAGGATTTGGGTTTTTGTTGTTGTTGGGGTTTTGTTTGTTTTTCTCAGGCTTCACAGTAAGAAAAAGGTAGTCAGTCTGGTAGCAGTCTGAATACTCACGCTGTCATTGTGGAACTGTGTACCCGCAGATGAATCGAAACACTGAACACAAACACTGAAAGCAGCAGTCTGGAAGAGGAATATAAACTTCTCCCTTTACTTATTTCAAAGGTGCAGATTGCTGAGGTAAGCAAGCCTGCAAAGTTGAGATGGATTAGCCGTAAAGAAAGCGTTAACTACTGTGAAAACAAGCCTTCTTCCATCGCCAAGCACTTCTGAGTGGCCTGTTGCTGGTCCCTTGCTAAAAGTGACATAATTTGCAATTCTAATAGTGTGACACCGTTTTCCTGCCATGCTGAAATACTTCTCAGGATTTCAACATATAGGAATATATTTCTAGTGAGCATAATTTTGCTTATGGGTTTAATCTAAAAGCAGACTGATTGATGGAATTTTATTTTTATTACAAAGGCAGGAGCTTTTAGAATGTATCAAAGGAGTTTTACTAGAAAGATGATGGGTTTTAACCTCTAGGCCTGTCTCAGTGGTCTTTGGTATTAAATTGGTAATACAAGGTACTGATTAGGATCTTCTCTTTCAATGAAATCATATTGCTTCGTCTTTTGTAGGCTTCTGTGAAACAACCTCTTAAGCTAATGTAGTACAGAGTGCTGCTAAAAAGTAAAATATGCTCTCATCTTTGTAAAAAAGCATATGAGTGTGGAAGCTTCCCTGGTCCTTTAAGTGCTCTAAACCAGAATAATTTTTGCTACAGAGAATTTAACCATAATACTGCAGTATTGGTATTATCAGTAAGTCCTTGCATGGTTTTTGTCACCCAGTGCTAATGCTGTACCTGGAATTTGTATTGTGCCACACAGAAACTGTGCTATCTCTTGTTTTTTTGATCTATGATAAAATATAGATGATAATTTTTAATTTTAGCACTGCTTGAGGCTGAACATAATGAAATGGCAAATGTATAGCATGTAGGTTTTTCATTTTATTATTTTTTTCCTATTGGAATTTTCCCCCAGTTCTCCTATTGTGAGAATATTTTGCATCATTATACAGAAGAAATTATTCTAATGTTTGTTTTGTCATATAATGAATCAATTTTGGTTTGGAAAGTTCCTCTCCCTAATTCCTATCTTTAAAGTCTTTGTTATGATTTTAATTAGTAGGTATTAGCATATGTATCAAAATGCAGAATGTGCAAGTACTATTTGGAAAATTAAATGCTAGGTTTAGCTCATCATTTTGTATCGAGATTTATTTTGAACAAAACATTAGCACAGTGAAGTATGAAAAGTATAAAATTATAGCATAAAATCAACATCAATAAAAATCTGCCTTTTGTACATGGCTTTCCCTTCTCTTAGTATCCATGCAGCTGGGCAGAAAAAGAGCTGTCTAACAAATGTGCTGCTACTCTTCATAGCTGAGACTGGAGGAGGTAAATGTGGAATTCTCAATATGGAGTTGAAAGTGTAAAAACATAAAATTGCTTTTATAGTATTGAGAAGTGGGGAATGGGGTGGATCACTTGGAGGAGGAGAATTTTCCTCATCAGACAAAAGAAGCATATATTTGTTTTGCCAGTTGCAATACTGGGCCATCCATCATAAATGTTGGTACCACCATGCCTGCAATAGCCACAGCCACAGGCTGGAAGAGCCTCAGCCCAGGAGCCCTGGCTACACCAGGGGTTGTGCCCAATCACTTCTACTGTGATCCTTCCTCTGTTTTTAAAATCTCTTCTGCAAAAGGTGAGCAGAGAGGTGAAAAGAGCTGTAGAACTTCCTAATTTTTTCAGATTTAGCATAAATATCTCATCTGGTATCTTGTTCTGCTCCCTGCACATTACATAATTTTCTAATAAGTATGCTATACTATCTCTCCAGAAGAGAAAAAGCAACTGAAGCAACAAGTGTAGAATACCTGAAGGCAACCTTGAAGGTTTTCTGTGGAACTGAACTTGAGTATAGTTTTACAAGGAGAAGCAGGTCTTTATAAAAAGCACCACAGTATCTATAACAAAGTTCTTGCTATCACACAAAGACTGTCTAGTTTTTGCCATAGTTCCCTGAGCACTTTTTGTCTGCTGAGAGACGTGCCCTCCTCTCACTGCTGGAGCCGTTTATTCCTCTCTTTGCTGGCTCAAGTGCTTGAGTGCTTGGAAATTGGATCCTGCTAGTGATGCAGCTCAAAACTAATGGAAAGAAAACAGCATTTTATTTCAGCTGGGATCAATTCCTGATCCAATTCACTGTGCAGCTGCACAAGTACCTCTGCATGGGAGAGGCACAAAGGGAAGACTGGGAGACCAGGAGTGATGGAGGGTCGAGAGTGGTCAGTTGTAATGGTGGTAGTGACAGTTTGCTGGCTTGATGCATTAGTGGAACTGTGTCATTAGGTGCTATGGAAACTTGTTATGTGCTAGACAAGATGAAACCTTTTTTCTATAAACAGGCTAAAATAATCAATTTTCAGGTAAGTAATATGTCCTCTGAGAAATAATTGTTCCAATGTCTATGAAGTTGTTCTCATTTGCTACAACTGTGGAGCTAGAAATGTCACTGACAGAAAATGCTTGTTTGGTGGAAGAAAAGTAACTTCAAATCTGGTATCAAAGTATAATCAGTCAGGATGGCAGAATTGGTAAGCAGAAGATTAGAGGGTCCAGGGCAGCCCAGAAACAAGCTGCGTGTCTGCTTGCTGGTTATGCTGTTTAATTGCTGCGGATTTGATGAGGGTTTGTGGTGATGGTTTGTACGTACGTGTGTGATTTTACAGGGTGGTTGGGAGTGCTTATGTGGTTAATATTCTTCAACGGATGCTTTAGAACATTTCACATAGATGTAGTTTTTAACTGATACTTAGTGTTTCTAACTTGCTTATCATTATTTCAAGAATAGTTTGTACATCAGCTTATTTTCTGCTTAAATTAGAGTGGCTCTCTTTTTTATGCAAGTTGCTTTTCGACAGCAAAGTGAATGCAAATTGGAGTCGTTCTGTACAACTTCTTTTGTGATCTGTCACCCTCTATGGTAACAGCCAGCAAAAACGTCAACTCCAAGTTATGCCTGTTCTTTTGCTATTTTTTTTTTCCTGCTGACATAACACTCAGTACTCTGGGATGCTTGTGTGTCCTGGGGACAGAGATGGATTCCCTTTTTGGATAGTCACATGTAATCTTTTGGTAAAGGACTGACTTAAATATAACACGTTGCTGGGTGCAACTGTTAGGTCTGAAATCCTGTTTATTGAATATGTGATTATAGAAGAATAATGATAAATGTGCTCCCTCTCTTAGTGCCACAGATGGCAAACCCTTGCAGGCCAGGGCACCAGAGGGAGGTTAGGAAGTAGGGTGTGCATCACATACTGTCCATTGACACATGCTCAGCCAGATGTTTTGGTATGTAAAAATCCAGCATGTAACTTATAAAAAATATTCACTTACTATGAAATGACATGAAGTTCTTGACTAAAATCAATTATAACAGAATGTTCTTAATTTGCTGCTTTTGCAAATTGTACTGTTTTGTGTGACTCACTAAAGATGACTAATTCTGTTCACCCTGAATTTACCTAGCTGCCATTCAGAGTACATTCCTTGTGACTCAGTTAATGCTTAAAATTTCTGATTTTGTGAACATTTTCCCAATAATATTTGTGCTTCTAGGATGCAAGAGGCAGTGTCTTAATACACTTGTTACAGGACCAAGCATGCTGTGCTCAGGCACAGTGCTTTAGAGGTCTCCAGTGTATTGTGAAATGCAGCCATGTATGTTTATCAGGAGCAGCTGGTTTTGTTCTGTGGTTGGATCCATTTGTGGGGGGAGGGGGAGAGTGCTGGTGGCTTTTAGAGATTAGCTGGTGACAGTTTTGCTTGGGAAGTGTACCAAGTTTTAGTGGAGCTACTGTAAGAGAGGAGCTGGAAAGGGACAAGTGTGCAAGCTCTACTGATCTTTTTGTGTGAGAAGAAGTCTTCAGGATTTGGTTATCTGCATTTGGGTCTAACTGCAGCCTTGATTGGAGGAATGTGTAACACCTGCTGCTGAAATAAAGATCTGGCTGAGCTGGTACAGGCGACATTTGGACACACAAGGCCTAGTTGAGGCATCAGAGCAGCTGTGTCCTTGGGCAGGCGAGAGGGAGGCTGTCCGGTTTATTGGATCTTGTCAGATCATGGCAGTGCATGCTTCTTAAATCCCTCGGGGTAGGGAGGGAGTGTTGAAGTAAGGATGGCTTATTTTAGGTAAACAGATTTAGACAGCAGTCCATTTTCTTGTTCCTTTCCTGCTAAGAAATGTGGGGACATCTCACGAAAGGGTAACGTTCAGTCTTTGAAATGGTCATGTCTGGTGTGTTTTGTGGGCAGGAGCTGCATGACAGGTATGAGCTGGGCACAGGGCCTGCAGCAGCTTGGTTAGTTTTAGTGCCTTTTGTTTAACTTCAGGAAGTGGTGGATGTGTTTGCTTTTAATGCTGTTCCTATTCTTCTGCTTCTCTCATCCTTTTTCCTAAGCGGGCATCAATTAAGCGTTGACAGTAAGGATTTGCTGATCTTACTGCTTCCTTTTGTATTGAAGTGTAACTGTGGATTCTTTTCATAGTGAAAGAACAATGGAAGACTTCTGGATTTAATTCTTGGCTGCTGAAACTTCATGTATTTGGAGAAACAGAGGGGTTTTGTGAGATATTCAGCACTCTTGCAGTATATAATAGTTATTGCTATGCTCAGGTCTTCTACCTGTTTTTAATATATGAAGCAAATGCTTTGCTCTCCAACCAAGCAGAATAATGCCTTTCAAACAAGTACTGTATTTTGTTTAGAGATAGATTATTTTGTTAGGTAAAGATTATCTTTATCTTGCAAGGGACAGCCTTGCTCCCGCATGTCAGTGTAGTTCTGTACTGTCTCTTGCTGTACTTAGACATGTTCTAGTTACTACACGGGAAGGGATTCCTCTTTCTTGGAGGGGAAGGTCCCCTGTCTTTGCAGCTTAGACATGACTGATATAGTACTGACTGATCTGAGAAGTGGGAGAATGATTGATAGATATATTTTGGGACCGAAAATTAGACATAGCAGACAAGTCAATAAATAAAAATCTCTTCAAAGGCAAACGTGTAATATTTGAATTGCAGAGTAGACACTGAACAAGTGAGTTGTACGTGAGAAAGAACTTGTTCTGTGCATATACTCTGTATAGCTGTGATAGTCAACTTGATGTCCAGAGTGATAAAACTGGAGGTTGTAATCTTGTCTTTCAAGCTTTTAAGTAACACTTTTCACTCCCTCAGAGTAGAGTCATACAAAAAAGCTGATTTAGGCTGTAGTGCCACTGAGAAAAACGATGATGTGGTTTTCCTGAATGTGTCTGCTGCTAGTGGAGTATTGCTGCTTGATTAGCTTGTTATCTTTAGGAGACTCTGAGATGCTCCACCAACAATTTGCGTCTGTACTCAGTGAGCTGGGGCAAGAACTTTGTGGAATGAGGGAGAAAGTTAATGGGGGCCAAAAAGATACAGGCATGCCTTTACACATTGATAATAACAAAGTGATCGTCATTGTGGAAAATAGTAGTTATTATATCACCTATGTCTGAGTAGTCCCAGATCTAAACATAAAATTTTGATGTTTTGGAAGTTGTTTGGAAGGGGGTTGTAGAAGATTAGTAAATGAAGAGGCTGATAGCACTTGCATGATTCTTTAATTTAACAAAAACCTTCTTTGAAAAATTTGCAAGAAATATTTAGAATGAGTGCTATGTGTGGATTTGAGCACTTGGGAGAGATACACTAAATCCAGCTCCCACCTGTTTCCTAAAATCAAGGCTTTAAAAAGTTCTCTAGTTTAATTGTAAACTTTAAAGTTGTTATTTTCCCCTCCTCAGTGTGGTGCTTTACTCAGTGTAATTGGGAACATTTTACCATAGTAATGAACTTGGCAAGGGAAGAGCCCTTTGCCTGCTGCCAGAGTAAAGCAAATAAACAAATAAGGAAAACAAAAGAAGATCCCTCCCTGTCCCCTTGGCGGGTTGCAGGAGCGGCTGGCACCGCTGGACGTGCTGGCGGAAGGGTGGAATGTCCTGCCTTGCATTCCACGCAGATGGCCTGGACCCCGGCCACCCCAGCAGAGCAGAAAATACTGTGCTTCTCAGCCATGCCACTTGTGATTTAATTGGAGCTGAAGCTAACTTTAAAAAGCAGTGCATCATCAATTAGAATTGTTTTTATGTACTTCCAAAAATTACACAACTGCTTTGCTAAGGAGAAGTTGAATTCTTCCATCAGACAAACGTTAGTGGGATCTTCATCTTAAGGATAATATCTTTTCTTTTTTGGGTACCTTGCCGCTCAGAAAAACCCAGTGTCCCATCTGAGCAGAGCACAGGCATCACCTGAAGAGAGTAATTTTTCTGTAGTCACATCCGGTTCTCATACAAAATATCAGCTTTCTGCTTTCAAGGATGGTGACATAATGCTTCTGGTCTTGCAAATAACCAGTGCTATTGCTCAGGAGCATTTGGGACTGCTGGTTGTACTTCCAGAGTGGTTTATATAGATATATACATAGTTGTGGTGGTCAGTATTGACTCCTGGTAAAATTAAAGGGAATATGCCTTGTAGCACTCTTGCACTCTCAAATTCTGAACTAGGGTCTGAGTATTTTATGTATTAAGACTGACTGCAGAAGAAATTTGCTGGTTCTTGCAAGACCAGGCGCTCATCTGAGCTTGTGTTGCAGTTTGCTGTCTGTAGCACTGATTACAATAACAGCTTCTTGCCGTTAATCAAATCTGCAGGTAGCAGGAGAGAGGAGTGGTGCTCTCTTCCTGTAGCTTACTTACTGTTTGGTTAGTCGCCATTAAGGAAGCAAACCCCTGTAACCTTAACTAAAGGATGCAGTAATGATGCTTTGTAGTTATTTATCGGGCAAAATCTGACACTGTTAGGGAAGTAGAACACCCTGTCCTTAATTGAAGGATGTAATAATGATGCTTTGTAGCTTTCTAGTAGGCAAAATCTGTGATTAGTGTCACATGTTGTTTTCGAATCTGGAGATGGAATAGCTCATGTTTGGGGGATGAAATAATTGTAGGAAAAACATGGAAAACTACTTCACCTAATTCTACAATGCAGTCTTTACACTGTGGAATGCAGGCTCGTAATTCAGTGCTTCCTGATGGTTGATAAGAAATTGTTCCTCGCAGGTCATGGAAGTAAAAAAGCTGGAGTAGGATTTCCACCAAGTGTTTAATGACTGGGAGGACAGTGCTGTTTAGAAAGAGAAGTCCGAGTAGTCCATTTCCAGCAAAATATTTCAAGAATGCTATGCAAATCCATGTATTAGAATAACAAAGCACAAACCAGATTGTCTCACTTGAGGCCAATGGGTGTTTAAGGCCAGTGCTATCTCAATAGCCATCCAAAGCTTTGTGAAGCAGGGAAGCACCCGGTGTGCTGGTACAGTGCCAACTACATGCTCCCGGTGCAGGAGTGTAGAGGGAAAGGTGAAACTCCAATATTTGTGGCATTGCAGGTTTGTGTTGTGGCCTGATGGATTCATGGGGATTGTGCAGCTGTGAAAGAACACAACTGGAAACTGGAGGTATTTTCCTTGTGATTAAAACAGCCAGCAGCTGTTGTATAAGTTTCTTTTGTTGCCCTACCAGAGTTTGAGCCAAGTTTCAGATTCACAACATGGACTTTTTCAAAAACTCTGTGTTGCACCAGAGCATTTTTCTGTGCAGGTGAGTGCATGGTAGTTATCTGTGCATTATTTTCACACTGAAAATGAAAAAGCTCCAAAATCAGAGTCCATTGGAAGATTTGGTGCATTGGTTTTCCAGTGTTTGTAGTTCAAACCTGCAGCTCTTAAATTCCTACTGATAACATTTTACAAACCTTCACAAGACTGTTGGACAGTTTTTTCACTTCCCCATAAACATGGTTTAATGATGCAGGTTTCATGCTAATGTTGGCTATGATTATGCTAGGCCTCCAATTTACTCTGAAATGTTTTTCCCTCGGCTTACCATTGCTTTCAGATACAAACAAGAGGACAAATAACTTGCAGTACCAGATAAGTGTGTATGTAGCTGTCTGAAAAACTTTCATTTTTTTCATCGGTGTATATTTTATGATGTCTGTTGTTCTAGAATGTCCAAAGGCAATTACCAAAATCAAATCAATGCTGGATGATAATTCTAAGAGGAATGTACTGCCTGGAGCCACTTATTTAAGTATCATTTTCTTGCTAACTAAAATTGGAGGGAAAGGATTCCGTTAGCCAGTTAAAAAGGACAACAATCCCTTTTTTAACAAGCCATGTAGCTTTTTCCATTATTCTCAGCATCCCTTGGCCTGCTTGGTCAAGCTCAAGAGAGAAACTTGAAGGTACGCTGTGTATTGTGTTGAGAATTGGGGTGTATAATGGTGGTGCTGTGAGTTCTAGTTAACTAGTGAATTTTAGGTTCTACTTAGTTTAGAGTTTCTTGTTGATGACCAATTAGTCTATTTCTTGCCCAAGTTGCTTGGAGGAACATCTGTGCACCTACTCTACCAAAGCTTTCTGAAATCTGCTTTTGGTTGTGATGAATATGTGCCATAGGCCTATCACAGAGACATGAATGTGAAAAGTTATCTAGCTCTCCATTCTCTCTGAGTCCTTGAAGAACCATTTCTGGTGAGGATGATAGAATACCTCTAAACTTGCTCCTTGCAATTAAGTTTCCTTATGTTTCCAGAGGGGGCAAGGGAAAGAATTCTGCTGTGTCCATATTGTTATAAATATTTACTAGGAGATTTACTAAGAAATGCTGGTGGACACAGAATGAAATTGTTTTTTTTTAACAAGTGGAGCTGCTCTTGATGTGACTAACTGGATGTCAAATTTTCTTGCTGTTTATACAGAGAGCTTGTCTAGGACTCCAACAAAGCTGGATTTTTATTTTGAATTTGGCCATTAGCATGCCAGGTGACTTCAGACACATCTCTCCAGCTCCCTTTTGTCTTTAATTTCCCATTTGTAAAATGGTAACTTTCAGGCAAGTTACTGAGAACTGCTGATATTTAAAAGACTAACATATGGTGATATCCTTGAGATCCTTAGTCTGTATCTTGTTAAGCTGTTGATAGGACTAAAGCATTGGTAAAAATGGTAAATACCGAGATAGGCTAAGGGACAAATGAACTTTTTTTGATTTAATTTTTCCCTCAGGATGACTTCTTTATCCACACAGACTGTGATACCAGAATATGCAGCAGACGTTGAATATTAGGGAATGGGTTGCCACCAGTAGCTCCAGGTTGTGGTTGAGTTTCAATGTGTCTTCCCTAGTGTAAGACTGGGGTGCATAGGTTGCAGTTTGTTTTCCATTGGTCAGTATGGATATAATTATCTTTATGAGCTTTGCTCTCACTTGTTGATTTTGGAGAAACTTTGTGGGTGTAGGTTCTGTAGTGATTGCTAGCACAGCACCTCAAGGATGGCTGATAACCTCTATTTACTGCTACAGCAGTACTGCTGTAAGCCTGAAGAAACAGCAGGAGTCAGAAAAATAACTCAGGTTTTCAGCTGCTAGAAAGAATCTTGCAAATCACATCGAAAATATGTTTAAAAATGGATATTCTGTATGTACATTTCATGCTCTTCAGTCTAACAGGGAAATTTTTGCTTGGGTAGTAGCCTAACGTGAAGAAACAGTATTGTGCGTAGAAGTGAAGAATTCAAGCACTCTTGATTCCAGCTAAATTGAAAAGTTAACAGCAAACCATTTGAAGAAACAAGCTTGAAATTTCTATACCATTCAGATGTTTTTATGTGGGTTTCTAAAAAATTATGTTTTGTAAGTGGAATATTTTCCCTGAAATAGGAAAAAAAAGTCATATTTTTACTAAGCTACACTGTCAAAAATGCTTATATTTTGACTGACTGGATAGTATGAAATAACTACTGTGGTAGCCCATGAAATAAGTGATAGTGGTAGTGAGGATGATGTTTTGAAACACAATGATTTCAATTCAGATTGGCTTGTTTATACATTTTTTTAAAAAAGTAAGCAAGAATTGGCAATAGAGCTACTGTTGTGTTTTGTTTTTAAGTTATCTGTGAAACACTACCAGGAATTTAAGATGCATCTGGCATTACAATAAGTTGAATGAGTTCTGGCAGCATTTACAATAGAGCTCTAAACAGTGTTTTGAGTACTTTACATTTTAGGGTAGACAGATCTCCTCCTTGAACCACATTTTCAAGGAAGCCTCTGAAAATGACAGTGATGCAGCAGGTTTGTCAGAACGGCATGCTTTACCATCCTGGATGGGTTTATTTTGCCTAGAATATCCAGGCCTGAGTCAGAGGGAAGGAAATGTGACACTCTTGGGTCCTGTGGCTTCAGCTTAGATTTCCATCTACATTGTTGCTCAGGCTTTGAGTTTCTTATCGTTGCTTTACTGTGCTAACATGATAACTATGAACACATTTTTCACTAATAATTTTTCTGCAGAGGTCTGGAACATGCTTGTCTAAAAAGAGGGCTATAAAAGCAAACCTCACATTTAAAACTAGTTTGTCACCTGTCTTTAGTTAGTCATCGCCAGAAAACACAGTGCCCTGATTTTCATTAAAAAAAACCTTCCCGTTTTGCTTATCAGCTTCTAAATCTGTAATGCATTTGCTTGTTAGGTAATACATGTTTTAAATGTATTATTCATGACTGAGCGTTTTCAAGGGTGATTTCCTGCTGCTGTGGACTACTGCATCTTCACAGTTTTTGCAGTCTGTGAGAAGGAAATAATTTGAAAGATTCCATTATCTAAAGAAGTGATTTTCCAGCTAAGGACCTTCTTTAAGAGGAAGGCCACCACTAATATTAAGGATCCGAAATACACATCTCTTCCTGAACAGTAGATGAATTGCCCTTCAGTTGTTTAATTTAAAGCCGTGTTTCTGCTGTCAAGTAAGAATGCTGCCTGATGTACGAGGTGTTTCTCATTAGGCCGTGAGGTTTCTGTGAGAGGACCAAGACATTTGTGAAGGGGAAACTCTGCCTTCTCTGCCCTGGGTTTAAGCTGCTGCCCTAAACTGACAGCTATGCAGAACTGTGTAGCTTCTTAAGCTTAGCAAGTTATAAATGGTATTCCTCATAACGACCTTGGGAGGTGAATATTGTGTGTCCCAGGCACACATAGAGAAGATGGAGGGTGTCATGCTTTGGGTCTCCTAGTAACCCATTTCCAGAGGAGCATTGTGCAGCCTCAAGCAAATCAAGAAGACACACGCTCATGTGAAGGATGCTGCTGCTTCTATTGAGAGTATAATTCTGGAAGTGTAATGATAATGAGAGGAAGTGGAGGACTTCCTGCATTAGTTTTTGCGGCTGTGTGAAGGGGCTGTCTGAATTGCAGCTGTGTTGCACAACCGAGAAGTTTCGTTAGGCTGGGCTGTCTCTTGAGATGTGAACTAATACACCTCCTCTTTATGCTGCATGCCAAGTGGTTCAATTCTTATTAACCTGGAAGTCAGAACAGCAGTAATAATCACTGAGTATGCTATTTGTCGCTGTATTTTACTTCACGTCAATTGCTTTCCCATAAAATGCTTTGGTGATAGAGTATGTCCTTAAAATACAATTCACCCCTTTGGGAAGAATTTCCACAGTAAACTAATTACTTAGCATGTAAGTAAAGGGTTTGTGTAAGCTGGGAGAAAGAAAAGGGTAATGGGGGACCTTTGATATGGTAGTGATATCCCTCTTAGAGGTCTCTAGGCAAGAAAGGGAGAAGTGTTGAATGGGGAAATGATTAATTTTATTTGGAAAAAGCTCAGGATATATGTGGCGTGCTGGAGGGAAGATAATTTCTTAAATTCCTTTCTGAAACATCCAGATTATTTTTACCTAATTTCTAGATTTGACTCCTGCACTATGAATTTATAAAGCAAATTGACAAAATGTTACTGAATGTATTTTATTTAGTGTCTTTTTGGTGATGACTATTAAAATGTTAATCACACTTATCGGTTCAATATTTTGTTTTGTAATATTTTCAGAGTGGTTTCAGTGAGTGTTTTTCCTATATATTCAATGTACAGTGTTAGTTTATTTTTCAACTTCTAAGTTTGCTTGTATGGTTTTGGCTTTTTTGAGGATAAGGGACCTTGATGAACTTTACTGTAGGGTTGACAGGTGATTTTGAGGCCAGTATGTGAGGACTATTTTTCTTCTGCCTTTGTCAGGGTATGGTTTTGTACCCTCTACATAGCAGAAATTCTTTGGAAAGTGCAGGTTTTGGAAGGTGCTTTTTTCATGTCTGGATGAGCAGTATTACTGTGCTCATCAGTGAGAGCTTTTCAGAAAGAGTAACACATGCCAGATTTAATTAGCTCAGCCTTGATAGCTGACACTGTGGGGAGTGTGTGGGGTTTTGTGTTTTTTGTGGGTTGGTTGTTGTGTTTTTTTTTTGTTTGTTTGTTTTTTTTTTTTGTTTTTGAATGGTCACGATGACCACTCAACTTACAGAATCAAATATACTGTAGTCATGGGGGGTGGAGGGAACTCTGGGTGAAAATAGCTTGTTTCATCTGGGTATTTTTTATCAGAGAAAAGAATACTTGGAAAATCAATGTGATTTTCCTGTCATTGTGCTCTACTGCAGGTGTGTATATCCTGTATTAAACCAGGCAAACTTAGAAAAGTCCTATTTCCCAGCAACCCAAAGGGTGTGTATTTGCCTTTGATAACCGCAGTATGTTTAAAATCACATATTTGAAGATAATTGAGGAGACCTCTACTTTCAATGCAGAATAAGATGGATTAGGTAATTTCTGTTAAGGATATAATGCTGACATTACCAGTTAGCTAGACACAAAAGATTTTATGATGAGATACTGATCTTGTGGTGTAAGTTACTGTAAAAAAACGAGAGAACTCTGTAAAGCAGACACTGAAAACAAGGGTGGCAGTCTCACTATAAAAGCTGGTCCATTATGTAACATTAGGATGAAAAGCAGCAGAGAGAAGCTCAATTTCCAGAGTCCAGCTGCTTCCCTACCTGCAGTGCTGTAGATAATGCAGGAAATAATTAATAGAAATGTACATTCAGTAAATTTTCCAAGTGCATAAGAGGGCTGAATAGTAAGTTTTTCATATCATTGCAGGCCACATATGTTTACCTTTTTTTGTGTGTGTGTTGACGTCTTTCTCAACAGTTTTACCCAGAGAACCAAAACATGGATTTCCTGTTCTTTAAGAGGAAACTGAGTATGCTGTCAGTTCTTCTTCAGCTGCCTTCAGTTATTTTACCTATGTAGAAGTGAAAGGACAAACCATGGACTATCCTGCCTGTTCAACTGCACGTGTTATAAATCTCCTCTAGCATTGGGCAAGGAGAGCATTCCAGAGTACATTGGTCTTCCCAGGCTTCATAAAAAAGATCTCTAAGGTCAGATAGAGGGGGCGTGCTAATTAAGGAGAAAAATGTTTTCTTTCTGTACATGCATATATCAATAAATCAAAAAATACTTTCCATTAATTTTATTATAATTTCTGTGTATTGCATGGATATTAGTTTCCAATTAAATGAGTATTTTGTCCAGATCCTTTTATTTAGGAAGGTTGCTCTGATTGGCTATTTTAAATTGTAGCAGTCAAGTTTTGTCACAGTATTACAAACAAGGGTTTGGGTTTTTTACTTGCTTAACCTCCTTTGCTGGAATTTCCTCCTAGTTGAGGGCTGTGGATACCATAACTGCACTTTGCATGAAATCTCAGGAAAGGAATATCAGGATAGTGGCAACAGAATTATTTGATGTCTTTGATTGTCTTTGATTTTAAAGAATGCAACACATGGAAAGACTTGTCAATGATGCTCATGTAATCTGTCATTGCAGTCCATGCTTCTAACTTCCCTTTTAAATCTGCAGAAGAGGCCTACATGGATTAAAGGTCACGGTATGTGTATTGCTGTCAGAGTGCATTATTATGGCAAATTGATGCATTTTTTTCCGTGCCCTCGGTCTCTGTGGGTTGTAATTTCTGTGAAAGGTGGAGATGAATAAACTTGTCTCATTTTATTATTGTAAGGTGAAACAGGCATGAATTTCTCTTGGTTCTGAGCTTTCTGCCCAGTTCTTGTACTCTGCCTGAACACTCTTCCTGTAATCACACCTTTTGCATGTAGCTCTCAGTACAGCTTGGCAGCCTGAGTCCAGCCTTATATTTATGAAGTTCTGCTGTATTAACTATTAATAATGGAGAGGGTGTGTTTCTGTGGACAAACAGGTCTCTCCTATAGTTTTTTTTTTCTAACGGCTCTTTGGAATTTAATGAATTTTTATTCTGTAGACAGACAAATCTAATTAAAATTGTGGATTAAAAAAATATTTGTCAGTTCCTGCAGGCCCTTTGATGCTGTGGATGCTCTTTGTATGCTTGCAGACTGAGTGGTTCAGCACGCACAGGAACGCCCCAGCAAAGAAACTGAGCGTATGGCAGCTGAGTAAGAGAGTGATAATGCACGGTGAGGCTGCCAAGCAGGAAGATAGAGAGTGCTGTAGTGACAAAGCATGTGGCAGCACTTGGGGCTTTCCAAGAGATAATCTAGCTGTAGTGCTCTTGATTTCTAAGGAAGAAATTGCTAGAAACATGATACAGTTCTATCTCAACAAGACTGACTTGGACTAGGCTAGGTGTGTTGCTGCTTCTGTTGTTACAGGGAAAATTTGGTTGCATCCCTTTTTTAAAGGTGTATATATCATCTTTCATCAAAAAACCCCCAAACCTACGACCAAATTTACGATAGGCGCTTCTTTTCTCAGTTTCACCGTGTTCCTTCAGTCATCTGGTAATGAGGTTACATAAGGTAAACTGGGTCTGTCTCCTCTTGAATGCAGTGATTAGTGCTCCAAGTAAACCAATCCAAACCACTGCTTCCAATATGTGCACACAAGCGTAGCTGAAGCAAGGCAGGGGGTAAAAGGAGATTAGTGGGTAAAAAAAATGATAGTTCAGCATGAGTTTCCTTTTTTATAGGCTCATATAGGGGTCAGAGTGAGGACAGTGGCTTTGAAACTTCTATGTGTCAAGTGTCAATTTTGGACATTTTTAACTCTAATTTCATGAAGAGTAATAATCAAAGCTAAATTTAAAGAAGGGACTTTCACACACCGGTGATGACATGTACTTTTGCTGTGGAATGCCCTTTTTTGAAAATCTTTGTCACTGTTAATACACAAGTGGGCTTTTGGCCTCCCATCCATCCATCCATAGTGTTTTTATTATCAGTAATTTTGGTCCTGTTCCATAAATTATACAAAATTTAAATACACTTCTGCATTTTGGAAGAAACACTGTATAAGCGAGGGTTTTTTTCTTTTTTAACTAAAGACTTGATAGTTTCATCAAAAAGACTAAGATGTGCAAAGGTGAAGCACATTGTTTCAGGTTATGTGCTGGGGTATATTATTTCTGTTGGTTTTAAAATCTGTTAATAAACTTAATGTTTTGTTCTGCTATAACTGGGCTCTTTTTTGGTAACAACCATCAACAGTGAAAATTATAAGGACTTCATGGAGACAAACATTTTTCTTGAAGTAAAAGGCTGGGGGTTTTCTTTGCTTGTGGGTCTGGGGTTTTTTTTAAGTAAAGGGGGCAGCCAGGATATTAACTGAACAACGAAGGATGTCCTCCACAGAAGCCCTGTGAGAAGTGAAACGCCATTTAGAGAACAGGAAGAATAAAATATTGAGTGTAATTTAAAACTAGCACCCTTTTTAACACACCGATTCAAAGGGTACCGTGCAGCAACACGTCAGACCCTCTCCTCCTTGGCTGCTGAGTAATCACTCGTTATTTATTTCCGATATGATCATTGCTGAGAAATGAAACCGAGCCCAGCCTGTGGATTGCGGTGAGTGACGGGACGGTCCCCACCTTTCCGGAGCTGGGGACCTGCGGGCAGCGGGCTCCCTCTGCAGCTCCGGGAGGAGCTCCGTGCTCTCTGCCGAGCTTCAGGGATGCACTTCCTTCTCTTTTGAGTGGCATGGTGAAATTTTCTCTGTATGTTCAGGGACCCTGCATTCAAGCAGTTCAAACTTCGTGTTCCTTAGCGTTCCAAGCAAAGGTATTGTTCAGCCAGATGTTGTTGCTAAAAGCACTGCACTTTCAGATTTGGTACAGTATTTCAGTCCTTAAGGTATGCTGACTTTCAGATTGTTCTGAATGTCTAAATCTCAAAGTGGAGCAACTGATCAAAAATAGAAACATTGCAAAGTTTATACCAGAGAAAGTAATGTGATTACTGTTAATAATTAATTTCTAATTATGGTAATTTTACGAATTACAAGTATAAAATGGGTATGGATATATGTTCTTTAAGTATCTTGGGTTTACTACACGAAAGAACATCTCATGACACTATTGTATGACTGCTGTACTGCAGATGACAAAAGAAAATGTTACATTTTTAAGGGACTGTTTTTGAATGCCTCACTTCTGGTTCTTTGTTTTTATCTGTTTGCTCTTAAACTGCTGAAAATATGAGCTGTGCCTGCAGTGCTTTAGTGCAGCAGCTCTTTGATTTCTGGAGTCTGTGTGTACTGGCATAGTATTACAGTATGTACACTCAGAAACCTCTCAAGACATCTTTGTAGCCCTCCTGGGGAAGAAGCAGCAGGAAAAAACCCACGATGAAACAGAACCCTGGATACTGTAAAGGCTTGCAGGAAGAAGGAAAAAAAAAAAAAAAGGTACATATACGATGCAGGAAAAAAAGACTAAAAGTTGCTACAGTTTTCCTGTGCAGGCTCTTTCAGCAGAGGGCAGTACCGGCTCGGTTGGCTTTAATGTCCCAGGGCTGTACAACCACAAGCAGCCGAATGTGGATGTGCCAAGCTGTTCTCAGCACAAGCTTTCAGCTGAGTGAGTTTGTAATAGGTGGCTGGAGGGGGACTGTGAATAGATTTTGGTGCACCTGTGTAAATTAACAGTCGATCCATTATTGCAAGATGAAGTTCTGTTAGTCACTTATCCCTTCCTGCTGGCAGGGTTGCTACATTCTTTGGTTGTTAACTCCTTGTCCAGGTGAACCTGTCTGTGATTCCTTGTTTTCATGCTTCCAAAGAGAGTAAGTCCAGTGCAGAGGAACCAGCAAACAAGGTGATAGCAAGATGTGTTCTGGACTGCTGCTGGTGCTATCAGCTGGTTCAGTGCAGGATTGCATTGCCACAAAATAGAACCAGCTTTTCACAGAATCGTTCAGGTTGGAAAAGAGTCCAAGATCATTGAATCCAACCTTAGACCAAACACCACCATGCCAGCTAAACCATAGATGAAATGCCATGTCCAGTCACAAACAGCTCCTGGGACAGTGATTCCACCACTTTCCCTGGGCAACCCATTCCAGTGCTTAACCACCCTTTCAGTGAAGAATTTCTTCCTGATGTGCAGCCTGAACCTCTCCCGGCACAGCTTGAGGCTGTTCCCACTTGTCCTATCACTTGTTTCCTGGGAAAAGAGACCTACCCCCATCTGGCTACAACCTCCTTTCAGCTCCTTGTACAGAGTGATAAGGTCACCCCTGAGCCTCCTTTTCTCCAGGCTAAACCACCTCTGCTCCCTGAGCTGCTTCTTGTAAGACTTATGTTCCAGAACCTTCCCCAGCTCTGTTGTCTTCTCTGGACATGCTCCAGCACCTCACTGTCTTTCATTCAGTGAGGGGCCCAGAACTGGACACAGGACTCAAGGTACAGCCATTTATTTTCATTTTATTTGTAGTTGCCCACTACTTGTTTTTCAGCTCGTAGAATCTATTTAAGAGGTTATCTTACTGTATGATTGATGAAAAAGTGTCAAAGTCAAGCATGTCATTATTTGTAAGCTGGGTTTGAAGTCCTTTTTCCCCCTGGAGCCTACTGGAATATTCTAGGCATCTTCCACAAGGTGGAGCTTTAAGGCTCTGTGGCTGGGAATTATTGCCTCTTGACTAATAAGCAGAAAGATGAATGGAGTGTATGAAATCTTACAAAACAGGTATAAACCGACTGTTTCAACTCTTTTTAAGAAAGAGAGTAAGCTTTAGAAAAAGCAACAGAACTCAACAGATATTTTGGACTGGAATATGTCTGAGTCACTGGAATTAATGTTGTGAAAGAGAAAAGGAAGGACTGGAGAAAATAGTTCTCATTACTTATTTATTATTTTGGTATTACTGTTTCTTTGCTTCCAAACTGACTTGAAAGGTAGGCAGAACTAGATAGAGAAAAGCATTATAAAAATAGTTGCTAACTCTTCATTTGTTGGGGGGAGGCTTTTTTTATTTTAAATGGTTGTGCCCTAAAAAACGAGGAGGGAACTATAGATAAGAGCTATTCTGATAGATTAAAAAAAGGCAGAAAGCCTATTTCTTTCTTTTGTGCAGCTGTCTTTTCAAGAATGAGCTATGTATGCCCATTCTCTAGAAGAGCACTTTTTTCTGTTTTTCACTCTGCCTGCCAGCAGTTGCATCTTGCTGAATTCTGGAAAACTGCTGCTGGTATTTCAGGCTGTGTTTCAGTAATCAGTTATCTTGGGCTTCCTACGTTTCTTTGAGTATCTGAACTGTGTTTTACTCTATTGCCATCTTGTCGGAAATCCCCTGCTGTTGATTTTGCTGGAATGGAATTCATCATCTGCTCGCTGCACTGCTGCTGGTAAGGCAATTTTATACCTTAACTAGTACAGACATGTGTGGACATGAGCTGGTACTGTGCATACAGAAGCTGGGAAGGAGTTTAGCTGCAGAAGGGAAAGGAGGACTGCATGAAGGAATAGCAGCAGGGAGGGAGAAACCCAGGATTGCTAGTGTCTTTTCTGTCAGGCTTTTCTCTACCTCAGGCTAGCCTTTTCTGATAATAACAAATGTTAATAATCTATTTTTGCCACGTCTCTTTGTATGAAACAAAACTTGAGGATAAATTTACCAAACAGTCATTGCAAGTACTCTTTTCCTCTTACCTTTCTTCAGTAAACTTTTGTGTTACTCTCAATGTGTTTAGACCAAGAGACTTTAGCAGTACTTTCTGCAGAGTCTGTCTTGTCACTCTGTGCTTGACTTGAGTTGCAGTTGAAGTTGTGAAACATTTTTGCAATTTAAATCATGGTGTTTCTTTCATGCTTTGCAGGTGGTGTTTGCAAGAGATGAGAAATTTGCTATGATTTTTTAATCTGTGTTTCAGGAGTCTCCCTAGGTTAGGAAGTAAGACTGGTAAGAACTTGGTACAGAGACTTTCTCTGTTTCTAACATTACTACAGCCCCATCTGATGGTCCTCTCCAGTTCTAGGCACAGAAAATAGCATATGGCAAATGCACTAAAAAGCAGGTGTGCTTTACGCCAAATTACAATGAATTAAGAGCCTCTCTGGACAGACTGAGTGCACCTGATTTCATGTAGACGGGTGGCTGAGCCAGTCTATAATGCTTCTGCATCTTCTCGGATCTGTGGCAGAGCCAAGCTTCAGTTTTCCTCAGATGCTATCACAGTCTTGACACACTAAAAACTGTCTAAAATTCATTTTTCTCTGGGTTCCACTATTTTTTTCCCCCCAGGTATCCTTTAATTTATTATATTCAAGGATCCGTTTGATACTAGCTGAGTGGATATAGCTGTTGGTATGGAAGATGTGAGGGGATTATTTTGGCCATTTGAAGAGCTCTTCTCTGTAATATAATGTTAGGTTACATTTCTGAGCCACAAACTCAGAACAGATGTTTCACTTGCAAAGAAATTAAGAATTTTGAGTAGGGTGGTGGAGTGAGCTTGAAATCGGAGATTTTTTTTTCTCCCAGATGTTACTTGACATGTTGTATGGGCAAGAATTCTTGCTCTTCTCTCCTGCTGCTTCTGTCAGTGTACTTGTCCAGTTTGCAAGGGTTCTAAGTACTCCACCCACTCTCTTTATAAGCAGCAGTGGAAAATACCTTGCTTCTCTGAAAACCACAGCAGTATCAATCACTTTAAAAATACTCTAGATGAAAGCTTTTGCATAATCCATAGTCTTGTAACAATAAGTGATTCCGTAGCTGTCAGTTCTAAACTCCAATGGCTGTCTATGGGGTTGGATAAGGGATTACTCATTTCCCATTCAAAGAAATGGTGATTTTGACAGGGAGTGCCAGGGTGAACGGAGCAGATAAAGCCAAGGATATTGAGGGTATATTTACTAGGGGTAAGTACTTAATTTTTTATATATTACACAGGCCAATGCTCTATTGACAAAACCACCCTAAGCAGACAGTTCAGAGGCATTCCTGTGTTGGTAATGGGATTCAGTTGTCTCAGAGCAAAGACTTTCTTAGCACTTACTAGTCAAAAGATCATAGTTGCTTTATTAAAAAAAAACTTTGGTATGAACTTTGAAATAGCAATCTAAAGCAGAGAATACATATGGAAGAGGGTCTAAGTGTAGCCTAACCCTTGGAGAATGGCACAGGCAGTTGGTGTCTATTTAGCTGGATTCCCTTATGGTCCATTTTCAGTGTCAGTCCTATTTTCAGTATAGAATGTGGAAGAAATGCTGCATAGCCATTTATTTGGCTTATAATCAGTGTGAGAAATCCCTCTGCAGCTTACAAAGAGAGAAGGGTGATAGTGGAAAATATCATTGCTGGAAAGATAGATGCTATAATAAAATTGCTCGTGGCTTCAGCATCTCCTTTTTTCAAGTTTACTAGTCCATAGGGCTGGTGTCTCATTTTCTGTATGATTATCTTGCATTATTTTCATGACACTGGTAGACCTAGATGCTCATAAAACTTGAGAGATCAGCAATATAAACTTTAGCCTTTTGTTCCTGCTCTTCCTGCAGTCTGTGTAGAGTTTTTTGTGCTGAGTTCCAGGATGCTGAGATGCAAGGAGAATGGTCATTGTACACTAGACTGATCTTAACTTTAAAAACAAAATTGAAAACAGGGATGTGGAATAATGCTTAAGTTCCAAGGCAGCAACCCCGTATTTCCTAGTATGTTGCCAAAATAGTCCGTGCAAAATTATTTTTCCATTTACTTGCCCCTAGGGCTGTTGCAGCTTAGCTGTAGCTTCTAGACCAGGCATGTGCACTTCTCATCCTACTTTAAAAGCCACTACATGCAGAATTTAACAGCTAAAGCAGTCGTCATCTCCATTAATCACAACGTGTTTACTTGTATTTATTCTTTTGTTCTGTGGGTGTATCCTGGTGGATGACTGACTGTCCAGGTGCCAGGGCAGTCATTGGCTTCTCTGCTTTCCCTCAGTCATTTAGCTCCCTTGGCCTCCTCTGGGTATTTAGATTCTGTAATTTTTTTCTAGGTTTTCTTTAATGCATGACTAATTTTATGAGTTTTAGAGGGATTTGTTTTTTCATTCCACAGTCTTGCTCTCCTATAAAGTTTTCTAGACACATGCTGGCTAGAGTCAACTAGGGAAAGACTGGGATGAAAGCTCATGCCAAAGGTGTCATCAGAAGGACATGGCTTCAGATCAGAGGCCAAATGTCACACTGCACTTGTTAGATTTTGTTTCAGTCTGTGAACCACCCTTACAAGTCCAGCTTTCATACCAGTGTCTGGTTAATAAACCACTGACTTAAATAAAGAGAATCCATCTTCCCAGTGGCAAGGGGATGGGAGCCTTGGATCATAATGGGAGTGGTTTGCTGTGTCCTCTTATGTTGCGTTGACTCTACAGCTGATGGGCTAAATTTTCTGTGATTTTAGTACCTGGTCCATTCCACCTGTGTTTTATGTTGATGTAATTAGATTATATGTAATTAGGTGGTAGCCAACCGTTGATTGTGGATGTATATGTTGAATCAAACAATTTCTGATGAAGCTGAACCTTTTTAAATCTGTTGAGGAACTAAAGAAGGGAAGAGATAAAACAGGAACTTTAAACCAGTTCATCAACTACACCTATTGCACAATAAATGACTGTAAATCACACAGTGGATATTTCATAAGAGCAGATAAATCTCAATGAGACAATCCTGAATGTTTGTGGGAGGAGCTGTGGATATTATCATGCAGTTAGTATATTATCCTAACAGGCAGATAGATCACACCCCTTAAATGAAAGGAGTTATCTGAAAAATATTTGAACTATTTTGAGATTACTTCTAAATTTTTTATGTGTCCCTGAAAAAGATTGTTTTCTAATAATGTGCAAATGCTAAGAAAAATAAAAACATAGTATATGTGATAAAAATCTAGCCAAGGTAACTCATACAGCTTACTTATAGGATTTTGTTTTCAAAGTGTCCTATAAAGGAGTGGTGAATTTTCTTCAAGATAGTTTTTTATGGGTTTTTTTATTTTCTGGGCAAAATGAGACTAAAGAAACATCTCAAAGGCAGTATTATGACATGCAAATGAACAAGAACTAGACTGAAAAATGCCATTGCCAGTGTTATAGTGGCACTGCAGTGCCTCTAGCCCGGGTTGCTTTCCCCCCACCAAGGAAGATACATTTTCGTATTGACCTTCAAAAGACACAGACATGTTTTGTCACCACTTCACTCTTCTTTTCCTTTTAGGTGCTGGATTTTTAAAGTCCTAGATGAGATTGGGAAATTTTTTGTGCTGTGGCAGTTTGTCTGTAACTTCTCCTTTCCTACCCCTGTTGGGTTTTATTGAAGTTCTACAATTTGTTCTTTCTCTTCCAGTTCATTTTCTGGAGTAATGTTTCTAGCCAAGAGCTACATTAAAGCCTTCTTGACAGCTTCAGTTTATAAACGAGGAATTGGCTTTGCTTACTGCATTTGATTTTAGAATAGTTTATGCCTAAATGTATTCTACTCTGAAGCATCCAGCTTTATTTCAGATTTAAACCCTCTTGGCTCTTGGAAATATTGTTTCATTATATATATAATAAATTAAGTAATGTCATAGCCTTTGATATGACTAGAATTAAAGGAATTCTGAACAGATATTGCTAAAAAATATGAAACTTGTTCAGTGAAGCTTCAGTTGAAAACAAACAAAAATTTTTTTTTTAAAATTTATTTTGGTAAAATCTTCAGTTTCTCAGGAGATGCCAGTCATTCTCTGAAGCTTGTACAGGAATGTACAGTGTTGATGAGACAGACGCTCTGTTGGTCTTTGAGACAACAGAACCAGATTATTCTGTAGTCACAGACATAAGGACTAGTGAGCTGGGAGTGTCAGAGTTTGAAAATAGTTCATTGTAAGGTGATGATCCTTAATGAAAGTGAATAATAAACTGGTGTTTCTGTCACGTTTTTGAAAATCTCCTGCAGATGACAGGGATCAACAGGACTCAGACCTATCATCTACCTTTTTCTTCTGCATCTGCTTGTCAAAGTAGCATTTGCTCCGTAGTAAAAACTGAGGCCCTGGTTGTCTGTTGAGACCCCTTTCCTTTGCCCTTTTATTGGCTTTCTGCAGCTTTGTAGGGAGTAGATTGTATAAAGTATGCCCCTGGAAAGCAGAGGCCGTTAAAAGGTTTAAGACAAATTTGTTTGAAGACAAAGAGGGCATTGAGGAAAACTGTGGAGAGGGATTGAAGGGCTTTTGCAGCGCAACAGAGCCTTGTCTGTGCAAGACTCAGCCTGCCTCCGTGTTCCAGCAGGCTGCCGAGAAGCAGGCCAAGAAAAGACTCTCCAAGACCCTGTTCCCTTCATCTGTAGTCTGCCATCTGGACAGAGGATGGCTAGAGGGTTCCTGGAACGTATAGAAAGGAATCTTGAGGGCTGAAAATAAATGCCACTGGAGACAGGAAGTGTCTGAGACTAGGAGGGCTGGCGGAGGGGAGCCGCTCTGGGGGTCATGGTGCTGGTAAGGGTGAGGGGCAGATAAGGAGAGCTGCTGTGCTGCACTAGAAGGTGCACAGCCTTTCCTTCAAGCCCTGAATATCCCTCCATTTACTGCTTTATATACTTGAGGGCACCTTAGTTGTTTGCTGCAGGGCTTCATCTGAGCGATTTGGATCTCTTTCTCTTGTACAAAGGGTCACTTCACTTAAATTTGTAGCCCTTGGCATATTATGGACCTTGAAATCGGACAGGTTTCTAGAAAGATGAAGTTGTGCCAGCCACTCTGAAATTTGATCTTGATGTTGTCATGAAGCTCTGTGTTGCTTCAGGGTGGTTTTTGGTGGGGTCTGTTGCAGTCAAGTTAGATGATGTTATGAGTGAACAATGTTCCCCTGGATTATTTTCCTCATGTAGCAAAATCAGTGAGCTATGATATTTTATTCCTTTAAGTATGCATTAATAATGTTATTGTTTTCTGAGTTATGAGGGTGGCACAGCCTTTGTATTCTTCTCAGAACAGAAATGCCAGCTTATATCGCCCATCTTTTCTTCCTATAAGAGCCTCTTAAACCTCCAGAGAAAGGTTGGAGTGAGTATTCTTTGCATTAACTGCTTTGTAGTTTTAAGGGTAACCAGCCAGATAACCGTGAATGTTTTATTGCTTTCTGTGCTGGCCTCTGACTATTAAGTTTGAAACAATGTAAGTTTTCATTTCTCAAGATGTTTCAAAGAATGTGGTCATGAAAGCAGCTCCTGCCTGTTACTGAGCTTTTCAGTGCACACAATAAACATCCCTTCATGAGATTTTAGGGTCGTTGTCCTCTAGAGGATGCTTTTAGGAAGCCTAGGTACTGATGGCAGAGAAGGTTACACTCTGTGCATAACTGAGCAATTTTCCTTCACTTGATACCTCTGAAAATAGAAAATTAAAAATGAGCGTATCCTCAAATATTTACTGTCTATCCCATGTGAAGGTGATGGTACATTTCTTATTACTGACTTTGGCAGTGAAATGTGCATCAATTGTCGGCACTCACTGGTCTGCTAGAACTCAGCTGTAACTGAAAGTCTTCTCTGGGTAAGGGAAGAAGTTTCCACAGCAGTTGTTTAATCAGCTACGTGTGCTGGCAGCCTTCTTGGTGAGATCACCACAGGTAGTTTATGATTTGTTTGAAAATTAATGGGGCAATTACATCATGAGACCTAAGAGTAGAAGATGCAGGTTTGGAACGAAGATCATGTCAATGTAGTAACAGTAATTTTCAGGTTCCTCAGTGTACTTGTTCAGCCAATAAAAGCCTGTTAGACATATCTTATTATAGAAATTCTAATTTACATGTTGATTAATACCTCTGCATTTGAAAACCAGATGAATATTAGAAACTTCTGGAAAAAGTAGATCCTTCCACAGCAATATCTTTACTGCTAGAAGGTTTGTCCTATTTTTGTTTCCCTCTAAATTACTCGATATATCATCCCTTACAGTGTACCAGTAAGGACTGTAATTATTCCAGAGGCTCCACACACAGCCAATCATTTGAATCTGTAATTAGGGGGAGTGTAGGCTTTCTGTGCTTAGGTTATGTTGTTCTCCAGCTGCAGAATGTATTTCCAACTCCATAGCACAGAGTAGAGCTGCATAGTGTTGCAAAGTGAAATACCATTTTATAGGTTTATGTGCATCTTGTTCTTGAGAAAAAAATGGTTAGTGGATAGCATGATCTCTGTGCCAGCTCACTGCTTTTCCTAGGATTGTTTGGAAGAAAAAAAAAATCCTGAATCCTTAAATGTCTTAGTATTGAATAGGGGTAAACTGGATTCTTTGCTAAGTTTAAAAGCAGTATGGCATGTTCTTTTCTTTTGCAAGCTTTTTCCCAAATGTCATTAGTCCTTCCTTAGAGCAGCAGCTTGCCAGAAAAGGAATTTCAGTAGATTGTCCGTGTTTACATGAGTCATTGCTGATTCTTTGCTGAAAGAAAGTATTTTCTGTTATGCATATCTTGTCTTGTTGTAAATCCTGTGATTTTTAGGTTGCTGCCAGACACTTCTACAGCCATTCTGGAAATGTTATAACATTTCTTGGATTGTGGTGTATGTGTAATTGTAGCATAGTGCAGTACAACAACATGAATAGGGCAGATCTTTCTTTGGATATGAGGAAAGAGCACACAAGTGATTTAGTGTAATTTTGAGCCAGGCTAAAAACAACAACAAAAAAAACCAACCCAAAAAATCCTGTCTTCTCAAGAAGCTTGTTGCATTAATGTTTTTACACCTTTGTGTCACAAGGAAAACTAAAGAAAAGACCTTTTAACTTTACTCTGTCTATTGAGAAGGACAAAACATAGCATGAAGATTGACACATAATTGTTTCTAATATGCTTAGTCAAAACTTACTGCATCATTTCCCTCTTCAAGCACTTGCTTCTATGCTTTCGTGGGGTTTGTCAAATTTGTCATAAAAATTTTTGAGGAGCACAATGATGGAAGTTTAAGAACTCCTGCCGGTAAAAGTGGAATTTTTTATAAAAATATTCATGCAAGCACACAATACATGTGCTTTCTGCCTCACCTGTAGTATGAATTGTCTCTATGTTGTCATGGAGTCTCTGCAATAGCAGAGTTGCTAGTCCCACAGAAGGGGAAAAACTGGGGTTTGTGTGATTGCACCAAAAAATGTGAACTGGGAGTGAAAAGGAATGAAAAGGTGGCCTTTGACAGCAAGCCTGATTCTAATATGTGTGTGAGAAAACCTTGTAGTATGTAGACTTAAAATTATTTTGGTCAGTAAGTTAATAAAAATGGTGATCTATGTTAGCAGTTCAAGTGTTGCAGTGCTGTTTCCTAAGCCAGGTCATGAATCTAGAATATCAACTGCTCTTTAGGAGATGGAGGAACTGGAAGGGGCAGAAAGAATAAAGGGGTGAGACAAGGGCTCTGCATTTAGTGTGTTTCACAGGTATCTCCATAATAATTTATTTGGCACTTGCATCTTCAGAGGTTAAGATAAGGCATCTCACTTGATGATGCTAATTATTTGATGTATATATTCTTACAGAACTGCTGTGTATGAGGAAAATGAAATACTTAAAAAAAACAAAAAAAACCAAACCAAAACGAAATAAAATGCTGACAACCTGCAACAAAGCTTTATGCAGCAAACTGTTATGTCTGGTATAGGACCAAAGCTAGTAATTCTTCACAGGAAACTGGAGAGCCTCGGGTTTTTTACCACTTATGAAGAATAAAGCTTTTCTTTGCTTAGACTTCAAATGGGTGCGTTCTTAAAGGTTAACAGCAGAAGTATTATAGTATCCCTTTCTAACTTTCACTGCTCCAAGCTGAGCTTTATCTTATTTTTTATCAATGTTATGAGGTTTTTTTGTTTCTAAAACAAGCAGCTAATCCATTATTGTTCTAGCATGTTGAGAGTCTGGTGATATATATATCAATGGACTATAATTTTTCATTGAATTAGCTGTCAGAAGGAAAAAAAACAGGAGTTTTTTTGTGAGTTATGATCTATCCCAAATTTTAAAATAATAAAGTGGGTTTGTGTGTAAGTTGACTTGTAATGATGATGTGTGGAGTTAAAGCACAGTGACAATTTTTCTTAATGTTTGGAGTATCTGGAGAAAAGAGTTGGGGCTTGCAGGTTGGAGTGAAAGGCAGGTCAAAGCTGGAGATATGGCATGCAAGGTTAAGTTTGCTCTGTACCAGTTATTTATAGGCCCTTTCAATTGTCAGATGGGCACCTGAAGAACAGAAGGACCCTGTGCCGGTGTTAGATGTGAAGGAGGGTTTAATATAAAGGTTAAATACAATCATGGAGTGAGTATGGCTGCAAATTATAGATAAGGAGAAAGCTGGATAGGTAGGGGGAAAAATGGCAGCTCTGCTGGAGGCAGAAAGAATTCCAGTTATTAGAGGTTTTCTCCTCACCTGGACCTGAACCCAGCAGTCTTTGCCTGGCTTGCTTGTCTGGGCTAGCAGAGCAAATGCCATTGTGAAGATCCCTGTGTGTCCCACACTGAAACTGTACCTGTACAATCTGTGTGTGCAGCAGTCTTGGACTGCTGGGTTTTGGAACTTGGCTTGGTTGAAATTGCATGCCCAAAATCACTGTAATGTGCATCTTTTTGGGGATGCACCGTACAGTACATATTTACAATCCAGGGGACAAAAAACCAAAACCCCACAACAATTAACAACAAAAAGCCACCTTACTTATTACCCTAGTCATATTCCTTAAAACGTTGCTCTGAGTACATACTTTTAAAAGTTTTGCTTATTGATCTAGAAGCAATTTTAGAGCAACCTGTACTGTGTCTTGGTTGGGTTTTTTTGTGTGTGGTGTTTTTGGGGTTTTTTGGTTTTGTTGTTGTGTGTTTGGTTTTGTTTGGGGGTTGTTTTTTTTTTCTTCTGGACGTAAAGAATAATCAGCACCTATAACCATTGTTTTTACTTTTATTAAATTGTGTGACTGTGGACATACAGCCAGGCATTTTTTGCTAATTGGTCCTTTGTTTTTTGTTTTGTTAACGTAAAGAAACGAGATTTACTCAGTGTAAGCGGATGTTAACATTTCCTGGTAGATAGGCTTGTTCTGTCTCTTTAAGCATTTGACAGAAGATGGTGTCAGCAGGACCAGGACACGGTGTGAAAATGGCCCATTATGAGCTACTCAGGCTACTGAAGTTTAAACTCTTACTCATCAACTCACTGTACTATTTGACCGTCAGCAATTGAATCCATTTTTGTCCCATTCCGTCGTCTAAAGCTGGAAAATGCTCCACATTGCAGAGATGTAAATGGCCTGGCTAATGATGTGGTAATTGACCTTTGAAAATTGCATGCTAATTAGCGTAGTTTTTTGCTTGCATCCTGTTCACAGCACTGCAGGCGAGACTGCTTTGATTGCTGTAGTTTAGTGACTTTAAGCAAAATTACATGAACTTGCACTAAAAATCCAAGCAAAATAAGGAAGTAAATAACAACAGCAACAATAATAAGACATTAGATAAATAGTAAATATTACAGAATAGCATGGAAAGAGAATCGCCCTTCTCGATCTGCTGTACAGGCTCTCATTTGCCCATCTGATGGGAATAAAAAATTAGTGCGTTTAATGGTTGACTTCGACATTAATTCTCCTGGATCATGAATGCAAACTAGCAACTTCGTGATTGTGACCCCAAACAGCAAGCTTTAAACACCCAAGATTTATCTAAAATCCCTGGCGTGTAAGTTGAAATTCTGTAATAAGAATTCTATTTTATGTGTATAGAAGGAATGGCTCAAGCAGGTACCCAACTTCCTCTGGAAAATAAGGTCCCAACCTCTGTGACTGTCATGTCTGTGTTTAACCCACTGCAGTTAATGAAGCTGTGTTCTAATGGAAATAGATGGGTATATACAACTAGAAATGTTAAAACAGATGACTCTACTCTTAGTATTCCTTTTAAATCCTGGAAGAAGTAAAAATGGAATCCATAAAGAAGGGAAGCATAACAAAAGTGCAATCTTAATTAAGATATGTAGGTGGAAGAGATTTTTTTTTTTGTGGGGAAAGTGTGGGCTAAGAGATGTGTATCCTTAGTCATGCTTGAAGAAAAAAAGGTATTTGATCATCATATTTATATGTGGGCCTAAACTGGTGATGGTTAAAATCTTCCTGGAATACTTAAGAACCTTTCAAATGAAAGGATGTTCAAAACTGAAAAACATGGTGGCTTTCAGGAAACTGTAACCTGTCATATGAAGTTTTTTGACTTCATTAATTTGGCAGTTAGTTTTTAAAATTTAAACTGAGCCGCTGCTTCGTTTTCAGCCACAACTGGTTCTCATCTAACCTGAGTCTTCAAGATTTCTCACTCCCCTTAAGTTGTCCTTCATCTAGGTAATGGCACAGTAAAAGGGTAAGAATTCCACTGGCAGCTCGGAAACTCTGCTTTTAATGTTAAATTACTCCATCTTTTGCCAGGAGGAGGATGTTTCATTCCCAAGATAGGACAGTTTGCTTTGTTCTCCCAGATCATCTCTTGCTACTGAAGAAGTATATTGCCGTGTCTCTGAAGGCATTTAAGATCAGCTTTCTAGGCTAAATGCTTTTATGATATAAAACTGCATACAGGGATAGGATACATTATGTAAGCAAGGAGTTAGGGGTTGCTTTGCATTGTAGGTTTTCCCATTGTGTAAGCTCGAGGGACTACTTGTCACTGGAAGTCTGTAAAAGCAGAAGTGTGGCCAGGCAGCTGTTTTGCAAAGCTTGGATGAAATTTAGTGGTACAATTTTTTATTGTATTTTCTTTTTCATTTGAGAATGGTTGTATATAAGGTAAGATTCTGTGAGGCTTTGTCTATTATATTGCCTTGAGAGCTGAGATCCATGTTCAGCAAAAATCTTTAGAGAAGGTCTGTGTGTGCCCACAGATGACAGAATGAAGGGCAGTTACTGGGAACTCAAATGCAGCTTCTCCCATGTAACGGGTATTTTGAAAGGCAGGAGGCCTAGGCACTGAGGTTTGAATTGAGAGTTGAGGATTTCTGATTTACATTTTTCTTTCATTTGATGTTTGGCTTTGCATTAGTCACTTCATCCCAGTAAACCCTAGGCTCTGTATTTTAACTGCCCAAGTGTTGTTACTGCTGCTTTACACTTTGGGAAAAGAGATACCAAAGTGGAAGGTGCCAACTGGTAGATGTAGCAGACTTTTTGTTCCTGGCCTTAAATTGTGTAAGCATCAGGGAGTATTCTATAGCTAGCAGCTCTCTGATCTTGGAAGTCCAGTAGAGATTTACTTCACATTCACTGCTGTGCCTGAGCAAACAATGAAAAGGCACCGGGTGGATGGTGCCCTGTGTTGTCCTATCTGCAGTAATGGGGAAAGAAAGACACAGCACTGACTTTCTGATTCTAAGTGGTTTCCTTTTATCTGCTTCACTTTATAGCTATTTCCTCCTGGGTTTTTCCACTGTAATGACTCTAACAATCACTGACACAGGTTGCAGGGATTGAGGGCTTTTTTCCAAAGTGCTGTTAAAATTTCCAAAAGCTATGTAAATGTTAGTTCATGTTCTGATGCTCTCAAATAAGGTCCAGATTCTGACTGGGGTGAAGTATTCTTGCCTTTCTTTGAAGGACAATGACTGGGCTTATGCCTGGGATTTGTCTACAAAGACTTTTTGTTGAACATTTAGGATCTAGCAAAAATGTGAATAACAGCAGCTGAAGTCAAATTTGGCAAGGACTTTGTTAGGATCACCTGAAAAAGCCAGTGTTCAAATGATTTATGTTGCTGCCTTTGCCATTGACACACAAAGTATTTTTCACTTTACACTTCAGAGGAGCTATTTCATTATGTCCATTAATTTGAAGTACAGAATATCTGCAAAAATAATATTGCGTTTATTTCTTTTGAGACAGTAAATTTGCTTCTCTCTAAAGGTAAGCAGAAAGGATGTCTGATAAGTGACTATGCAAATGTAGGTTGATTTTTTTTTTTTTATTATCAGAATTTATTCTGAGATATACTCAAGTCTCCACTTTTGTCCTCTTTTCATACCAGTCAGCAATTGTTAGATTAGCTTAAAGCTTCTGATTATAGTTGTCTTCCTGTAATGTATGTGTTGGTTTTACACTTTTTTGTTGATAATCTTTGGTGTCCCACCCACTTCCAGGCCCCATTTCCCACATATAATTCCTATGGTCAATTCCATGGATGCAGAAGTGTTCCTTGGTTGAGATTTGTACTGGATACTGAAGTGCAGAGACTTCATCAGTATGTCCATTACCAAGTAAGTGTTTTTGCTTACTTTTGCACAGACCCTTCTGAATTAGGAACGGTAAAAAGAAGAACTTACTTGCTGCCAGATTTATCCTAATTTACAGGTGTAAATGTTAAATTCCTTAAATAAATAATTTAAAAAATGTATAGTACTTGGCAGTAAGACTCTGTATCTGCAGTCTGAATTTGGGATTTAAGTAAATTTCCCTTACCTCTGTGTGAGAGGGGCATTCCAGAGTCCCTTCAGTGTGTCCATGCAGTAGCAAGGATGGTACTGGAAGATATGAATGAATCTTTGAGGACACTGGGGAGGATATGTAAGACCATCTCATAATCAGGTTTAAAAGGAGATTCAGAGCGAGGCCTGGAACTGTTAATTTGTTTCAAATCTAAGATACTATGGTGATGGAGCACATAGTTAATTGCATACCTGTTGTACTCGACTATATATGGCATGTGATCTGTTTTATAAAACTTATACATGTGTTATCCAGTTGCATTTCCTGATACTTCTTGCTTTTAATTATTTGTTCTATAGTTGACCAAAATTACAGTCTTGTTTTAGTACCTAAAGAATTTTCCTTCCTTTCCTTTTTAAGGGTTCTCTATTAAAAAAGCTTTACTTCTTGGATATGAGGTTTTTGTATTGGAATCTGGATACTGTTTCATTATTAACAAAACTAATCTAGTTTTAAATTTTTTTTCAGTTGAAAAATTGCTTATAGCTTTTAAAGAAGCCAGTTCTGCCATAGAAAACTTGACTATTTTTCTTTCTGCTTCTTTTGTAGGTTTCAGGGATTTGTATGTGCCTGATCATGTTTAATTTTAGCTAAAGTCTCTTTCTCAGAAATATCTCTCCTGTTCTCCCTCTGTGGTACTTCCAGACTCCTCCTGGATTGTATCATTAGCTAAATTTTGCAGCCGAGACTTTTATACCTACTGGGACTTGTTGGGTGGAGCATGTTGGTAACTCATACAGTTCTTTCCTGTTCTTGGGCTGAAGGGGCAGTGCCTGCTCTAAATTACCTGCTCACTGCTCTTGCCAAGAACATCAATCTTCTCTTACTATTTTTTATGTTACTTTATGAGCTTTCCTTTGAGATGGACAGAGTTTTGGGGGCTGATCTGAATGGAGGTCTTCATGCTCTACAGCCCTTTGCCAGAGTTATATAAATACCTGCCTTGCCCATCTGTGTGAATCAGGGCAGCCTTCACCTCCCACTGAAGCATTTCTTTTGCCACAGTAGTTTTGTTAACCCTGTGTAAGGACCTCTCTCTAACAACAAAACTAATTACTGAATTCTGTCCAGCCGCTTCTGGCTTTAAAACCTAAAAATCACTTAAAATAAGTTGAAAATAATGTGCTTGAGTACTGTGAAGTCCGATACCAAACTTGGTATTACGTTAATTCTTTTGGACAATACTGAATATTACATTACTTTAACTCTTTTGGATGGCCCTTCCAAAGAGCCATGTGTCTGTGGTCACTTGCTCCGAGCCTATCTCCAGGAAACTGCCCCAAGTGGGGGATCAAAGCAGGCAGTGTGCCAGAGGTTTGTGTTTCAGACAGTTTGGTGCACACTGGAAGCTTGGTCTTTCCTGTCTTAAGCCGTGGGCAGATGTCCATTAAGAATAATTAGGCAAAAATTATATAAAGGCCTTGTAAGATGGTGTGTGTGGGTTTTTTTCTTTCTTTTTTTTCCCCCTCATCCTCTGTCCTCTTACTTGAGACGTTTTGTGTGGGTGTGTATTTTTTTCTAAATTTATAAACCCTGGCTTTTGCCCTGGTCCGGTAGAAACTGCTCACCCACCCTTTTCCGTTTCCAGGCGGATTGCTGTTCTGTTATTACAGTTCTGTAACTTTCTCCAACACTGTCCTGCTTTGCTTATTATGAACAGCTTGTAATAACCCTTTCAGTACTGCTGTCATTTTTGCTCTAAATCAGGAACTATCTTTTCTATTCATTAGAAAAACCAAACCAAACAAAAAAATCTTCTCCTAAAATGCAGATTAAAGACTTGTTCCCTATTACAGCTTTCTGTTTGGCTATAGGAAATGTATTATTGCTTTCATTTGTATATTGACCATTGTAATGTCCCCACACAGGGCTGTTTTTCTTTCTTTTCAATACTAAGCCAAAATCTCCAGTGAAATGGGGTTTCTTTACAAGTTTGGCAAAGAAATCTCTTCAGCTCTGAAGCTGAGGCAGCACTATCTTCACATGTTAAATGAATCAGAAGAATTTGGGGATAACATTTACATCTAGCTATGTCTTAGAGTCAGCTTTCCTGTTCTTCTCCTCTTACTTTTTCATTCCCTATCAAGCAACAATTGATAGTGATACATAAGATCTTTGTTTCTCTAATATCAGTGTTTAAATTAAGTCTGAAATACGTAAATAGCTAGGTAGAAGTAAAGTGAACCTGGCTGACCCGTGTTTGGTGCAGTGCTGAAGTGTATAATCAGACCAGAAATGCAGGCTCAACTTTGTTTCTTGTAACAGTTCAGTATTTCATTGATTATCTTGGGAGTTAACTTGGACAGTCCTTAAATGCAAGTTATGATGCAAGACAGTAGAAAACAAGGTTAAGCATTAGGTTGGTGCATGCTTTTCATTAGAAAGAGAGTAAATTGTTTCTTCAGTAGTCAAATAGACGAATTCAAATATATTTTTCAAAAACATCACAGGATCAACAATACACCTATAAAATAACAATAAATACACTATAAAAGTAACTTTTTGGCACTTGTGAAAACTGTGGTTCTGGCAAATAGGGTACATATGGGCACTCTGTCTCCTCTCTTTCCTGACCAGATGTGGAGAACTGAGGTTGCTAGTGAGTATTTCTTTTTAGATGTTGAAAGATGTTTCATTCATATGCAAAGCTGCCCCTGGATGAATAATTAAGCTCTGAGTGTATTGTAAGTCTGTCCAAGTAGTGGAGGACTGGCTATTCTCTTCTGTACCCAGCCTTTTACTTAACATGTACATTTCCTTATTAAATGGGAATTTATTTAATAGTAATTGAAATAGATCTTTTAATGATGTTTTCAAAGCTCAAAGTAGCTGGGACATGGTTGAAAATGGTAAATCATCCCTGCTAATTTGTTATCTAAAGAACTGCTCTTTGAGCTAATGTCCAGAATAAATAGGCCAAATAGTCCTGTTGAAATTCCCCTTGGAAGCAGAGCAGTAATTGGATGAATGTTTAGCCTGTGAACAAAAAATCCATGCTAAAGTTTATGGATCCTGCTTGGGAGAGGCAATAAAAGAGAAGTGGGCTGTAAGAACATTTTGTCAGAAGGGATCTTAAGGAGACATCAAGATGTTTTCCC
>VZTR01003026.1:789408-850186 GCA_013400775.1 Chaetops frenatus
ACGTGTAGGGAGAGAGGAGAGGAGCATTTCTATAGGTGCAGCTAATTGAAAATACTGTAGGAGATAATGTCTGTAGCACATTGCCTCACCATGGACTTGCCTATTCAGTGACTTTATCATCTTTATGTTGATTGAAAATAAGGGGATTTTAAATCTCTGTTAACAAAACACATTTCTCCAGAAGACCTCTCTGAAACAGGAATTCATTGTTTCTGAAGCAGTTGTGTTGGCAAGTAGGCTTTAACTGTATTTCTGTGGTAAGTTCTTTTGTCCATGATAGCATTTTGGGATCCCAGCATCGATGTGGCAGACTCTGGCTCTGATTGGACAGTTTATATTTAGTTGCTGGTTTCCTATAATAGTTTTCAGATGGAGATGTTAAAGAACACATACCCTTGTGCTGCTGTAATCCTGAAAGAGCATGGAGGAGTGAAAAAGAAAAAAGGAATTGATGTCTTTCTGCAGAAGTAGAGTTTGGAAAAAACCAGCAGCTGTTTTCAGCAGCAGAATTCTGAAATTAATTAAAAAAATATTAGGTAGCTAGTGAAAGCAAAATGCTCAGAAAATCCATGGGTAAATCACTAATTTTGTATCCAGAAAGGAGCCTAAAAAAAGCTGTGGGAAGGTCTTCTTTTTTTTNTAGATACCCAAAGAAAGCCCTGTGTCATTTATGATTCAGTTATACTGTCAGATGTATCTTTTATTTACAGCAAAGCTGCAAACATACCAGAGCCTGGATTTTACTCTGAGCCTGGATTTAATGTGATCTCTCTGAAATCTCATATTCCAAGAAGAAAAAAGAGTACAAGTTTTCATTTGAGATGGCTTTGCAGAGCATCTAGATATTATCTTTACCTAGCACTTTTGATTCATTAGCTTTATTTTTTCATTCTCGAACTTCCTAGCCAAATAAATCATCCTAGTTTACTTTGATAAGCTTCCAAGAATGTGTCTCTGCTTTACTCAGCACAGGTAGCTGCCTGCAGGGACCTGACTTTGAGTTCTTCCATGGCCATAGGGAATCTTGCCCATCTCCTGAGGGACAGCAGGGCCTGACCATATCAACTGGAATAATTAGGTCCTGGTGCCAGCCAGTACGTAGGTAGGATCTTTGTAAAGCTGAGAAGCACATGAGTTATCATTCTCTCCCACAATGTGTATGATAAAAACAGAGTGCTGCCCCCACTGTGCTGGTAATGTATTGGACCTGTTTGGAGTCCTGGCCACTCTGACTTATTTTGAGGAGGAAATTCTACAACATGCTCTTGTCTGGTTTGACTTGAGCTATTTTGTGTCATGGTTACACAGCACGATTTTCATTTTTTTCTACCAGCTAGGACTGGGAGCAAATCATAGAAAGGTAGGGATGAGAGACACCTGCAGAGGTCACCTAGTTGGTCCCCAGCTCTGGAGCAGGATCATCTCAAAGGCATGCAATAATGCAGACTCTGTAATCTATTTCTGTACATAAAACCCAAATACACACACATACCAAACAAAATAATACTAGCCTGGTGTGTTTCTTGCTTAATTCAAATGCCTTTGTGATGGCTAGAGCAGGAAGAACATGTTGTTTCCTTTCTCTTTATAGCAGTGTTCTACATTCTTGGAAGGTGTTGTCTTGTTTTTCTCCTCAAGTTTTTCCATCTATAAGACAGATAATCTTCCTGATGCTCACTGGGCTCCAGCTAATTCTTCATCTGCCTTCAACTAGGGTGCCATGGGTTGAGCACTGCTCCAGATAAGGCCTGATAGATCCTGAGAATTTCTGTCTTGCAGATGCAGCATGCTTGTACAGCTCAGGCTCATTGCCTTTTATCAGCAGGATCATGTTGTTGATTTCTTCAGCTGGTAATTCAGTGTAACTCTTTTTCTCTCAACATTTGTGATCTATAGTCCCTATATTGGTATTTTTGATTACATATAACTCTATAATCTGAGGCACCTACAAAGAAATAAAGTAATTCTCCTTTTTTTAGGTTGGTTTTCTATAACTATTATACTACTTAAAACAAAAATGCAGCTTGACAAGCATATTTTCTTTAGACATTTGAGCCATTCAAATAAGAATAGTGGTTTACTCAGGCCAGAGTTCTGTGGGATTGATTGCTTCCATCCTTTTAGGTAGTGAATATTTAATCTTTGTATTTGTCTAGTGTGCAGTTTTCCCATTATCCTAAAGCAGTTTCACCTAGGCCACAAGTGAAAGTCATTTCAACATCCATTGATGAAAATTTTTTTTGTGTGATTTATTACTTAAGTCGGTGTTGATCTGCTCACAGACAGTAAATGATCAACAACTACCTGGAGTAATTTTTGCCTTGTGTGGTAGACTCACCAGACATTAAGCTGTGCAGCTGTTTGGTTCACAGCTATCAGGGAATGGCAGGGTGAACAGAAAGGGGAGGAAAATAGCTTCATTGGAGACAGTGCAACCCTGTGATTTATGCAGGGCAGCCTGCCCAGTACTGGACTGCTAGAGGGTATTTTTCCCTGCACATTCGAGCATGACTTGAGATCTGCCTGTTTTTAACCTACTACAAGGAAAATAAACCTTTTAACCACTAATCGTATGTCCCTTTCCACATGTGTAATTTCTAATTTGATACAGGGGGGAGAAAAAACAAAGCAAAAAAAGCTGAGTATTTGTTATCTAGGGCTTCTTGTTTAGCTGCCTTGTGCTCTGAGGGTAGTGCTTGAGTAATAGTTGCAGCAGGGCTGGTGAGCAGGAGGGAATGGATCTGAAGGTGCTTTCAGGCTATTCAGAAGGAGAGCAGCTCACTGATAAACGACAGCTTTCTACAAAATTTATTCTTGTGCATGCACGGAGAGCTTTAGGTACTTTAGAAAAAAACTCCTCTGTGAGTTTTTGCTGCTTTTCCTTAGTGGGCTCCAAGATTTTGTGAGAGGTGCATTGGGGAGATTTTACACCTCCAGACTCCTGTCTGGCTGCAGGCAGTTTCCTCTGGGCTTCCTGCTCAGTGGCTCTGGTGGTGGTTTCGCATTGTTCCCCACTGATGACTCAGAGAAACAGGAAAGAGGTCTCCTGGCGAACAAAAAGCGCAACCACCAAACAGGTGCCTGTATTCTGGTGTTGCAGAGGACAAACCACCTCATTCTGGACTTTTTCCTAAGATTCTTATCTGCAAGTATGAGACTCAGGAGGAATGGGTCATACACGCTGAACGGGTAAGAAAGAGCCTGCATCCTCTTTTGAAACTTCATCATTAAAACCACGTGAAAACAGAAGCCTTTATTTTCCTTTCTAGTGACGGGGTAAATGAAATAATGGCCATGTCTTTTGTCTCAAAAAGAATAGAGGATCACAGTGTAGGAAATGCACAGCTTATTTAGCTTGTTTTCTTCTGCATCTTGTTAGGGGTTTTTTTTATAGTGCAGGCGTTTGGTGGGAGCAATTAGAGTTGTCCGCATGTTTAAATGAGGTGGATCTGCTCAGTAAAGCCATGAAACATTAGGAACTCTGTGATTCCCGAAGAAATGCCTGTGGTAATTATTCTAAGTGTTTTCCAGCTTTTAATACAAAAAAGAGCTAAACTCATTAAATGTTAATGAGCTCCCCAACCCAGAATACAAATGACTTTAAATCTAGCCACTCTGAAAAATCAGCTGAAGTTTTTACTACTTGAAATTACTACTCTGAGTTACTTTACTAGCTTTGTGGTTTTAAAAATACTTATTTTATTTCTCTCTGATTGCTGTTACATCTTAGTAACAGAGAATATACCATAACTGGAAATATTATAATGAACTAAATATTCCTTCTTCAAAGAAGCTTTAAAAAATTGAAAATAGAGAATTTTCAGGTGATTTTTTTTTTAATAGTTGCATTTGATTTTTACTAAAGCAGATTCTTATGTGTCTTTATATGATGTAAGTTTCATTTCTGAGCACAGCTTAGCTGGTCTGAGGAGGACTTGTACTTCCACTGCACAGTGGTAACTGTTTATTTCCAGTTGGCAGGTGACTTGACAAATGAAGAAAGTTGTTAGTCTTGGAGTGTCACTTTACTTAGCTGCCTTTAACCCTCTGTAATGAGTAAGTGCTGTGGGAAGTGCTGCCTTAGTGCTGTGCTCCTGAGAAGCCCAGATGTGTTTTGGATGTGCTTCAGAGTACAGGTGTGCAGACTAACCCCACGGTGCCTCGTTGCTTTAAACTCACGGTCCAGGCTGCAGCTGAGAGGCAGATAGCAGCTCAGATGGATTGGGAATACTTTGGCAGTGTTGTTCATCTGGACTGCACTGGTTTTTGCCTGCACTGGTTTGCCCAATGCCACTTAGAAGGATCTTTTGCTTTGCCAAAATATGTTTACATTAGATTTTTAAAAATTCCAAAACTTTATTTGGATTAGGTTTTCTTAATGTCAAAGTACATGGGTGTTAACATCTTCCTGGCACACTCTTAACATTTTTTTATGTCTGTAATAAAAATGCCATTATCTGACTGCATACAAGATCAAACATAGTTGAAAGTTACTATCTTACAGTGTTTGGTTTTAAGCTGTAAGATGAATTTGTCCCTCAGTGGGATTGGGTTTGTAGCAGAAAGAGGCTAAGAATATATTCTCATTAACTGGGCATTTTTGCAGAGGTTTGTGACCTTTGAGAGATTATCTTAGAGTCAATTATGAAATGATGCTGAAAAGCAAAAGGTAATGAATATTGCTTACATTAAAGAAATTTTTTTAGACTTTAGTTACAAGAAGCACAATCTTTAATTGATTTGAGTTTTCTTAAAAATGAATGCATGGTATAGAACTTCAGGGAAGTATATTGTGGAAGATCACCCTGTGCATCTGTTCTGCCTTGTTCTAACTTGCAAGATGATGCATAATAATTTTAAGGAATTTCACTTGTTGTGGCCCAGTATGTACCTGGCATTACACTTTACAGCAAGCATTTAACTGGAAGTATTGTATTACAGTGAGTAAAACCAGTGGCACCCAAATGCTTGCATGAAAAAGAAGCTTCAGCTGTGAGTTTGTGGGAGACTTCAATATTATCTGATTCTAACATGCTGATGTGCTTTACTTTATTAAACAACAGATGCTGAGGAGTGAATTTATCTAATTAAAGAAATTCCTTTTATGTTTATCTCTTGCCTAGACAGTTTAATAATGCAAGGTAATGGAAAAAGAGCTTCAAGTATGTTTTCCTGTTTAGCCTAAACTTTGGCCGTGTCAGCAGAAAAGCTTGTTTTGATCTTCAAGGGTTTTTGTTTGGGACAGCGTGTTCCACTTGTAAGGTGGAGGCTGACCCTGTTATGCAGGTCACTTGAGGAGAGAGGAGCTCTTTGGGGTGGAGGGCAGATTCAGCTGCTGCTGCAGGTACCTGCACATGCAGGGGACACAGTTACTGTAGGAGTGCTCTTTACAGTGCAGTGCATGAAAACTTGAGTATAAAAAAACCTCCAAAAGCAAACAAGAAAAACGAGGGTGGTAAACAAGGAAGCGTAGCAAAAGTCATAATGATAATAAATTTTTTTCATTGGATATGATTTGGTCAGGCTCTGATTGCAGTTGTAAACATATAAAGGGGGAGAGAGATTGCGAGGGGAACTAAGATACCTGAAGATGTTTTCAAACCTAATACCAGCAAAAAGCCCCCCTGCCTCACTTTTCTGCTGTTCCATCACACCTCACTTGACACTAGTGTAAGAACTGTACAATCACAAACATAAACACAACTAAAATCCAGAGTTTCACTTAGGGTGATTTATACGTATTCTTTGAGCAGGTCTCACTGGACATGGACGTATTTGCTCTTGCTTGTTGAAGTGGGTAATGGTTAGGCTTGTGGAGACAGAGGGATCTGATGCTGAGATTGATCACAGGACACTTAGTTAGAAGATCCCCTTTATCTTGCTGAGACTGAGGTAGAAATCTTACCTGCCAGCATCTCATGACCATGTTGTTAAGTCAGCTTTGCTGTTGTGTGCTATCCTGCCATATGCTGATTGTATTTCTTTGCATTGCAAAGTTTTTTTGTATAAACAATCTCTTTTGAAGGTCATCTTATCTTGGGAGATAGTCCTTTATTTGCTTAGTGCTGTGTTGTGACACAGTGACACTGAAAAATGCACTGGCACTGTAATCATTTCAGCATCAATTTTTTTCTCTTTGCAATTGCTGTTTCTTCTTTTGTCTTCTCTTGTCCCTTTACCATTTGGAATTAGTGATACTTAGTATAAGTCTTTGCAGGCTGTTAGGGTGTCAAATAACAAATACTGTTTACTATACATCTATTTCCTCTTTTTTTCCTAATGACTTGAGTTTCAGGAAGGGTGTAAATCCAAGCATGCATTTCACAAGATATGACCTCAGTGCACCCGAAACAAATATGCAGCTTGAACTTTGGTCATGTGATCTAAACTTCCCGTGTCTTTTAGATCGTAACGTACAGGCCTATGCATTCCTATAATGTTTGTAGTGGTGCAGACAGAAGTGTGCCCTTCTGGTGTCCCTTCACAATGGCCATGCCCTTTGCAGGAAGGCTTTGCTGCACTGGTACATAGATTGTGCAGCTGCAGAAGTGAAGGCCTCTGTTGGCAATTTGCTGGCTTCCCTCCCAATAGCATAGGGAATACTGACCAACAGCCTACAAGGTAAAAATTGTACCTACACTGGGCTTTCTGGTGACCTTGGCCAGAAAGCCATTTGATGATTCTCTTCTGCTTGTCATGGTAATTTTGACAAGGCCAGGTGTCCACATTTGGTCTGCAAGTTCAGGTTTAGAAGCTTGACAACTGTGTGAAGATGGCTGTTAAAACTATGCAATAATCTCCTCAACTCCTGCACAGTGGCCATCCCAAGCCTATGGTGATGGAACTGAACAGCTTGTACAAGAGATCATTTGCTGAAGCAAATAGGTAGCACAAAGTAAAATGTTTAGATGTTAATGAAATCATTTTTATCTTCTCATCATTGCCCTACCTGACTCTGCACTGCTGAGTAACTGCTGTGTGGCATGTTTTCCCAGGACAGTTTGTGCTAAAAGAGCATAGCTAGATCAAGCATTTAGAAATCTGGTGGGAGTGAAAGCTTCAAGAAGGCAGTATTTGCATTGTAGCACTCCAGTGCCTATGCTGCTGAGGAGCACTTGCTAAATTTTCTCGGAAAGTTTCTGTTTAGCTTGTGACATTTGCTGCATTGGTGTTTCACCTGAGACTTTAAATAGTTTTCATCTCCCTTCTACTCAATTCTGCCCTGGGCCCTTGTGAAAATGTTCTTTGAGTTCCACTTTGCATAGAAGGGATGTTTTGTTGTTTTTGTTTTTTTTTTTTTTTCCCCTGCATTCATCTTGGGTCTCTGTGTACATGAAGGTGATTATATATTATCACAGTCAGAACCAAGCGCTGCCTTGAAACAAATTCAAGTTGGAAGGAGACAAAATACTTTGGAATATCTTAATGATTAATGGATGCTCACTGACTGATAAAAAATACTGTTGGCCCCAAGATGTTTCCTCTTCTCCAAGCCACTGCTTTCAACTAATGATTTTTGATTTTGAGCCAAGCACTGAAATTGAAAAAGAATGTGTTTTTCTTGTGTGCTTCCGTCTTGTACTGACGTAAAGCAAGCCAAGGAGAAAAAGTGGTATCTTATGTTTATTTTACCCAAAAAAGTAGAAATCGGAAGGAACATAGTAAGTCTGCTTCAGAAGGCCTTTTTATTAAGTCTCATTGCAGCTGCAGGAAAAATGTCTTTGAAGGATGTGACAAACAGCTCATGAAAGCCCGTTGAAACAGCTCATCTGGCAGACTGAGGTAGTATGAACACCCAAATATCTTATCTGAGGAGAAGCAGCTGTTTGAACTGCTTTACAGTCCTCCCAAATTACCACATTTTCTGTCATGAGAAAAGGGGAAATCTAAGGGTAGCAGTACAGACTGTTATCCTTGGAAAGCGCATCACAAATTTAGCAGATTAGGGCCAAAAATGTAGATTATCCACTTCAGGATTTTTTTTTTTCAATTGGAAATCCATTTTTGGAGAGTAGTCTTTAGAATGCTTTATGGTGTCAGAAAATGCAAACCAAGATACAAAATGCTAGCACTCCTGGCTGAGCTCTGCCTGACTGGAAGTATCTTAGTACTTTCTTGGTCAGCTACAGCCCTCTCATCATTTGTAACTTAGTTACAGGTTTTTTCATACACTGTCTGAAGCTGACGGTGATCTTCATTCATGTGCCTCAGTTACCAAGTGAGATGGCTTTTAACATGCTATTAAAATGCCCTTATTTTTCTCCTTTTTGGAGAAGGAGGGTTGCTGCAGTGTATACAAGGATGGTGCTTCAGTAGTGTTTGAATGTAGAGATCTGAGGCAGCTCTGACTGCTGGGTGTGTATAGAGGGAGAACAGCCCCTGAGGACAAACAAAATTTGGCACATACTCTCATGCTATAAACAGCAGAAGTTTCCTTTATAAAATACTTTGCCCGAGTGTTCCACCCCACTCCCCTGCATCCCATTTTACCATTACTGTTCAGTGATGTTCCATTACTGCACAGTGACACAGTCAAATGATGGGGACGGGGTTTCAGTCCCACTCCATTTCCCACATGCAGAAAGGGTTTCTGGCTGTTTCTGACCACTGCTGCCCCGCTGTGCTGTGAAGGTTCATTCCTGCAGGTTCTGGCTCCTGTCCCCGTGCTCTGCCTGAGGGAGACCCCATTTGTTTTACTCTTTGCTCATCTGTAGGAGCAGTATGGAGAGGTTATGGAGCCATCAAAAGCTGGAGAAGGAGGATGATGATGAATGCAAGGGTCCTGGAAGCAAACAGCAGGACTGACAGTAGTCTTCCTGTCACCCTGTGGTGACAATAGCGTACCAGTTGCAGGAATTCTACCACATTTTGGCATTATTTATGTATCCTGGGAACTCCTGCTACTGTCCACCTTACTCCATGTCTGCTAAGTTGAAAATACCTTGTAAAATACCAAAATATTTCTATAATTGTAATTCTGGATCTTTGAGTTAATCTTAATGATCAGGAATGGTGTTTGTTTTACAGAGGGTTGGGAGTACTTCTTTTTTTCTTTAAACTATTTAAACTATTCAGGCTGAGAAAATTGTAGAAAGTTGGAGGCTGTTCAGCCTGGAGAAGGGAAGGTTGTGTGGAGAACTCACAGCAGCTTTCCAGTATGTGAAGGGAGTCTACAGGGAAGCAGGAGGGGGATTCTTTATCAGGAACTGTAGTGACAGGACAAGGAATAAGGGGTTCAAACTGAAAGAGGGGAAATTCTCTACTGTGAGGGTGGTGAGTCACTGGAACAGATTATGGGGAGGTTGTAGATGCCCCATCCCTGCAAGTGTTCAAGGCCAGATTGGATGGGGCTCTCAGCAACCTGGTCTAGTGGAAGATTCCCTGCCCGTTGCAGTGGGGCTGAAACTGGATGACCTTTAAATTCTCTTCCAACCCAAACCATTCCATGATTCCATTGCCCTTTATATTCAGCCTAGCTGTGCACGTAGGATTTGTCCTACAGCACAAGATTTATGATCTCACATGTGTTTTCTTTGGAATTTTTTTTGCATGCGTGAGCATTCAAAAGTAGTTTAGGCATTTTTATATTCACTAACAATGTATGTGTAAAGGCTTAAACTGCAAGCCTTATATGGGGAAAGTATTATAAATATAATGCATCTAAATCAAAGATTTCATTAGAACTTGCACTGTGAGTCATTGTTGTTATATTAATAGTGTTATTCCCAAATATGGATTTGGAACTTGGCCTTCTTTATGGTGAATGATGCACATGACTTAGAGAAAATAAGTATTTACATTAAATACCAATTTTTTACGGGGAGGGTAACCTCTTCATCAGCCAGATATACAGATCACTGGGGCATATAGTGTAAAATAATTTTATAATGTAATTCTTAAACTGTAGGACTCTATGCCAGTTGATACTTGAGTATCATATCAGAAAAGTCTTTGTTTTTGTTTTGGCGGTTTTTTTAATATGAAAAAGTGATTAAGACTCAGGCTGTAGCACAGAAGTATGCTCCTTTGAATACATACTCTTAAAACTGGCATGATCAGTTAGTCTCCCTACTTTTGGAAATATTTAAATCAAAGAACAACCTACAGGAATATATGTTCATTCTCACAGCTTATCTATGTGCAGCTAAGAGCAACTCTTCGTCGATATTTTATTAGTCTCTACCAGAAGCAAAATTTAATTCAGAACTCCAGAATATGCTGTTGCAGGTCTTGTGTGCATGTATTCTTCTCTCCTTCTATTGTTTTTCTCTTTTTTTTTAATCCCCTCATAATGTATGTACTTACTTAATGGGAATATCTCACCTCTTGATATAAAACAGTGTTGTGACACGAGTTCAAGAGAGCTGTTGTCCTTGCTCTTCTACAAAATCTCAGGTGACAGGAAGTGCTCATCTTAGGATTTGAGTATTATAAAGATGTTCCATTAACACTCTGGGTCCAGAACAGGGAACAAAACACTTCAGATGCATAATTTTTAAAATTCTTTTTTGGCACTTTCTCTGCCACCTCCCTCCATCCCTCCCTCCCAGTAATCTGCTTTATGGAGTATGTACTGTGGTCAGGGCTTATAAGGAAAGTTGTATATATGCAGGATAAGAAGTGCCCACTAAAACTAGCCATATAATTTATCTGTTTTACACCAGAACTATTAACAGCCGGATTTATAGCTCATTAGTAATAGCTAGGGGCAGTAAATTGTCAGCTTTTATAGCAGTTACTGTGAATTACAGATACAGAAGCTTGATATGCAATGGACAGTTTATTTCTGCTTTTTCTCACTAAGATGCTCTGAGGACAAGAGGTTTTTGATGGGTTGTTGCTGTGAAAGGATACTGAATAATTGTACTAAATGTAGCCATTTAAAAAGCATTTTTCAGTGAATTCAGGCTTTTCATTAAAAGAAATGGGAGCATGCTTTCTTCCTATGCCCACTGTCAAACCATATCTATACTAATGATGATGTAAATTGAAGTTTCTTTCCTCATAGCTGTCTTGAGGGGACTCTTTAATATGGCCCCCTTTTAAGCTAAAGAAGAAAAAGTAAAAGCAAAACCCGTTAATGATTTTTTTAAAAATCTCTTAATTCCCAGGGCTGTGTCCTGCCAACACCGCAGTGCACACCATCACTTTGCTTCGTGCTGCTAGTTTAGCTAAAAGAAAATAGGAGTTCTTTAATTTATTCTGCATGAGAGAGAACAGCAGTGATGCCAAGGGGTGCTAAATATTAGGAGCCTCATGCATTGGCAGGAGGCTCCTGCTGAATGGGAGGGAGCTGCAGCACCACTGCTGCTGACTCTGTGCCTCTTGGGTTTATTAGTTTGGGTACTTTATTTCACAGCAGTCATGCAGCTACATTACTCAAAGGTGTTGAACACATTATTTTTCAAGACAAGTGTTTGCCTTCCCAGTCAGATTTAATTATGGGTGATACAGTAATAGGGCATCTTCTGTGGGGCATTTTATCATTTTTTCATTGTAATTTGATTTCATAGAGCTTGTGAGAGGATTTTTGTAATAAGTGATAGCTTACAGAACACTGAAGAGGAATTACATTGACTACATATTTAAATGTTTTTATGGGGTTAAATGCTGTATTTTGTAATTTGCTCAAGACACTGCACTTAGGATTACTAAAAAAATTTTTTTTTTTTTTTTTTTTTTATGCTTTTGAACATTTTTCAGTTTGATTTTTNAAATGTTTTTATGGGGTTAAATGCTGTATTTTGTAATTTTGTCAAGACACTGCACTTAGGATTACTAAAAAAATTTTTTTTTTTTTTTTTTGTAAGCTCTAGAAGACTGTTCAGTCTGATCTTGACAAGGACAAATTTCAGTAGCTCAGAAGGAACTGAAAGAAATCAGATTTTTTACAGGTTCATTTAATTTTTTCACTAAAAACTTCTAATTTCTCAAAGGTTGGAGTATGACTTTTGAAGAGAGAGAGGTGGATTCCCATCCAGATTAGCACTCTAATACTGAGCAGTCTGGGTGTTAGGTGCTTGCTGTGAAGGTGAATAACATCTCAAACAGTATGTGAGGCAATCAAGCTATTTTAGGACTATTTTTTTTGGGTAGCTCAAACAAATAGTGTCAAACCAACATCTTGGGGGTTTTTTCCAGTGGAGAACTTTCTTGCTCTTCATGCTAATTCTTTTTCTGTTACTAATTTTTAATGTGTGTTCCTGATACACATTTGATCAACAAGATCTGTCCTTTCAAACATACAGATTAGTTACCAAGTGAGTGACCTTCCTAAAAAACCCACATACATTTCTGTCCTAATGATTTTTTTTCCTCCTGAGCTAAAGACAATATTACTACTGGCTTATGGTTTCTGAAGTGGAGGTGTAGAACTTTGCTGTGCTCTGGGGAGCTGTATTCTCCACTTGAAACAGCACAGTTTATAAAACATGGATAAAAATGTCTAGCCACTTTATAAGGCTCATAAGAATGAACTAACTTGTACGGTTATTGAAAAAGACATATGTTTACATTTGTTGCATTTATGTAAAGGTAAATAAAGTCTGTGCAAGGGTCTCACCACCTGAAAACTCAGGTAAAAATAACTGATTTTTACATTTCTGGGTAAGTCTGCATGAAATATAAATACATTTGAAAACAGCAGCCACCAGGGTGAGTAAACATTAGTAAGCCCAGCCATCCTGTCGCTTACCTTACAATAATTACTGGTCTGCATTTGAAGAACAAATCCTAATGTTGCCAAACTCCACCTTTTCCTGCCCAGTCTGCATGTGGGAGAGTCTTTATAAGAATCTGTTTCCTGTTTCCCAGACAAGGGAGGGGAAAAATGTGTTTTCTCCTTGTTCTGAAAAACAAAAGGCAGGCAGTGACTGCTGCCCACGGCAGCTGCCAGCCGAGCAAGAGCCCGGGGACAGCTGCAGCTCCGGAGAGGCCCTTGGGAAACAGCCCCTTCTTCCACAGCCCATCTCAGCAGCATTTACTGCACAGTTGTTCTATCAGACAGAAACTGGCCAAGACGTGACAGAAAGAGCTGGATGTGTGGTTTTTATTAGGCTACTTTGACCTAGTCTTTGAAATGCAGAAAATTTGTCATCTTCCAGGCTTTTTTCACAAATCCCTTGTATTCAGTTTTGTGGATTAGTTTTTGTCACAGGCTATTAAACTTTGAAGAGTGACTGTTACAGGAATAGTGGCAGAGTGGGAACAAGCCACGTAGAAAGTAACTGTAGCCCTTTCTGACTGCAATACTAATAAATCTGTAAGGACAGTAAAAATGTACAGGATAACAACAGAATGATTCTGCTTCTGACTTGGAGGGATATCTGTAGGTGTGGCAGTCATGTTTCTCCAAAACCAAGTCAATTAGGTTGGATTTTAACTGCTATACCAATAATAGCTTCAGCCTTTTCCTACCTTAAATTTGAAACATTATTCTTATTTCAGCATTCCAATTTAAAATAGTATGAATTGAGGCTGCTGTGTTTTAAAGTCAAATCCACTGCTACAGTTTACAAAAATCAATTTTACTTTCATGGAGGTGATTTCAACCAAGTTGGAGTTCACATCTCTTCTTGATGCTCTCCTTTTAAGTAAAAAAACCCCATACTTTTGCTCTCTGGTGGAGAACTGTGCAGTCAATAATGCAATATGTGATCAATAGTTGGAGTCACAATGGTCAGATACAGGGCAAATAGTAGTGTGTCACTGTGTATTAGAGTTATGAATAAGCTCTCCTAAGAATGGTTCAGGAAAAGTAAGGGGTTGGGTTTTTCAGAATGCAGTTTTGGAATGGTCAATTTCCATTTCTCTGTTTTGCTCTGGAAAGTAGTTACGCTGTGTGTAAGTTTGCTCTGGCCATCAGCACGTACACGGACTACAGGAGTTCTGAAGAACATTTGGTGGGAGGGAGAATGTCTCCTATTGTTTTGGAGAAATTTAGTGGACTGAATAAATAAACTGAGCTTTTTATAATCTACATGTATTGAAAATCTGGATAGAACAATAATTTTCCAACTTTGCTACCATGGCACTCTCAATAGGAAATAAAAATTATGAATTTCCCCTTCTGTATGCACAGAATAGTTTATCAGTAGTAAATATCATAGTAAATCTGATAAATATAAATAGTAAATCTGCTCTATAGCATGAATAAATATGATAATCATGAGGCAGTTTGTGTTACAAACTGTGTTGCAATACAGGTTAAATATTTTTATTGTCTTGTTCTTGAAAACTAATCATAATTTGTCTGCTGCCCTGTAAGTACATATTGGGATATGGCAATGCAATTTCAAAACAGCCACCTCTCTGAGGATAAAAAAAATACTCAGAAAGTGCTTCAGACCATGCTTCATCTCAAAGGTAGGAATGTAATTCCCTAGTTGTCCCAAATACATACTTCAAGCTTCCTACACATTTCAAGTTTCAGACATAATGCTCAGCCTTGATTTTCTTTATTTTTACTGCTTAGAGTGATCTTTCAAAGGGTAGTCAGAAAACTGCAAGACTGTGAGGAGATTATTGTTTTTTGGTAATTTTCAACCACGGTGAGACACAACCACTGTGTTTTCTCACAGAGTTCAGATACATGAGCATGCACTGAACAGCTCTGCTTGGATTGCACCTCTCCATCCTCAAGTCCCCGTCTTCTATTTCTCCTAAGTGTTTTCCTGTGTTCTGAAGCACTCTGACTTCCTCCAACAGCACTACTTAACACCATGTCGTGGCAGCTTGGGACAATGGGACAAGTAGCTGTGTGTGATTTTGCTCTGTGTATGGTCTTATCACTCTCATTTATGGGAAATTATGTAGTTGCCCAGCTGGGTGCTGTTCTGTGCAAGAATGTCCCTCAATTTCACTCCTATGTCTTAAAGCGCTGAGTATGGGAATCAGGTTTTGTTCCTCTGTATCCATTCAACCAATTTTTGAACAGCATTGCAACTTTGTTTGCAGGATTGTTTAATATTTGTATATGTACAGAGCAGATGTTTGTTGCCTTCATGGAAATGCAAGGCTGTTTGTGAGGGTTACACAAGTAGAACAAATGCCAAGCTGCTGAGCTGTTTCTCATTGCCAGTCTGTTTCTCTTAAGCAACAATCTGCTAATAGAAGTTGTGGTAGAAAAGCACATATCTACACTACAGGAGGAAAATCTGGCTTCCTTTGTTGCATGGTGAGAGAGCACGGGGCTTTCAAGTTTTGCTGGAAATTGATTATCTGGAATTAGAAATGAGGCAGTAAATGAAGCCCCCGAGAGGGAAAACTGGAGCTTTCACTTTTAGTAGAGGTGTAACATGTTGAAGTTGGGAAATGTCTGCAAGTTCTGACTTGAATAAGCCTTGGGTTTCTCATCCATCAAGCACCTCAATGCTTGAGTGTATGGAGTGTGTTTATGGGGAGGGGGAGGGTGGGTCATGTTTTTCAGCAAATTCAGGTATGGTTGGTTATTTTTCCTGAGTTCTATATGTTGAAGTAGCATTCTTAAAGTGAGACAAAGGACAGTAGTGAAGGAATCAGGGGTCACAACTTCCTTTGGGTTCTCTCACTGCTGCTGTCTGAATATGTTCCTTGTAAGGGATGGGAGAAGGCATTTGCCCTCAGTATAAGAAAGGAGGAATAAGGCACTGGAGACAGTGGGCAGTAAAGTGGAACTGAGTGGCTTTCCACGCTAGTGGTCACATTAGCAGATGATAAGACACAGGCTGTATCATGTTCTCCACTCCTTCTACACAGTCCCTTGGGTCAGATAATTGGGCTCAAATCAGTAACTGTTCTTTGCTCAAGGGTATTCAAGAATTGCACTGGAAGCAACACAATGATAATTTTATGTGGAAGGAGGATATAACATTTTTGTCTTGTGCTCTCCATTTGTTTCTTACAACCTAATTTTCAATGACCATACTGTGGATTCCGTCCCCATGGTTGTGGGTGAGAAAGTGACAAAAAGGGATTACAGAAAAACAACCTTTTTTTATTCTCTTAGAGGTTTTTAATCAAAGGTAGCATAACCCATGTGGGATGAAATTATTCTAATTGTTACTAAGCTGATTAAATAGTTATAAGACAAGAGTTGTATTTACTGCTCTTCTCTCTGAATAATGTAAGTAAATTGATGATATAATAGATTTTTCTTTCCTTGATGAAATAATGAGAAGTAGCATTCTTTCTGTGGACTTGGGATGCAAATATTATCTGAATTTCTAGATGTTAGAAACTTAAAGCATTTGAAACTTGCAACAGGTTATTTAATTTTGGGGGAAGTGGAGATCCACATAAAAATTTGTGTGCTTGTTCATCCGTATTAAGATTTTAGGAGAGCTCTAGATCTTTTGAGCAGTTATGCTTTCACTGTTTTGAGTAGGCACTTCTAAATTGGAAAGGTGGAAAAGACCTGCAGTCTTTTAGAAAGCTTTCTAATAACGAGGCATAAGGTTTTTTGTTTTTTTTAATTACTCAGCTGGTGAAGAGGTGCATATAATATCTAAGTAATGAAGCTTAAAGAAAGGGGAAGAAAGCTGTAATAGAGAAAGGATGGCAATCATAATTGGAAACATGGATGCTAAAACTAGAAGGTTTCAAATATTCAAAGGATGTGTGCCTTAACAGTGGATGTAATCAGACATTGAAGCAAATTACTGCGAAAATAACTGATTTTTCTTCCTTGTCAGATACACAAGTTGAAGCCAGATGCCTTTTTGGGAATTGTGCTTTAGGCTAATGAAGCCCTGGGTTCACTACAGGGCTAACTAGATGGAAGGCAGACAGGAACTGAAGGCTGGTTCTGACCCCAGAAGTGCTCTGGTTGCTGTGGTGTGTTGGCATCAAGTGTACTCGAGCATCCCGGGTCTGGGAGCTCATTCTGTGGCCTGGCCCTAATTGGCCCTGCTTCCCTAAGGGCCCCTGGAAAGACTCTCTGGACAGGGGCAGCTGCCCTGCCTTGGCTGCCGTCTCCTGTGGGCTCCTGAGCAGCAGGTAGGTGGCTGCATCATCCCCTGCACGTGCAGTGCCTTTGATTTGTGCAATCCCAGTAAATCAGGCTTTTCAGGGAAGCACTGGGTAGGTTCTGTGGTGTTCGAGCCTGGCATGCCACTGGAGGAAAAAGTTGGGCGTTACCCGTGTAAGTCTTGTCACTGCTCCAAATGTCTTCTGGCGTTGTTGGTTGGGGTATGAAAAAGGTTTTTGAGTGTACACCTGCACTGGAATAAAGTCAAGTGTACTTATTGGCAAAATGTGTTTATTTTACCAGTATAGCTTGTTTTACTTGGACAGCTCAGAGGCATGGGTGAGGGGCGACTTTAAAATGTGTGTGCAAAGCACAGGTTTCCTCAGAAGTGCTGTGTCTGCAGTAGCAGCTCTTTGCTAACGTGCTGTGCTTGTGTAGGCAAAATACCTTCTTCGATCAAAAAAGCACACATTTTCATTGTGAAATAATTAGAATATGTAAACTGTACAAACCATAGTGGGGACACAAATTTTTATTTTATCTACAAGGTTAAAACAAGAAGGGGTATGCAATGCTGACCATACTAGCAGATCTTGTCTCTATGTGAATTTTAAGCTAAGTCTTGCACATTTTATCTTGTCTTTAAAACTACTGTCCCTCAACAAACACAAAGACAAAGCAATAGCCATGTGAGATGAAAGATCAGAGGAGTTGTATATGACCTGCTTGTTACTAGTAGCTTAATCCTTGCTCCATCACTTCTTCTCCAACTGGCTGTTGAAAAGGTAAAGTTTTATCTGAGGAGGCTTGTTTTCCAAAGGACTCTCTGAATCCTTGGACAGTGAAGCATGGTGACTTGTTCCTTTTCTTCGGTGTGGGAAGTAAACATCTTCCTTTAACACTGGACCTTCTATCAGGCACACAAAAAGGATCTGATGGGCTCGGGAGCAGCCTGGGGTTACAGGGCAGTGAATGTCTGTCCCTGCCTGGATTGACAGCAGGATGTGACATCTCAGTGGTATTAATTCTGTTGTATGTTTTGATGTGCACCCGCATTATGATGCATTTGAATACTGACTTTCAGTAGGTCGGTTTTTATCATTTTCTTTATGAATTTGTTCATAGGGAAACAAGATACCTCATACAAAAGTCACCATACAAGCAGTATAGCTGTGGTTAGGTTCCAAATATGCATTAATACCTTGCATATGCAAACAAAGCAAAGCCCAATTTGTAGAATAAAATATTTTATTACATTCAGAAATGGCAGTAGCAATGTTTTGAATCATGGATCATTAAAAGCAACAAGTATATTGCTTTATGATAAAAGATTTTTTCAAAATTTGTATTTAGTTGATAATTTGGTTTTTGTGTAAGAATGGAACATATATTGGGAAGAAAATTTAGAAATTCTAACTCTACAAGGTAAAAGAAAACCATGCCCTTTTTAATACTAAGTCTGTAGGGGACCATTTGGGAGCAGAATATATTCTGTATTTTAGCACCCTTCAGGCCAAGAAATGAGAAACTGAATTCTGAGGTATAATCAGTCAGATGCTTGAATGTGGACTCAATATACCTATGTTAGCTTTTGAGCTGCTTGATTCTTAGCTGTTGTGTCTTCTTTTAACGTGACTTGCTCAGGTGTGGTTACCCTGAACTTGACTGACTCTTTGTCAGAGATATGTCTAGAATTAAAATTGTATAAGGCTGCTTCTGTTCAGAGGAATTTTGCATGGTTCATACTTACGGTCAACATATGGAAGAGCTTGCAAAGTTTTGATGATATTTTCAATAATGTGCTAGGTTTTAGTTTTGTTGTTTCTGTTTAATGTGTGTAATCATATTAATACATCCTGTTTAGGCTTTTGTCAGTTGTGCACACATTAATTTTAACAAAACATCAGGAGAATCTCCTTGACACTCTTCTTTTGTTCAATACACACTTAGAAGTGAATTCTTTACTGAAGTTTTAAGGATTTTTTTCAAATCAGCATGCCAGTACAGAAAGTTTAGGTAACCGAGGTAAAGACAAGGGAAGAATAACAGTGAAGAAAGTTGAAGGAGAAAATTTAATACCTGTTCCATAACATTAATAAAAATAAAGCTACTGAAATGAGAAATAGCTGTTCTTTTACTAAAGTAAAAACAATTAAAAGATTGATGGTGCTGCCCAAGTCTGGGTGTGTACATGTTTATGTAATGTGGGAAAAATTTTCTAACAAACTAAGAATAGTGGTTAAATGTTTGCCCTCTTGGTAGTATCCTAGTCATGATGCAATTCTTAGCAGAATGCACTATAATTATACAGGGAAGCTGCTATTTGCATAGTAGAACACGGTGTATTTTCCCCAGTTTCAAACAGTTTTTAGAGCAGAACGTTGAAAGGGAAAGGTTCACTTACTGTGTGTTGGAGCACATTTCCTTGAGGTACATAATGTTCCTTCAAAGTGTAGAAGTAGCTCAAGATGCAGGGTGAATACATCTTCCAGTGTTCACTTTCACCTCCACAGTGAGAAGCCTAGAAAAATGTGAAAATACTTCAGGTACTGTGTTATCACTGAATTTAGGTAAAATTTTGATATATAAATATATATATCCCTCACCTGCCTGTGCATCTTGCAGTAACACTGCAGCTTCAGTGCCTCTTCCCAGTCATGAAGCAATTTTCATCAAGCATTTGAAAAAGACATCTTTGCCCTGTTCACAGTAATGGTATTTCTCAGTAGCTAAGTAGGAATTATGGTAGTTTGACATAATTACCCATTGATCCTGTAGTCTCAGTACATACCGATATTGACAAAGACCTGAAAGCAAGTAGTTTAGGAAAAGTATGCAAAGCAAGGAATGCAAAATGTAGATCGCAGTAATTTCTTTGGTTTTGGCTGTGGAAATGGGGAAGAGACTTATTTGGCAAAGTTCATGCAGACTAGTCTTAGTAGACACAGTAGTATCCTTTCCTGAGTTTTTATCCAGTACCTTAAGTGTGACTTTTCTTTTGTCGGAGAGCAGGCAAGGCTAATTTTCTTACTGCATTACTAAAACATGACAAATGGCAATCTTGTCTAACCAGAACAGCAAAGCTCTTCTGTCAGCCAGTGCTTTTGTTTCCTAGTAAATAAACATCCAATCAAGTGTTGTAATGGACTATGGGGGAAAAGGTGTAAATGTAGCCATGGAACAAATTCTAGGCAAAATGGAGATCTTAAGCAAGACAGCATTAGAAAAGCCTCCTATACAGCTATGTTGCTCAATGACAGATGTGTACTTAATGTTGTTATTTTTAAACCCATGTCTTTCTCCATGATTGGCCTAAACTCAGGGCTCTTCCATTGTACATTCAAACCTTTTCCTTGATCAGATGAGATTTGGGTTAGTTTCCTTTAAATATGGTGTTTCAGCAGTGCAAGGGTGTCACAGTAATAAGAATACTTGTGTTCTGTAAAGTGATAATATAGCTATGGTAGATAATGGAATAATCTAGCTGTGGTAATTTGGAAGGCAATTCTAAGTAGACCCTTTCATAACCTCTGTAGGTTTCCAGAAAGGTTTTTTTAAAACCAGCTCTTAAATATTCTGAGTCTAAAAAGGAAACTTGTGATGGTTTGAGATAATTCAAGTACTTCTGGTTTGTATTATCTTTGTATAAAGAAGTGATGTTTTCCATAAATTTTCCTCTTTTGGATGTTGTGGGGGTTTTTGTTGTTGTTGTTGTTTGTTGTTGTTTTTTGGGGGGGTTGGGGTTTTTTTTTGCTGTGTTTGTTTGTTTGTTTTTGTTTTGTTTTGTTTTTGTTTTTTTTGTTACTACTGCCATGATTTCCCTCAGTGGCTTAACTTGCTTTTGAAGAAACATTAGTTAGAAACAACAAACATGGTACAACCCAACAATCCTGTATACACAAGCTTTTTGCTATTCTACCAGTTCCTCATTAAACTAGGTCAGTGCACTTCCAGAATATATTAGTGCAGAGCCTGAAAAAAACATGCATAGTAGCCTTAACTTTATATTGTATTATCCTGACACTCTTTGTCCCAATCTGTCCAGAATTGTAGGAGGGAATTGATCTCAAGATCATCTGAGCATGTTGGGTTTTGTAAAGTACTGGAAGTTCTAGACCATCAAAGTATTCAAATCAAATGGGTACATGAATGGCTCTGAAGCCATTTTCTTCTTCAGGAAATCAGAGTATGAAAACTGGTGGTATTTGTGTAAGAAGTTTTAGGAGAACACCAAGCAGGCTACTCACGCTGAGCAGTCTTGTGTGGCCATACCTACATAAGTATTTGTCTCACATGCAGGAGAGCTCTCTCACAGGCCAAGACTGGCAGGCACAGCCAAGACTCTGCTGTGAGGGTGTTATCTTGTGTACAACATTTTTACTATAGCCAAATGTCAAAAGTTGTCCTATAAAACTTCAGGGGTTTTTTTCCGAGTAAATTTACAAATCTCTCATTTAACATGCTGAATAAGAACTGTTAAATTTTTCAAATGGCTTGAAATACTTAGCACTGTGTGAGGTTTGAGGATTCCTCAAAGGCAAGATCCTCACGGTTTTACTGCCACAGCTGTTTTGAAAGGCAGCAGTGTAACCTGAGCTGTGAGAAAGCCTTGGTGTGTGTGTGAAGCCCAGTGTCCATCTCCAGCACACGCCTTCGCACGCACGCTGACCAAACAGGTTTTACTGCCCAGCTGGGAACTGGCCCCTCCTCTGGGCTGAGCTGCCCCAGTGCAAACACTGCTTGTACTTACGCATTTGCTGAACGCCTGCTGTGAAGTTCTTCACCAGGATAATAAATTTGAACTATTTCAGGTTGTAGGTTAGGAATTTTATGACATTGTTTACATGGCTAAATCTGTGCTGGCCTCCTGTTCCTCTGATCTGTACTGGGCCTGAGCAGTGTTAAGAAATCAAATTAGCTTGGATGAAGGATCTCTGTGTTGAGTTGTGTGTGGAATGCAAATGTGCAGTGGTCTGGGTGTGAAAGAAGTTAATTTTGTGACTTCTGGATTTTGTGGTCCTGCTCTTCAGAAGTAGTAGCTAAGGAGTTATTCTGTAAATGCCAGGAATTACAACAAATAGTTTATTATTACTTAATGTAAGTTCTGTGTGCTATGTTTTTTAATGCATGCCTGGGGAAAAATCTCATAGAATAAATTTCATGCTTATTTCATGAATTGTTTTTTCCTTATGCTGTCATCTGAGTGTGATATTACCAGATAAAATCATTTGCTATACAGAAATGAAGCTGTTCACAGCACCAAAAAGGAGGGAGACTTTTATTTCCTTAGTGTCTCTCCATCTGTCTGGGAAAACTCTGCAAATTCACTCCCAGCATCTCCCCTTTTTCCTTCTACGCCTTTCCCACCCAAGCATAGATAGTCTTGACCAATAACAGTGTTGACACAGATACCCTCCTTTCCTCTGCTGATTACACCTTTGACTCCTTAGCCTAGAGTTTTGTGCCAATTTGCAATTAGGATTTTATTTTCCATGCCATATTTACCCAATTCTGTGGAAACAGTAGTTGTGTTGTAAAGCTTACAGGGAGAGGTCTGTATATATGTAGCAAGTAGTTCTGAATATGTTAAACAATCCCTGGAGGGAACTTCTTATCCAAATTTTAGAAGTTTTGCCTCTTTATATGAAGCTTGAGGTCCAGTGTATTTGGGGGAGAAAAAGAAAAGAACAGGACTCTTTCATTTTAACTTTTCTGTATCAAATGCATATTGCATTAATGCTTCCCTGGAGTGCAGCCTAGCTAAATTTTAAAATTAGAGCAAGAAAAAAAAAAAGGAATGGTAAAATGCGAGATGAAATTGTCATTTATATTATCTCTGGGAAGGAACTAACAGTAGCTGCAATGGTAGAAATTCAGCATCTCAGTCCTTACAGTGAGCTGCAAGCACCCATGCAGTCCATGAGCAGGTAGTCTGCTTAATAAGGCTTCTTCCTTTGACTTGGTGAGATGCATGTGTTGAAAGGCATTTTTGGGCACTAAAAATGATCAATGCATTAGCTTCACTGGCACACCTTAGGTTGTTTGTGTCTTCTTTTCAACCTTTTCCCCCCTGAAAGAAAAAAGGGATTTCACCCTCTCTGAGATAAATGTTGCACATCTCTCCAGCCCCAGTGTCACTTGGAGCTATTATTAGGCTTTTGTTAAGCACACTTTGTCTCTATGGAAGACAGTTTATGAGGGTGATGGATTTGAGCTCTTTACTTGCAACTATTTTCCAGTTTATTGTTCCTGTATGTAGCAGTGCCAAGTATTTGGTTTTGCAAACTGGAAAGAGAAAACCTCTGCCTCCTGAGGCTTTGCCATGGTGGTATTTTACTCTACTGGAATGAACTATGTAAAAAAAGGTTCTGTATAGGGACTCCTTCATCCTCACTGAAACAGGGTGCTATAGGATGGTGCACAACACCTTAGTACAGAAAGCAAAGAACCTTTGCAGTTGAAAGCAGGGGAGGCTTTAAGCAGAACTTGCATAGGATTCAGAATAATAACTTTTAATAAGAGAAATTATTTTTATATATAGTGGTAAGTTTTCAGGGTTTCTACAAACTAATGTCTGAATCTGATGTTTTGTTCCAAATCCATGGCAATTCTTTGACTTGGAATCTACTTGCCACAACTTGCCTGAACAGCTGCACAGGAAACAAGTGTCCTTTCAGTGTGTGTTTTTCAGAGGGCTTCTGTCATTTTAGGTGGGCTGACTCAGGAGGACTGGCTGAAGTGCAGGTGATAAAAATGAACTCTGTTCTCTATTTCAGATCACCTCTTCATGTAGAGTCTGAGTGTGATCATCCCATCCTGTATTAATAGTGCTCGGGTATTAGTTCAGTGCTGGAAGAGTTGAGTATCTCTTGTTGAGCTGCTGTTATTGCTGCTTCCTTCAACACATTCGTGTTCTTAATTTCTCATCCATACACACTTGGCTTAACTTGACATTTGAGATTTTAGAACAATAGATGCACCTACACACTTGTCAGAAATACAATACCTTTAAGATCACGATTTCTCTGTTCAGTACATACAGCAGCACTCTTTCCTTTTCCTTTGCTCTTTATTTTTTTTAAGTAAAGTGGGATTTGATGAATGCTTGATTCTTCTCATTTTGTGCATCCTTTCCAAAAAGCCCTAATACAAATTTTTTTTGAGTTCCCAATGGAGCTTCACTGATATTTTGAGCTAATTTGCTTTTCTTGCTGCAAATGATTGTTTGTTTCTCATGTTATGGATGAAATGAGAATATTGTGTACCATTTTTTTGCTGTCTGCCTGTTGCAGAAAAAAACACCCCATAGTATTGATGAAGCCAAAGACGATTGCAGGATAGACGAGTTGTCATTATTTTCAGAGTTTTCAGTAAAGCAGCAAATGTAGGCACCTTGTCACTTACAAGTGTGCTGCTTTTAGGTCTTTTATGCACAACCTTTCTGCATTGTGTGTGGCCACTTTGATAAGGTTTGTATCACAACACTCTGTGTGGCCAGGAAAACCTATTGTTCCTGCTATGATCTCAAGAGTGGAGCTGAATGCATATCTTTAAAATCTATTTCCCCCTTCACTCTGACCACTCCAAACTGCTTTCTGAGACTGAAACAACTTGTCTTCAGGCTGTCTTCTGTCCCAAATCCATGCCTGTCATGCTGATAATGAGCAGAGCTGCTCATGCCATCTGCTGCTGTGTGAGGATGACAAAATGGAGAGCAAATGTAATCTCAGTATAAATACAGCTTAGAGGCAAGCTAAAGGATAAAATGTTTTCATTGCTGGTTTTCAGTGGTTCCAGAGACCTGGGAGTACCCTGTGAGGTAACTGGAAAGGGTACTTGGCTAGGTGGTATCAGGGCACACTAAAGTCAAACAAAAGGGCTAATGAACTTGCAAAATTGAAATGTTGTATGTCAGGCAGGGACACAATAAACTTAAGCTTAATTTAAAACAGGAGTTTATAGTCTGATGTTACAAGGCTTCATTTCTATGCATATAAATGCTGGATTGTACCTTTTTTTTCCACTCAACATTGTTTGTTTGTCTGGGTTGAATGCAACTTGCTTTCTTTGCCAGCCTCCAAGTACCAGTATACATCCCTGTGGTGGCTGCTTTACGTGTACTTTTTATGGAATGGTAAAAGGGGCAAATAAGTATATAATGGTTAACTGCTGCTTATAATAACATTATAATCACAAAGCATTATTCATAACATTTATAAATATCATTCCTTGGCTTGGTAGTTGGGATCAGTGTAGCTTTCCATCAGTGTGCTGCTAGCACATGTAGTCATGTCTAAGTTAGGAGAAATGGGGTTCCTCTCTTCCCAATGCCCTGCTGTGCCTTTCCTCTGTGCCTCTGGTGATGTCACTGTTTCGCTGATCTGTCTGTAGGTCCAATACAAGTGGTGAAGCTGTTTGCAGGTCCATTCACAGGTATTTCAGTTAATGTTTAGTGATAATTTCAATACACAACGCTGCCTGTCTGATGGGTAAGGTACACCTAGAAGCAGTTCACTGGTGCTGAAGCCCACTTGGGCTAAGGTCAGATGGAACAGTTGTTGCATGCAGAGGATGTTGAGGAAGCAAGTGAAAAAGAGGCTTCTGATGAATGTAAATAAGCGGGATTTCAGATGGCTGTAGACACACCCTTAAGGAAAATGTAGATATGCATCCTTCAGAATATGCATAGGTGGAGATCAGACCAGCAGCTGTGTTCAAATAAACACTCCTTGTAGATTGAGTACTCTTCTTTCTGGATGAAGCAGCTCTCAAATAAACCCATTTATGTCTGCGCATCTGCTCTAAATCTTGTCAAAGTTGTAAGAATCTGTACTGTACATGTGGTTTAAATTATTTATGTTGGTGCCGTATAAATAAAGTGTGAGTGCCTAAGTTGTGCTTCCTATAATAATGTGATTTTTATTATTTTGAAGCATTTAGAATTGACTTAGAGATGCTGGGTTTTTCCACAACTTGCATAAAATCTGTATTACAGGTAAACTGTAGCATGTAGTTGATCCAAACAGGATACTGCTTGAAGGGAGGAAAACTGATAGGTAGGGGGAAGGCTGGAAAGGGTGCTATGGAGACATATAGTTGAGAAAAAAGAAGAAAAATGCTGGGTTGATGTGGAAGCTAGCAGAAGAGAGAAATAGGCCATTTATTTGCATCAAAGTAGAAAGTGCCCAGGTTTGAAAGTTGTGTTTCAATTGATCTTTCTGTTTTACCAGAAGAGGATCAGTTCCTAACCTGTGTGAGATCACTGAACCTCCATCTCTGAAGAGTGCCTGTTTTGCAGTCAGAGTCACAGAGAGGCCAACTTTCCTAATACAACTGTAATACCACAGAGCTGTATTTATTTTGGTTTTACCCCTGGATTTTTCTTTAATTTACTTTGGATAGACAGACTTTTATTAAAACTTAAGCTGCTTTATATCACAGGGTTGTTGTTTTTAAGGTGGTTCTTTAACAAACAAAATTCTCTCTGTACAGATTTCACTGGTGGACGGAGCAAGAACAGCTGCCCTTTTGGCAGGTGCCCCTCCTCCAGTTTGTCAGGACTTTTGCTTTGTAACGTTACTGTCACAAGTTGCTCTTACTTGGGGAAAAGGTTGAGAGAGCATCAGATTTTTCACGGGTTGGATTATCTCCTGTATGAAGCACCAGGATTCAGTGTGGAAAACTGAGCTGTGTTCAGCTGCAGGCTTCCTGTGTGCTATCAGTGAAGTCATTAAAACTCCATCTTAAGTGGATTGCTTGTGCAGTGGGAATCAAAATACCTCCCGCTTCACAAGGGTGGGGAGGCCTAACTTGGACATGCGACTCAAAGTGCGTAGCTGACAAACACCCCTGCCTGTGTAGATGCTTTGGGACTGAGCAGCAGCACGTTTTTCGTTCAGGTTGCATCATGGGACTGCAGTTTCTTGGGTTTGTGCAAACAGCAGCCACATTCCTGCCTGCTTTGACCAAGTGATGCCGGCTTGGTGGCAGCAGCAATGTCACTATTTGTGCTAAGCTGAATTCACCAAGCCTGATGGCCTTCTGTTTACAGGAGAAGACACTGTTCAGTAAGTGAACTGGAGCGCTTGCCTATACTCCGAATGGGGAATTGCCCCTTCTGATTGCAGCCAGTGTGCAGGTGTACATAAAATGGCAAACCCACTGTTCTCTCTGAGATGTCGTGGGGCAGGCTTCAGTGTGTCAGAGTAGGTGATGTCCTCAAGGCTTTCTGTTCTAGGTCACATGATGCCACACCTGTCACATTTTTGTTGTCATCTGGCTCTAAATGCTACAACAGCAACCTGTGGGCACAGCTGCCTGTCCAGAAGGGATGTGGACCGGTGGTGACCTGACATGGCTAAGGAGCTGGACATACAGTGCCTTTCTAAGGTCTGTTAGAAAAACACATGGCCAAGTGGTTTATCCCAGCAAAGCTGAAGGTGTGTCACAATGGACCTTGTGTTTGGGGACACTGCTTAATCACTCATCCTCTGAGGACCATTACCCAAGTGCTTGCTCTTAACTCTGGTCACAGTGGGAAGTCATCTCTTGCTATTTATAGCCTCCTTCTTCTTCACCCTTCCTCTGTTTAAGTGTCTCTGATAAAAGTCTTGATGTCATTGCTGGGCTGCCATGCACTTTGTAAGACCGTCTGTAGCTCTGCTCTTGGGTAGCCCATGCCCTCGCGTGTCAGAGAGTACCGAGAGCAGTGCAAAGCCTTGCTCACGAAAGGCACCATTATTCCCGTTTCTCACAGGGAGTCCAGCCTGGCCCCATTACGAGCGGGGCCCGTAGTGCAGACAGCAAAGCAGGACCCCGTGCTCTGCTCAGTCAGGCACCGTCCTGCTTTGCCTTACTTATTTTCCGTCTGCCAAAAGAAGGGGCAGAGGATTGTACTGTCGGTGCTGGTGCTGGGCAGCCGGGCTGTCCCGTGCCGGCAGTACCCGGCTGTTGTGTAACGCGGTGGGGCCGCCCTGCCCGTGCGGCCGCAGCGCCGAGGGGCGCGGGGGCGGCACCGGGCCCCGCTCGGGCCGGTTCGGGGCCGNTACCATGGTGGGGGATCACTGCAGCCTCCCCGGTGAACGGCCCGTGCTCGCCCAGAGTCCCAAGCCCGGATTAAGCTGCAAGATGGTCCTGCAGGCGGTGGGCAAAGTGCTGCGGTAAGGACGGGTCCGGCGGTGGCCGTGGCGCCGGGCGGGCAGGGCGGCTGCCCACGGGGCATCCCGGCAGAGGAGAGAGCTGGAGCTCCAGTGAAAACTCCGGCCGGAGCGACGGGCGCTCCTCAGCCCCGCTTGTCTCGGGAGGAAGGAGGGAGGCTGTTCTTGGCTCCCTCTGGGTCTTGTGTAGCGATCGGGGAGGCTAGAAGTTGGAACAGCAGTAAGCGCTTGGAGGGGACCACTTGTTCACCCTTAATACGGCAGTCAGATTTTGTTTGCGCTTTCATGAAAACTGAATTTCCAGGACGTAAGCAGACAGCGAAGATCCTGGCTTGCCTGAATAAGGAGTCTGACCAAGATGCTACATATGCTTTGGCAAGTTTTCTGCAGAAATGTTGTAAGATGAGGGGAAAAAATTGCTCATGCAGCTCAGAAGGGCTTGTGTGAACACTGAGACGTGGATGACTACTGAGACCAAAACCAGACTCTCTGGCAAAGGATGCGAAGTAATTTGATTCGGAGGAGTTCTGACCCGTTCTGGTTGGCAGGGCAAAACGTCACCACAAATATTAGGATTAGCAGCCTCGTTCTTCAGCAACTGCAGCTTTTTTATTTTGGTTGTGTTCAGATATTTTTTCTGGGATCTGAGTTGCAGTGCTGCTCCGAAAAGGAGCCTTGTTCCTCCAGCATAACTTTATTTGGCCAGCTTTCGTTCGTCCCCGTTTCCTACTGTCTGTTGCCAATTGTTACATGTTTGTCAACAGAAACATTATCCTTCTCTTCCTCTGTTGACTCATGTCTCTCTCCAAGCGAGTTTAGGGGAGCCATTTATTAAAGCAGAATGTTCTGATCACAAAGCGGCTGAAGTCTGGCTGGGACTTCAGCTAGAGGAGATCACTGGGCTTGAAGCAGCCTTGGTGGGAACAGCTACTTAGTTTTGCTCTTAAAGAAGTCCTGTATTGCAGCATTTTCTTTTTGTCCTCCATTAAAAATTCTTTCCATAGAAAATACTAGTTTAAAGAATTGAGGTTTCTCTTTCAGCTTTTTAACAAGTTTAGTGTCCCTTTGCATTTTGGGGGGGCAGCGTGTCTATAATTCAGTATGGTGTTACACAGCTGGTCATATCATAAAATCCTTCGGCCAGCTACTTGCTATTCATGATGTGAACCTTTTGAAGTTTTTGGTAGCTGTGCTATTGGCAGCGCTCCCAGATGTAAATAGATGGGTGCCTCTGTAGGGAAGAATTGCCAAACCTTTTGTTAAGTGTCTATGGCAGTTTATTTTAAAGTATTGGTAAGTTCCTGTGACTTAGCAGTGAAACATATATTTTTTATTTGCTTAGTGCACACTTTTTAAAAATTGTGACATTAACCTCAGCCTTTCTCCTCCTACTGGAGTGCATGCAGAAATTTTGCATAATTTTGCTTTTCTTCTGAGATTTATTTTCCATGTGTACTGTAAAACTGTTCTGAAAGCAGGAAAACGTCACACATGAAATGTTTTGGACTCATGAATTAATTACATAACTTTTATTTTGCTAAGTTGTTACTAGACAGGACTGATTACTGTTTCATAGTTGAGTGTTCTTTTAATTTATCTCTTTGTTCTGGGTTATCTCCTTTTGCTTATGGTTGGAGAGAAATGGGAAGTCACAAAAACTTTCTTTAGATGTCAGACTGGTTCTTTTATTTCTTTCCTTGAATCTGCTTCAGATGCCTCATCTGACCTTGTGTGTTACGTCATCTTGCTTTGTTCTGTAAAACATAAACTCATCCTATTCTGCAAAGAGCTCAGGCAGTGTGAAAGCACAGGCACTGGTGAGGAGCCAGGTAAATACTAAGTCAAATCAAAGTTTCCTCATTGCAGAAATGGGATATTAGTGTTTCAGAAAGTGTGAGCCCAGTCAGTGATGGTGAAAGAAGGAACCACATGGGACCTCATTTAGGCCAATAATGGTGGCCTGTTGGTGACAGCTGTGATGGGATTATTCTGGACAGAGGCACCCACAGCTGAGCTTCATCCACCTTATTGTTGGTAGAAAAGAACTGGGACCTTCAATATCCTGTATTTGAATGCAGAGGTGCAATGTCAACCCGACAGAGTGACCGCCTTATGTCATAATATCGAAGTTGTAGTCATAAGAAGTTAAATGAGATGTATTAAGCTTAATGATGATGTCTTAAGCTGCACCAAGGGAAATTTAGGTTGGGTGTTAGAAAAAGTTTTTTACTGAAAGAGTCATGAAGTACTGGAATGGTCTGCCCAGGGAGGTGGTGGAGTCACCATCCCTGGCTGTGTTAAAAAAGACTGGATGTGCCACTCAGTGCCATGGTTTAGTTGAGGTGTTAGGGCATGGGTTGGACTCGGTGATCTTAAAGCTCTCTTCCAACCTAGTGATTCTGTACCCCAACTTACTGTAATATCTTGCCATGTCTTTCAGAGTAAAGGTTTCAAATACCGCTTTTAAGCTTGGCCATGTGAAGCTGCTGTTTGAGTTTTCAGCAGTCTATACCATGCTAAACTGTGCACAGAGTAATTTTTCTTCTGTTGATCAGGCCATTGCCAGTAGCTTGGTGATGAGATCAAAGGATATCTTGTTTGTGCACAGCCTGGTGTTCTGAGCAGCCCACTGTGTTTTAGGCCCTTTGCTCGGGCCTAACTGGGATCCGTCATGATCACAGTTTCCTCCCAGCCTTCCACAGCCTGCCAAGGAATTGCAGAAATTCACAGTGGACAGGGGATAGAATGCCTGTGTTCACTCTAAACTGCCTCCACTCTTGTCTCTCTCCTGCTTGTGAATTATAAAGCTCAGTTGTTTTTGTACAGTACTTAATCAGTTTGATCTCCTGCATAGCAGATTTTGTTGTGTTATTTATGTTTAATGTGTGTAGTTACAACTAACGCACTCGAAGCTTTAAACATGCGAGTTGTTTTCATTAGTTAGTAGATCCAGCTCCTCCTGCTGGGTGCCGGGTAGTGTGTGTGTCAGTAGTAACAGCTGCCAGAGGAGGAATCAATACACGGAGGAAACGAGGAGGGAGGTGAGGAAGCAGAAAGACTTCATGAGAAGAGCAGTCCTGAGAACCTGAGAAGAGTTTTAAAAGAGCGTGAGGGAAAGACAGCTGAACCAGAAAGGGGGAGGACGGGGGGGGGGGANAGATGTTTTCTCAGTCTTTCTAATTAATGTTTTATGAAAGCTATGGTTATGTTTATTGCTCTTTTAAATTATTAGTGATTCAGCTATGAAGAACTCTGGAGATGTGTGTATCTTTCATCATATTGGTTAGTAAACTGTGTTTAACACTTCAGGGATGGGACCAAGGCTGTGCAGTTGTAATGATTAAAAAGAATTGAGACACCAGTAGAAAAGTGTCATCTGCCCTTTAAATTAGTCGCAGCATAGCTGAGAAGTTCCTTAATCTGCTGTTTAATTAGGGCTGTTTAATTTAATTTCACTTAATATGTTTTTGAAATATGTTAATGTCATTTTTCCCCTTTTCTGTAATGAATTATGCTATTATTTAGCCCATAATTAGAGAGGAAGAAAAACCTAAGCTGGATGCAGTTTTTCTGGGTTTTGTTATTTTGATTTCTATGATTTGGTGGTTCTGGAGAGAGGGGAAAGGGCAAAGAGTATCATATCAAAACTTGAGATGTTACTCTATTTTTTAGCATTATTTCATTAATTGTTCAAGTTTCTTGTGACACTGTAGATTCCTGTCAGCTTCCTTGCAGAGGTCTGCATTTTAGTGGCCTCAAGCAGCACAAGTGGAAGGAAGACTCAGGCTCCTGACATCTTTCCCCTCTTTGATCCCAGATAACAGAGCCAGCCATAAGCGTTTTTTGGAGCCACAGGCTGCTGATTTCAGGACAAAATGTTCACTGCCTGTGCCAGTGCCTGATTCAGATGCTCAAGTGTGTTTGCAGTGCTGTGACAGGCACTCTGCGTCCTGCACAGGCCATTTTCAGAGCCTGTTCCTTGTGCAGCTTCTTAGTCTATTTCCTTTTAAGTCTCCAGTGAAACTGAGTCCCCCTGGGATGCTTGACTGTTAGTCAGGGATAGATAGGGTGGTAGGAAAGAGGAATAATGCAAGCTACAGAATTGTGATGTCATTGTGTAACGTCTTTTGGTAAATTACAGTATGGTTTATATGTACACACAGTCCTGGATGAGTGTGGAAGTAGATAAGTTAAACCTCCCCTTTCTTGTAAGAGCCTCCCTTTTTACAGCATTGTACAGGCATTGATTTGGATACCAACTAAAAATAAAATAACCAACCCCACTCTTTTTTGGGTAGGTGCTTTTCAAGAGTGTAGCAATTTGTCTTCAGTGATAGGGTGATAATGATTGTTTCATTTGGATAAATTAGCAGGTTTGAGTTGGCATTCTGGATGCTGCTATGTATTTTTATTGCCAGCACTTAAAAGTTTTTGAACAACTAAATTCCTTCTCTATTTCTCAATTCATAGCAAGATGAGCAAGAAACCAGGTTAGTTTTGACATTGTATTCTGGTTTTTAGATGATCACGCAAGGTTGTCTTATTTTGTTCATGAACTGGGACATAGATGGGTAGGAGCAGAGGAGCTTCTCCTCTGCTGCTTGGACTCCCATGGCTGAAGACAGCTGTTGTCTGTGATGCTTGTATGTATCAGCAGGACTAAAGCAAATATTTAAAAAACCAATCCTGTTTTATTCCAATTTAAGCAGAAACATTTTTCAATAATTTAGTCTAGTTCACAGTATTAGAAAGTAATTAGAAGAGCCTTGTTTAACACTAGCTAATCTAATTAATGCAAAAGCCTGGCACAGGCAGAAGAGAAGGGAAGGGAGTAGGGTATGCAAGGAAAGGGGCTTATAGGCAAAATGCTCTTTGGAGCCACATTGGCTATTTTTATCCTGTTCTTTTTCTTTCTCCCTCCCACAACTTTCCATTGTACTGAAATAGTTCAAAATGTTTATGGTTCAGGGCAACTGACATCACTAGTTGTCATGCTGTGTCCTGCTGAATATTTCTGTAATAAGAGCTGATTCCTCATTCAGTGATGGCCTTTCGGGACTCTCAGCTACTCAGAAAGGATTGGTGACACTATGGGGCAGTAACATCTTGTGTGCTTTGGCAAGGACTGACCAGACAGGAGGTACTCCAGCGGCTCTTCTGTGCATTTGGGAGCACAGATGTGCTTGTGGAGATTGCTCTTTGACATGAGTGTCCTGTCCTCAGGACTGAGCTGGTTGCAGGAGGCAGGCCTGGGTGGCACTGCTAGCCTGGTGGACACATCTGGCTGGGATGTGCCTGGTGGAGAGGCACCTCTCCCTGCATGTACTGGGTGTTCCCAGCATACACAGGTAGCAAAGTGTCCTCTGGCTGTGGACACAAAACTTGTAGTGCTCTGCTTCATGTTCAGCCCCATGGCGAGCTGTTGGATACCTCTGGCAAAGCCGTGTCGTGGCTGGGGCTCTTGCTGGAGCTCAGGACTTGGAGCTGTGCTCTGGAAAGATGCTGTGTCTCACAGGCAGGTCCATCACACCAGGCACTCCTCTGGTTTTTTTGGGGATAGTCCACTTGTGTTCACTGCTGGAGGTCATGACCCTGGGGCATTTGTGAACATTGGTGAACCATGTACAGTGTAGTAACTTAATGAAGAGCTTGTCTTTCTTCCTAGGTATTTACAGCACTGAGTTGTATTTTGGTTACGTGTTCCACATCCTGTGAAGCGATAGCCAGCGGGAGAACCCTGCTAAAATTCTCTGTGTTGAAACAGCCCTCTAAGGTGTCTCCAGAGCTTGTACAGAAAGAGCTCCTGGCCAAGGTTTAATAGTGTTTTCCTCTTGTTTAGAGGCAAAAGTATGCTTCTTTTTTTTACTGAAGATGCCTCCTGGACACTTTATAAAGAATAGATTTGACTATAATGTCACACTTGTGAAATTATTCACCCTTATTAAATCTTGTTTTCTTGGTATGCGTATAGGATTTGTTCCAGATCTTAGCTGCTTGTTTCAGTCTGGAAAATTATTTCATTTATATACGAGCAAAGTATGAGTGAGCAACATTCATCCTTCTGGGAGTTGACTACAGTTCCTGGTTTGTCTCTTTGTTTCCTATGTTGCAATAGCCTATATTTCTAGTGCTGCTGTTCAAGGGAAAATGATCTTTTTCACACAATTTCTGTCCACTGTTCTCTGGGATCTCAAATGTCTGTGTACTCCAAGACCTTTACCAGGCAGGTTTTTAGGAGGAAAAAGAAGTCCTCTTCTCTTGCCATTCTTGATTTTTTTGGAGAGGTGTCGTGTTAGGAATGCAATCTCCTATCAGTTCTCCTGTCTCTAAATGGCTGAGACAAAATCTCTTTTCCTCTATGATACTTCTCTCTGTGACTACGCCAAAATCAAGTTTGTTCAAGTGTTCTTTTGTTAAGGGGGATTTTCTAGTTCTTAATCCCTGGTGCTGTGGAGTTCAACAGAATCTTAACTAAAACTTCAGCAAATTGCTGTCAGAGAAGAGAAGTTGCATTTCTTTTAAGAGCTGCAAGCACCTAGTCTCTGGAAAGGGGAAGGGGATTGGATGGATGAATTAACCCTTCCTTCCAGCTTTCTGAAGAAAAAACCCACTTCTTTGAGTGAATGGAGCCCATTAGCACTGAAGCCAGGTTGATTGACCTTGTCAGAAAATTTTGCTCTGTTAATTTTTCAAGTTCTTTTCTGTCTGGTACAGAAATAAGTTTAGAAGTGCTTTTGCTCAGACAGCAGGAATGCGTGGTAGCAGATGCTCCCCAGGTGAAAGGAACACTGTGGATGTCTGTGTGATTCCTTTTATTTTTAAAAAAGGAAAAATCAGCAGTGAGCGCATATGTCCTCAGAAGGGCAGATAGTGGCAAAATATTAAAATTCTTAGCTTACTGTCTGGAAAAAGTAGTTGTGGCACACCATCCAAAGTACATGGAGTTACTGAAGAAAGAAGGCTTGGGTTTCTTCACTGGTGGTTTATGTAACTTCACGCAGAGGTGGGATGACACGAGGTGCACTTTGGTGGCTCCACTCACACCCAGACACCCAGATCTGCTCTTCAGTCCAACGTGTCCACACATCCCAGACTCAGAACACCAAAGCCTCACAGGGAAGGTGCTGACTGTCAGCAGGATGCTTTTAGCACAACAGGGAAGAGGAAAATTCTCATAAAGAGGCTTTGCTGATGCCTTCTTTTACAGTGCCCCCAATTTTGATGTGATGGATATATTTCTTTAGAACAAACCTATGCAGGGAGAAGACAAACTTTAGGTCTTGAGACCACATTCTGTGTGGGACAGAGGGGAAGCTGTATTCTCTCACCACTGAAATAGTTATTTTTCTGTTGTTTTGCAGCATAGAAAGGTTTTTCATGTCTAGGTATGTTATTCAAATCAGTATGTTTTTAAATCCAGACATAACCATCCCTTGCTTCGAGGGGTGACACTGGGTTGCAAAAGTTGCTGCAGAAGTGTGAATTCACATTGTGTTTTGAAGAATGTCTCAGATGTTGGTCTCAGCTTCTATGAACTCATCAGTTGCAAATCCACACGAGCAGTTAAAGATCCTTTTTGTCATTTGCACATGCAGCCAAAGGAGTGAAGCAACGTTCAAACACAACTATGCATCTAATTTTAGTATTTGTTTTTGAAAATTACTAGTTTTCCTTAACCAGTTCCTTGGTTGTGCTTTCAGCATTTAATTAAAAGATTGAATTTGTATTTTAATAGATCCTTGGAGGTAACACAACAAGTTTGGGTATATCTACGAGTTTTTTCCTCTTTGCTTGTGGATCAGTATATCTGTAAAGGTGTTTCTACTTGCTTTTCAGTCTCCTGTGGTGTATCTGGAAAAGTAATAAATTAGGGTTTGGAATCACTACTGTCTCACTAGCTAATTAACAGTGATCTAACTGTACAGTAATTGAACTATTACCCACTCTACTATTTTTTTTCAATCAGTCATTCAAATGTTCTTTACTTTGGCCTATGAATCCATAGTTTGTATTTTAAATAGATTTTTTCCTTCTTCTCTTATACAGAACAGTTTCAGTGTGCTGTTTTCTAAGAAATTCTGAAACAGCTGTGTGCTGTTGACAAAACTGAACAGAGCATTGCATCATTCTGTCAAAAATCTTTAAAAATTAACTGCATGGTTACACTACTGAAAAACGTACAAAGTTTTGTACGTCTCATTTGTTAATGAACGTTACCTAGTTAAGATAATGCTTTGATTCCTTTTCCACTGACTTTCTGACCCTGTGAGGAGACACACAATTTATGCCTTCTAACTATGGAGTTCAATTTTTAAGTTTAACTGGACAGTTAGCACTAAAACTGAAAGGCCCTGCTTCTCCTCACAGGATCTGGTCTAAGGCATGCCAGGAGAGATGGGACTTAGGCGAACTGACTTTGGTTTAAATTAAAGCCAAAATATTAACAAAAGGGGGGAAAAAAATTGATCTCTGCCATTGAGAACTGATTTTGACCCATAATATTTTCTAGTTAATAAATACCCTTCCTAATTACAATGCTGTGTTAATTTAAAATGTAAGAGATGAGTTTTTGGATCTTGATACAGAGGATGATGCTTTCAGGTGGGGCTGCTTCCGCACTTTGTATTTCTTTGCCCAGCCTACTCAATTACTACTTACTGATAGTTGATTGAATTCCCCTCAGCTGTGTGCCTCAGTGCAACAAAATCCATGTGTGTGCTAGTACATATGCTTTAAAAGTGAGGTGACAGGTGCCGGCATGCAAAATTACTTATGAATAATGAAAACAAGTCAGTTTCCCCCCCCCCATGCTATTTATCTGAGGTTATATTGTGTACTGAAGCTCCTGCAAAGAGAGCTGAGATGTTTGCAGTAGCTGTGTTGCTGCCTGTGTTTCCGTGTGCACTTTCAGTTGTGGTGTACCCTAGCACATTTCTGCCCCATTAAACCATATTTTTTTAGATGGAAAGCAAAGTTTCAGCTGTTGTAGTCTTGCCTATTGAGTGATTACACAGAGGTCATTTTCTAAGGTGGCAGGAGGGCAGGTGCTGAACTTATTTTCAGTCTTTTCCCAACAGAAATAACTAACTTACCCTTCTGAAGCAAGACACTTTATGTGCCTAAGTAGTTGTAATTTCCCATTACAAGTACGTGAGACACTATATGCACCTACCTTCCAAAACACAGTATGTGGGTAAGCTTGACCTGCATATGGTCATGGTTTTCCTGTTGCAGGTTTTCTTCAGTCTACAGTGATACTTAAAACTAGTCTGTATTGTCAGATAATTTTTGGTTGTTGTCCTACAAAGAGAGCTTGCAAGGCAAGAAGGCAGTGAGGAAACGAAAAGATTTTTTACAAAGGCAAACTTGTCTGCACCCTGGTACTCTCTGAAAAGAACAAGTTATCTGCATTTGTATATCTTGGGCTATATAGCAAGAAGTCTGATAGCTGAAGCCAGGTTGCCATGGTGAAAGAATTCCCAGCAATTAAAGCACAGTTCCATCCTGAAAAGCAACACTGTGCAAGCTATGTTGTGAAATCCCACATTTACGAGGCCATGAGGTTTCCAAATCAAATTTGCTTGGTTTAGAAATAAAAAGGTAGCTTTGCAGTCTTCCAGCTCTACAAACTTCATCAGGGTTGGGACATAACAGTGCCTTCAGTGATTTGTGTGCTCTGGTGGTGAACTCCCTCTCCACAGAGGTGCACCACAGGGTACTGGATGTGCTCATGTAGAGATAACAGGACTGTATCAGAATAGCCAGGAGGAGCAGTTGCTGGCAAAACCTGAATTTAATAATGGTGTAAAAGTCGAAATAACTCTGTGTTCCAGTAGGAGATTAGAGGATAATAAATGACTGATTAAATTAATAGACATGTCAGAAAATACACAGGGAATAGATATGTTAACTGAGAATTTTTTGTGGTTTGGTACAGTACATAAATTTTTCTTTCAATTTGAAGAGTTTAAAAACCTTAGAGAAAATTTTTGTCAATTACATTGTGTTTCCTTGTTCTCTGCAGGCAGTATTTCTGGCCTCCAGAGTTTCAAACTGTCTGCTCAAAAAATACTGCTCTGAATATAATAACAAACCTGACAGATCTATATTTGTCTTCCCCAGAGTGGAAAAGGTGTTAAAAGCCACTCCAAAACTTGCTTTCAAATGTTGGTGCAGATCACTTGTTTTCAAGGCTCTCTGGGTGACCTTTCCACTGCAGCACATGTAACGACCAGGCTCTCTGTCAGTGCCATTGTCTGCTCTCAGCTGAGAGCCAATTTTCTCCTTTCTCTGTGTGTTTTAATTAGAGAAAGGTAAGGTATGCTGTAGGTCTCTGCCTTGTACTGCAATGTTTTTTGTTCTAGAGAAAGAACTATTCATCTCTGCTGGTTTCCAAAGGTCCTTGGAGAACTAGCTGAGATGTAAACATTTACATGTACAGATACCTGTGGTGAAATGAATCCTGGCCCTACTGTGTAGCTGCAGTATGGGAGTATATTTAGCAGTGGAGGATGATGAGGAAGCATTTGTGTTGCGTGAATACTAATAGCATTTTTCCTCTAAGGGAGGCAAGGATACAGGAGCATCCTTATCTTGCTGTTGTGTATGGGCCTGATGGGTTTGGAGTGTTTGCCTGGGGACTGAAATGAGCTGTGTGTTAACAAGACAAAGCCCAGATCAGAGCTCCAGCCTTCGTTTTTCAGCTGATGAATGGCTGGGCAGAGATGTCCTAAAGAGTCAGCATGGGGTGGCCTCTCCTGTCCCCACACCAGGGTCTGCTCTGAGTGCCATTCCAGGGCAGGAGGAATTGCCAGCACAGGAGAATATACTATGAGACACCTTCTCAAGCAGGGCTTTGGGGTGTGCCCTCTTTCTACTCAGTTTTGGCTTCCTGTCAGACAGTTGGCCAACTGGAGACTTAAAAATCTACAAAAACAAACAAAAGCCACCACTCCATGTCGTTCCCAGGCTCAGGACTTGGGCATCTCTTACTCAGTGCTCTGCTGTGTGGTTTGTTGTAAGCATTGGGTAAATTAATTGTTACAACACTTCATCTATGACCTAGTGAATCTCTGTTACCACAGACCTTACTTGGCTCCATGCAGAGATGTGGAAAATAGGAAAGATTTGTCCTTTTTGTTTCCTGTTCCACAAATTACCAGAATTCTGGACTGTAAGTTGCTTAAGAAAAGAGTCTTGCTGAGCCTTTGTGCTGGCACCTCCTGGTTGGGATATGTGAGGGCTTTTCGGCACCAAGGTAAAAGAGAATGTTTCAAAACTAAGAACAATTGCGTATTGCTGGGGTAATTTTGTTTCCTCTAGTGAATTTTTTCTTTTAAATTACATCACTGACTCCTAGAAATAAGTAATCTGTTTGCTCCCCGTTGGACATGGCTTCCCTGGTGTCCCCAGTGTGTTATCTGGAGGGGGAACCTGGAGAGGGCAAGGACTATGCAGTCAGGAAGCTGAGCACCTCCATTCAGTCTGGGGGAGGAGTTCTGGCAGGTAGGCCCAGGGAAGAAAGGGCGCTCCAGTGCAGCGTGTTTTACCACAAGAATGCACTCTGCGCATTTTTGTAGCATTAACTGAGCTGGGGCGTGCCTGGCCTTGCCTCTGCAGCCTTCTTCCCAGAGCTGCATTGGAGACAAGGTAGGGACCCTGAGTGCCAGAAAACAAACCCCTGGGAGTGTCAGCACAGGAGTTAATGTGCCTGTGACACACCACTGTGGGCAAACACTGACCTTCTGCTGGGAGGTGATGTACCACAGAGGTAAGAAGAATCATAGCTGTTCAGGTTGGAAAAGACCCTTCAGGTCGTTGAGTCTGCCATTAATCACATCCACACATCATAAATACTTCCAGGGATGGTGACTCTACCAGTTCCCTGGGCAGCCTACTCCAGTGCCTGATAACTCTCTTGGTGAAGAAGTTTTTCCTAAAATGTGGTCTATACCATGAGGCCATTTCCTTTTGTCCTGTCTATTGTTACCTGGGAAAAGAGACCTTTTCTTGCTGCAACCTCCTTTCAGGTAGTTGTAGAGAGCGATAAAGTAGCCTGAGGATCCTTTTCTCTTGGCAAAGCAACCCCAGCTCAGTCAGCTGTTCCCTGTAAGACTTTTGTGCTCCAGCCCCTTCACCATAGGTAGGTGAGGAGTCCTACAAAAGGGCACAGAAAGGTCTAATGTACCAGACATGGCATGGTGCAGGTGCCCCATGTTCTCCTTGCTTTGCCAGCAGCACCAGCTGGAACTCAGTCTGGCCCTACACAATGTTTTGGGCTTTCTCTTGAGAAGCACCATTATGAAATAAAGTTATGGCACTTGTCATCCTTAACATGCCTGCCATGCCTTGGCACCGACTGTTTACAGCAGAGCATCCGGAGACCAAGCAAAGATTCCCTTTTAAGGCAAAGAGCCACTATGAGAATCCTGAGGAAAAAGTTTCCCTGGCATGTAGGGTACATTCTTCTTTCCTCCTCNGAGGCAAGGATACAGGAGCATCCTTATCTTGCTGTTGTGTATGGGCCTGATGGGTTTGGAGTGTTTGCCTGGGGACTGAAATGAGCTGTGTGTTAACAAGACAAAGCCCAGATCAGAGCTCCAGCCTTCGTTTTTCAGCTGATGAATGGCTGGGCAGAGATGTCCTAAAGAGTCAGCATGGGGTGGCCTCTCCTGTCCCCACACCAGGGTCTGCTCTGAGTGCCATTCCAGGGCAGGAGGAATTGCCAGCACAGGAGAATATACTATGAGACACCTTCTCAAGCAGGGCTTTGGGGTGTGCCCTCTTTCTACTCAGTTTTGGCTTCCTGTCAGACAGTTGGCCAACTGGAGACTTAAAAATCTACAAAAACAAACAAAAGCCACCACTCCATGTCGTTCCCAGGCTCAGGACTTGGGCATCTCTTACTCAGTGCTCTGCTGTGTGGTTTGTTGTAAGCATTGGGTAAATTAATTGTTACAACACTTCATCTATGACCTAGTGAATCTCTGTTACCACAGACCTTACTTGGCTCCATGCAGAGATGTGGAAAATAGGAAAGATTTGTCCTTTTTGTTTCCTGTTCCACAAATTACCAGAATTCTGGACTGTAAGTTGCTTAAGAAAAGAGTCTTGCTGAGCCTTTGTGCTGGCACCTCCTGGTTGGGATATGTGAGGGCTTTTCGGCACCAAGGTAAAAGAGAATGTTTCAAAACTAAGAACAATTGCGTATTGCTGGGGTAATTTTGTTTCCTCTAGTGAATTTTTTCTTTTAAATTACATCACTGACTCCTAGAAATAAGTAATCTGTTTGCTCCCCGTTGGACATGGCTTCCCTGGTGTCCCCAGTGTGTTATCTGGAGGGGGAACCTGGAGAGGGCAAGGACTATGCAGTCAGGAAGCTGAGCACCTCCATTCAGTCTGGGGGAGGAGTTCTGGCAGGTAGGCCCAGGGAAGAAAGGGCGCTCCAGTGCAGCGTGTTTTACCACAAGAATGCACTCTGCGCATTTTTGTAGCATTAACTGAGCTGGGGCGTGCCTGGCCTTGCCTCTGCAGCCTTCTTCCCAGAGCTGCATTGGAGACAAGGTAGGGACCCTGAGTGCCAGAAAACAAACCCCTGGGAGTGTCAGCACAGGAGTTAATGTGCCTGTGACACACCACTGTGGGCAAACACTGACCTTCTGCTGGGAGGTGATGTACCACAGAGGTAAGAAGAATCATAGCTGTTCAGGTTGGAAAAGACCCTTCAGGTCGTTGAGTCTGCCATTAATCACATCCACACATCATAAATACTTCCAGGGATGGTGACTCTACCAGTTCCCTGGGCAGCCTACTCCAGTGCCTGATAACTCTCTTGGTGAAGAAGTTTTTCCTAAAATGTGGTCTATACCATGAGGCCATTTCCTTTTGTCCTGTCTATTGTTACCTGGGAAAAGAGACCTTTTCTTGCTGCAACCTCCTTTCAGGTAGTTGTAGAGAGCGATAAAGTAGCCTGAGGATCCTTTTCTCTTGGCAAAGCAACCCCAGCTCAGTCAGCTGTTCCCTGTAAGACTTTTGTGCTCCAGCCCCTTCACCATAGGTAGGTGAGGAGTCCTACAAAAGGGCACAGAAAGGTCTAATGTACCAGACATGGCATGGTGCAGGTGCCCCATGTTCTCCTTGCTTTGCCAGCAGCACCAGCTGGAACTCAGTCTGGCCCTACACAATGTTTTGGGCTTTCTCTTGAGAAGCACCATTATGAAATAAAGTTATGGCACTTGTCATCCTTAACATGCCTGCCATGCCTTGGCACCGACTGTTTACAGCAGAGCATCCGGAGACCAAGCAAAGATTCCCTTTTAAGGCAAAGAGCCACTATGAGAATCCTGAGGAAAAAGTTTCCCTGGCATGTAGGGTACATTCTTCTTTCCTCCTCTTAAATAAACTTTTAGTAACTTTTAAAAACAGAACAAAAATGAAGAAGCAGGGCCAGAAATGCTGCCAAAGATACTTTATGCTGCACAGCCCCCTTAGACCTGTGCAGCAACCAAGCCCTGGAGCTAACCCAGGGCAGGAGAGGGGAAGAATGAAGCTGAGGTCAGAGGGGTCTGTCAGAGACCTGAGGCAAGAAGAGATCGGAATGGAGACTGCCTTAAAAAGCTTTGTCTCCTTCCCTTCTGCAGGCCTGGAGAAAAGCACTGGCCACAGTAGTCTGTGAACAATTGTACTGAATGCTTCACTGGGATTTGGATTTGCTTTCCAATACCTTGCACAGCTTCCTTTCCCATGCTGATGTTCTTTTCTTTCCCAATCCTGAACATGAATGTGTACATCCAGAATTTGTGTTCAGGGTGTGCTGTCACATGGCATTTCCAGCTGAAGACTTAGCAGTGATCTGGGTTAGAAGAGAACATGGGATTGCAGAAAAACCTCCAGAGGTGCTAATCTTGTGCTGTTTAAAAGAAAGAGGGGAAATACAAACACTGTCTCTGGCATTGTTCTTGAAGGGCAGCTCGACTGATGTTCGAAGGAAGCTGTTATTCCCCTTTTTGTGCGTGCTGTACAAGTAAACAAAGACACTGAATTACCAAGAAGGGATTTAAGCTCTGTAGCCCTTCTAAGTTTCCGGTTCTTACTCTTAACTGAGGGGAAAAGGCAGTGGGCTGCTGTGTAGGAAACTGGACAGCCTTCAAGATTTTGTTCCTGACCCATAAGAACTGGCATAACCTGCTTCTTCATTGTTCTTGTCACTTGGACTCATAAATTTCAGCTCATAAAACTGTTTCCTTCCTGCTATGAATGGGTTCAGGACTCCCATGCTTACGCAGAACCTTTGTAACTAGAAATTAACTGATAATTTCTTTCCAGTAAAGGGCCATATAAAAAGCCCATAAAGGTAAAAAGTATATCTGTGAGCTGCTGACCTGGTTTACCTCACAGAGCTGTAGCCTTCTGTGCATGGCTGAAATCACAATGTTTCTCCTTTCTGCAAAAGGAGTACATTAGAGAAGAGACCTTGAATATTGGATTTTTTTGCCTTAATGTGTTCTACACCCTCTTCTGTTCCACTCTCATCCCCTTTGACTCCCTACCCAAGGAACGGAAGAGGAGAGAAGCTAAAATGCAAACATCCACTACACCTTTAATTTTAAATTCTAAACCCTTATTCACTGGAAAAATAAAAACAGTGTTCATAAGGTTTGGCCTGAAGGATACTGCTACAGTGTTGGCTTACTGCCTTTCTGATTTTGTCTTTTAAGAAGCTAACCCCCATCCTTAGAGTGCCAAGAAAATAGGTTTTGGTAGGAATACTTCACTTTGTAACACTTCATATAGTGGAGTGTGTTTAAAACACAACACTTGAAAAAGAAAGAAAAAATTACAGGATAAAAAATAGAGAGTCCATATAATTTGAGATATCAGCTGGTTCAGTGTGTATATGTGTTTTTGGAATATGGTGTTGCTGTTGCAGACAGTAATCTCTGTAAAATTTCTTGTTGGGAGTGTACCATTTAAAACCCAAACATTCCCAGATTGTGAACTATAGAAATTGTAAGGCACAACCCAGGATACCTGACAATAACCCTCAAGCCCTTGAGTGTTATTTTTAATATCATTTGGTACTATTTCTGTGGGCAGCTTTGGTTTTGATATTCCTTAAAAGAGTTTTTTTCTTTTTGTGCCATTTTTTGCGTGCATTGCTGTGGACTGGGGTGTTGCACTCTCACCAACACTAATGGAATATATCACAGCTGGATTGGTAACAGTCAAGACTGAATTTGTGGGGATTACTAGGATTATAGCAGTTAACCTTGTGTAAGGAATAGGGTCAGTTGCTAAAAAAAGCCCACAAAAGCACACCACTTTAATCACAAAATATGCATCTTTGTCCTGTAAGGTTCATGATCCATGGTGATTTTCATCCTCATAGACTTGGGATGGCTTGTAAGTTTTGAAGTTTGCAAACAGAGACAGGTTTGCCATGAGAGGCCTGTCAGACCTGTTCTGCAAATTTTCCAATGGAAATTAGGGTGTTGGACACTTGGTTGGAATCTGAAACTGGTGCATGATCCAGAGGGCACAGAGTGATGGGAGTTTTGCCTGCAGCTGTGGTCATCACCATTATAAGGTTTTAAAATAAATTTTTAAACTTTCTAAAGGTACTCTTTTAATATGCCACACTGAAAAGAGAAAACCTACTGGTAACATGTACTTCCAAAAAGAAAAAGTAAGCAGCCATTCATCCCGAGGACACTTAGTTTGGTGTGGAGGGTGGGAGAGGGGGATCAAAGTAGCATGAATTGTCCTTGAAGAGATTTCAGTATCAGATGCAGTGTAAGGAACTGCATGGCTTGCTGGAGACAGCAAGAAATTATTATAGTTGTGCTGGTTTCCTCTGGAAAAAACAGAATCCTGAACTGGTATAGATCTTCTAAAATAGCATGGTCAGTTTAGGGAAATTTGGCATTTATTAAATCATTAGTATTCCCTTTGTGTGATCAGCCTGGGAATAAATCAGATGTGCATGACCAGAACCATGGATGCCTGGTACAATTCCAAAGTGATATGAACTACATCAGGTTATGAAGCATGTCCACAGAGTGGACATTGGGTCTCGGGTACTTCTTCAGCTAAATTAGATTACTTCATGTGTGTTTCTTTCCAAACAAATCATGTTGGCTTACACTGGAGCACATCTTAAGCATTTGTAGCATGAATCAGCTTTGAACCTTACAGGCAGTTTCTGCTCTGAAATGGGAACAACACTTCCTCAGAATGGCGTTAAAACTAAACTTTGATGGTGCTTTCAGACTGCTCTGAAGTGCAGGGTTTTTTTAAACCAAGAAACTACTGAGCATGTGATCAAGAAGGAAATGAGAAAGATTAGAGGAGGATCTTTATTAACTGGCCTGGGATAAGAAACCAAGCTGGGAAATTGGCAATTTTACTTGATCTTAACAGAGCAGTTAGACTAGGGAAAAAAAATCATCAGTGGGCTGTCACTTGGTAGAGTGTCTTGTACCTCTCTTCCTCCAGTGAAATCCAGGCAAACTTGCAGCTGATGTGTTTTCTGGCTGGACACAAGGCTGAGTATGGCAGCCCTGCTAGAAGCATTAGTGAATCTACAGTCTTAGCTCTTAGCCTGCAGCCAGTTTGCTGAACCTTCTTCTAAGACTTCAGGCGACCGATCTCTCTTCTGCCATTTGCCATCACTTTTCCCTCTCTGAAATTTATTTGTGGGTGTGACTTGGCCTGTGGCATCACGTTCAATTGAGTGCCTAAAACCAGAGGCAGATCTAGCCTGGGAATTGTCTGAGGAATTAGTTTGTACTCTGGTTTGCCTGTCAGTAAAAACTGTGGACTGCTGTCTCCTTGGATTCCCTAAGGATGCTTCTTTCCTTATTTAGTTGTTAAGCACTGGTAGACAGGACTTGGTCTAAGCTGTGGACAGACCACCAAACTGCTGCACAGGAGCTACTTCTGCAGCTTGCTTGGGTGATACAGGATACAGGTGATGTGGATGTGGCATGGGCATGTTAAGAAAATTTAGCAGAATTCTCTGATTTTTGAAGAAAGACACATGTAAACCCAAATCAGGACCTGAGGTGCCTATAGTTGTGTTTTGAAAAGTACTGCTATTTTTGTGGTCTTAGATGATACTTAGTTATGTTTTCCAATAAACAGTGTACAGCTGATGAATTTTGGTGTTTCCTGAATAGAACAGTAAAACTTTACTGTTCTTGACATTTTTTTTTGTATTTGTGTACTTTAAAACATAAAATGAAAAATTAAGGAAGGCATCTTGAATGAGAAGAGCTCACAAAAAGGAAATAATGGATGCTTCACTTTGTACCTTTGGAGTTGAGTCCAGCTTGTGTTTCCTTACAAGTCTTCGAAACAACAGTGAACTTGGAGGTAGGGGCGAGCAGAGGGAAGGGAGCTTACTCCTAATTTTGCACTCTTTGGTAATTCTGGTGATTGTGAATGAATGAGCTTTGGTTTATCTGGAATATGGAAGTATTCTTTGTTGCTTCTTAATCAGTTTTATTGTGTTTCTAAAACAGGGTTTTTTTTTTATACTGCTGCATGCTCCAGCTTTGTACATTCAAAAAGAAAATGCTTTACACTATTTGCCACTAATGATAGTTCCCAAACTAAACCCACTGCTTTACAGCCTAGACTGAGCATGACTCAATTAATTTGAGTAAGTCAGTAGAACCTAAGTTCAGCCTAATTGGAGAAGGATACATGGCCCAATTAAAAATTTTGTTTTTTAAGGCTGGTTTTTTTTTTTTTTTTGTTTTTTGTTTTTGTTTGTTTTTTTAGTTTGTTCTTACAGTATTGGGGCCATGTAGTGTCCCAGCTGCACTGCATGCAGGTCATGAAAATGTGCTGGTGTCAACAATTTCTGTGGTCTTGCTGTGATCTCAGAAGCTGCAAAAGGTTAACAAGATGTTTGTACTTCACATGGCAATTTGACATTCAGGTTTCAGTGGTGTGAATAAAACCTGTGATGGCAGTGATTCTGGGCATTTTGCAGGTTCTGTGGTGATACCCAAGAGTCAGGTTCTTTTTAAACCGAGCCAAAGCTTTGGAAAGGGGCAGAGCATGAGATTCTTCAGGAAGCTTTTGTTAGAAGTGCTCCAGTTCCAGCACAAGGCAGTTGTGGAAAGACTTACACAATCTATTTAAAAGACTTAAAGTGGCTGCATGCACTGATCCAACAGAGACTTGATATTTGTGTGAAAATGAGAGGCTTTGGATTTTGCAAAAGGACAATGTAGTGTTGTTCACAGTAGCAAACTTGTGAAATGTATTTAGTGTTGAATTTTTGTTTATTCTCTTGAAATGGGGAAGAGATGCTGAAGTGAGGATGAGATACACCCCACCCGTTCCCATGTGATGGAAGGCTTGCCTCAGTCTCTTGTGTCTTGCTTCCTTCTGTGGTTTCCCTCCACAGCCTGACTCTGACAGATTGTCTTTGACCTCTTTGTCTCTCTCTTCCCTCCTCCTCCTTACAGAAGACTGCTCTTAGCTGATGTGGCACAGCCCTAACCTGGGGCCCTTAGTTTAATTATCCTGAACTACAGCAAAGACAGAAACTCTATCCAAACTACTTCTCACTGATAACTTTTTTCCCTGAGTGTGGTTAATGCAGTTTGTCAAACCAGTCTCTGAAGCTGAAGGTATTTTCTGCATGACTGTTACTAGAACTATAATTTTCCTAAAAAAATCAACTTACCCTTGAATGCCAGAATCCTGGCCCCTGCCCCCCAGCCAAACTAAACCCAGAAACCACTAAATGTAGCAAATGCAAGGGTTTGAAGACAGGAATAGTCTGACAACCACGAACTGTTATCTAACCAAGCAACCCCTCTGTATTAAGAGCCTTGCACTGAGGAACAACTGAATTCTCATGTCCTAAAACATCCCTTTGTGGAGCAGCTATGAGAATTAGTCCAGTCCACTCCATTAAATAAATGTAAGGGACGAATCCTGCAGGCTCCATTTGGATTGGAATGTGCTGCTGTGGAAAGTGGACATGGCAGAACATGTGCAGGAATACAGCTCTTGTGCTGAATTCATCCTCATGAATACTGCCTTTAGTTTATTTTCATCCTGTGTTTGTATTCTTTAGAAAAGTGTTCTATGTTTTATTATTTAAGAAGATGTCACAGGTATCATGAAGCCCACCTTTAACATACGAAAGAAGGCGTGACCATCTGTTCCCTGCCAGACACCTGCAGTGCTTTCTGCACATCTGTGTAAATACATTATGAGGCTGTAATTGTATCTCAGGCTACTGGCACCAAGTTTTCCTTGATTTTCCTTTATGATGGCCTTTCTGAAGTCCCTCTAGTCTTCATTTACTGGTTAGAGAGAAGTGTGTCAAGACTCAACACAAGATTAAGAGAGTGAACACTGGCAGTTCTGGTGAGCCAAGTCAGAGTACTGCTTTCCTGCAGAGGTGCATCTCAGTCTCTCCCTGCTCCTGTGAGGATTATGTGGATGATGAATCTTTCTGAAGATGGGTTTAATAAACAGATCAGTAAAGAGCCCATGAAGAGAGAAAACTTAGTAATCATATTTTCTTTAAGAAGAGCACCGACACTTAAAACACCAGTCCCGGAAAGATATGTATCACATCCTCACAGCAAAAATTAAGCCTGCCTCTATCTCAGACAGGAACACAGTTGGAAGATAATTTAAGTGTGTTAAGATCCAGAATGTGAAGTCTGTTTCCTTTGGATGAGATCTCAATGAGTTTTGACAGCAAATTTAATTCAGTCATTTGTAAAGGTGGGCTTGTCTTGGCTTTACAGATCCTTAAAAATCACTTTAACAAAGGCGGCCTGACATTAAAAAAGAACTGGCATCTCTTCCTTGTATTCATGATAATGGACAGCAGGTATTGCCCTATGATTGTCCCTCACCATTAAATAGATCTTCCATCTCTGCTTAGGTGGATTTTTTAACTCTAGGAACACATGGATATTTGACCACAAAGCCTAAAAGACCAAAGTGCTTGAACCACTGTCCTTCCTCTGAAGTACTGCTGAATCCATGGTCCAGGGTTGGGTTGAGAGTCTACCTAAAAACAAGTGAGAGGAAAACTCTAGTGGTAACAGCAAACACTTTACAGATGGGAGATGAAAAGTCACAGTATGCCACAGAGATAAATGCCTTTTATGCAATGTGGTTTCTGTGCTTTTATAAATCCAAATGGAAGGATATTTCATAATTCATTGGATTTCCAAGGGTTTTCAGAAAAACATGAACTCAGATTGTTCTGTCCCAGGTATCCCTGGATGTTCACTTAAGGCTTCTGATAGGGCTGGAGAGTAATGAATGCTGTAGAAGAAGCAGCTTTGAAAGAAGCAGCACCAGCTTTTCCAGCTGTCTTCTTGCAGCAGCCAGATTTGCTGTTGCTCAGACTCCCATTCTGCAGCTGACCAGGAACTGTGTCACACAGCAGGTTGTTGGTCCTCACGTGAGAGTGCCTCCTTCAGGCACAGAGCTGTCCTGCTGCCACCACTGTTCACAGACCTGAGGAGAGACCAGTGCTCTCCCAGGAGTTTGCAATCTCATCTGGTCAAAGGGCAGGGGAGATGGAGCAGCAGAATGAAGCTAAGGGGAGGGAATGCAGGAGGAGCAGTGTAAAAGTGCAAATACAGGAGTTTGGGTGAACCAGCTGCTTTCAGGTTTCTGTAGCTGCTCAACAGTAGAAGTAACCCCACTTCTCTCTTTGAATCTTTTGCAGGAAGTCCAAGGGAAAGCCAAATGGTAAAAAGCCAGCACCGGAGGAGAAGAAACTTTACCTAGAGCCAGAATACACAAAATCCAGAATCACTGACTTTGAATTTAAGGAACTAGTGATGTTACCACGAGAAATAGACCTCAACGAGTGGCTTGCCAGCAACAGTGAGTATTGTGTTCATACAGCTCTGAGCTTGCTGTCCACGTTCTTTTTGCTGTTTTCAGTGCTTGGAGAAACACTCATTGACAATTTATGCTTACTGTGTAATGCATGTCATACCTTGAGTGGTGATTAAGCTGTCTCCTGCACAGCCCAGCTGTGCTCAGCAGCACAAAAGCCTTGATGCACTTCCTCCTTCCAGCTCCCTCCCTGTGGCACTGAGGGCATTGCAGTTCTTAATGCTCTTTGGAGAACCACCAAGATTCACGTTGACTGCTTTCTAAAGTGTCTTGTTCTGCATATTTCTGAGTCAAGTTATTGACCTTCCAGAAGCATTGTAAAAATGTAGTTTCTAAAGACTTGTATGTAAAGCAACTTATGCCTAAAGCCAGAAGTTACGAAGTCTTTTGGTCAGATTTTTTTTCTCCCTGCTCCTTCCAAATTTTGGTGGAATTATTGTGGATTTAAACAGTAGACAAGTTGAAAATCAGAGATATGGCCAACTGTTGTGACTGAATGCTGTACCTGTGCACCTTCCTGGGCTTCTCCTGCTAGTCCTTGCCTGCAGCTATGGCCCACTCTTGTTTATATTTTCAACCGTGTGTGGTAGTGGCAAGTAACTACTTTAAACTCCACACTAGGAAAGTTTATTATAGAGACTCATTAAGAAAAAGTGAGATGTCCCGTGAGAAGTATTAAGAAGTTAAATTATCTCAGGAGATTTTTAAAATGTAAAAGTGTACTAGGTTTCATGTTGGCTGTTTTTAAAAGGAGATGTGTTGGGAAAACTAACAGTGCTGTTTTTTAGCCACTGTACGTTTTAAGTCTGACTTCAAAAGAATGCAGCAAATTGTTGGCCTTCAGCTTACAGCAGAGTATTCTACTGTAAAGGTGAGGCTGATGACGGAGACACTTTCCAGTCTTGCTGCTTTGTGAGTAATAAGAGCTAATGCATCATGGTGCTTTCATCTTAAATCAAAACAAGAGCTTTCATTCTGTGTGCCTCTTTGTTTTGCAGTTCATCATTAGGCTCATTTACCTAAATCATGTTTAAATTTGTATGCAAGCTCAAGACTAAGGTTGCTTCACTTGCTCTATTTAAATAATTGTCTGGAGGATAACCAGTGTTTGAAATTATTTTAGTTCTGAATTTCTTTCCTTTGTTTATTTTTCAGCAACAACTTTCTTTCATCACATCAACTTACAGTATAGTACAATCTCAGAATTCTGTACAGGAGAGTCATGTCAGACGATGGCAGTGTGCAATACGTAAGTCAGTATTTTCATTTATTACATATGCAAGGTTTCCATGTTTTCAGAGTTGCCTGGGGGAGGATATTGGTATTGGATGACATCAGGCAAGTGTTTTACAGCAGGTCTGTACTTGTTTAGCATGTATCAGCTGTGCATCCTCTTCTCTCCCTTCAGCAGTGAAGTGTGGTGAAAATCTTTTTGTGGAGGACTGGAAGGATGAGAATCTTTGAGTGCTCTGAGCTGGTTTTTAAGGTCACATCAGAGAGGCAAATGACCACGTGTTTGCCTGGGGGAGAAGGAAAGGAGGGTGTTAAGGAAATTTCCCTGTCTGACCATTCAGGAGCCACTCTGGCAGTCAGTCATGAGCTGGGACCAAGGCCCCTTCACAGCTACACACCCCACACTCACTCAGACCAGCTTTCCTTACTGGCTTGACCTGGGTTTTCCATAGCAGAGTCTCAGACATCCAGATCCTTAAAATTAACTTGGCACAATAACAAAATGACCTCAGAACAGCCCAATCTGGTACCTTCATGGAGGGACCTCAAACAAGGAAACCCTGGGCTTTTGTACTCTCACAGTTGAAAGAGCCTGAGTGAGGTCTTGGAGTTGTCAGCTCCTGCTGTGTCTCTGAGTGTCACCTGGCTGGGCCACAGGTCCCTATGTCCTTTATTGTGCCCCTGCCACGCAGAGCTCTGCAGTGCAGCTGCTCATGGAAGTACCTGCATGGAGTGTACTCCTCAGCAAGGGCAGGGCAGGACTGACCATACTGGTTACAGCACTGGGGTTCCAGAGAAGGCAGGGCAGGAGAAGTGAGTTGTGAAAACCTCAGAAGATGCTTCTGAGAGCTGGAATGCTGACCCAGCACCAGCCTGCTGGTGGGTAACCTGTAGCCTGACGTGAGCCACAGGCTCTCTGCCTGAGGCCCTGGGCAGAGGACATAAGCGACAGCATTGCAAGAGTAAGGCAAACTTTTTGGTTTGGCACTCTTCCACCTCTAGAACTCAGTAGACTTTAACACTGACTAGTTGTCAGTTCTGAAAGAAAGCTTTGTAGTGTTCCTGTACAGTGTGAATATAAGAAAAAGTTACCATAAACTTCTGCTCTTGATGTGCACAGTCCAACAAGATGGAATATGAGATCCCAGCCAGGTAAGAATGAGCCTCTGTGTTTTGGGATTTTTCCCTCCAACATGTGTTGATAATCCTTTTCTTCCCTCCTCTTGCATTTCCTGGGATAGATTTTCTTGAGATGGATTTTAAAAGAAACTACTTGGCAGTTAATTTCATAGTACATCAAGCAAACATCCCAGGGAATGTATGCAACAGAACTGTAGCTCTATATTGTATCTCTGATAGTCGTTACATAATTCTTAGAAGGAAGGCCTTGCTTAATGCACTGGGCTGTCTTGTACATTTGAAATTAATATCAGGGGTTTTATTTGAGAGCACTCAGAAACGTGTAAAGTGTATGGAGCGTATTTTTGCATGTAAAAGTTGGAATGATAACTGTCAGAGAGTTAAAGGCCATGCTAGAGACTTTGAAACCAAGCTGGAAGAGAAAGTAATAAATCTCTGCTGGACTCAGATTTTATCAAAAGGAGACAGCATGTCTCTAAATAAGAAATGGTGAGCAGTAAGATGAGTATTTTGTTGATTCTTGTTCCCAGGCTTGCTCGTGTTTAAATTCCTGATGCAGCACTGGCTGCATCCCAAGCACTGAGTTTTACTGTTTATCCACTTGGCTGGTGGGAAATAGTGGCTAAAAGGAGGTGGTGATGGGCAACCTGCGTTAGTGTTGTTCTATTCTGCTTTAGTGAGCGTTAAACAAGAATTCTCTGTGAGCACCTTGTGCTGGAGAATAAAGAGAGGAAGTGCATGTAGGCAACTGCAGCTGTAGCCTTTATTTTTAGTGGTAGGGACTGATAGCAGAATGTTCTATCCTTTGTTTTGGAAAACTGAAAAATTGCACTATTTGGGAATAACAGGAAGCATGTCTACACTTGGGTGAAGCACTTGAAACAGTTTGTGTGTAGCTAAATCATAACAGCCTCAGTACCTTCCTGTACTTGGGGACAGGTGGCTGATTCATGTTTGCAAACTGGAGGCTGCTTGATTCTAGCAAGTGTGTGGGTCTGTGAAAGAGCCACCGAGGTGAGATCAGCTGCCTACACACCTCAGCACAGTTCAGCTTTGTGGGCCCCCTTCCTAATTGCATTCTCCAAATCCTGATCTTTTTGTTCTGCCTTTCCTAGCTCTGGTAAGTTGAGGATGTGTGAGGATGTGATGGAGAAGCACCAGCTGCGGTGGCTGATTGTGCCTTGGACCTGTCTTCAGTGTATAAAGAGAGTCACCTAAACATTAGTGCCCATTGCTGATTAACCTGATGGACACTCCTGGCTTAGCCTTCTGTGACCTGTTTGATCTGTTTGTTCCTGTCCTTTGGAATAAAATAGCATCTGGCTATATAAGATTGCCACAGAATTACAGTACCTTGGAATTAAGGTGCAGCTTGCCATTTTTTTCCCATGTTGATTTCTTGGGTAGTTCCATGTGAAAGTCTGCATTCTGTTCCACTTTTATATTTTCCCTGCTCAGTTCCTGATGATATATTTTGGAGCACACCATTCTGGTCATGCCTAAGAAAGGCTTTTTTTGTTTATGGTTGAGATGTTCAAGTAACTATTGAGAGCTGGTTGCTTGTTAAGTTACTTGACATTCAAATTGCACTGCAAGTACCCAGTCCTAAATTTAAAGTATTTGCTGGCACAATAAGCACTGGTTGCAGTTAATATTTGAGGTAAGGTTTTAACATCTGAGAGGAGCTGCAGCCAACTGACAAACTGCAGACAGATGCAGCTTTCAGCCCGCTGTCAGATACGTGAGATAGCACAGCCATCTGCACACAGTGAGGAGAATTTCTGCTTATGGTCACTAGGAGACATCTGACCAAAACTTAGTCTCAGTGTAGAACAGATGGAAGCATTTGCTGGCAAGGTGGGATAATGCCAAGAGAAATACCATAATGGCCAGTTATCCTCAAACTTTAATGAGGGTGAATGACTATAACTTTGGGAGTTACTTCATTTTGCTCATTAATATGTTTATCACTTGTTGTAAAGCATGTATTATATTTTAGCACAGTATTTACTATTAAAATTTAGTATGCTTTATAGCTTATTATTATACAAACCAGCTTTAAGGCACCTTGAGCTGTAAACTGGTTTTCTAGTAGACATTTGGATAAAACAACTCCAAGTGCTGCAGTGAGTGTACTAAATAAGAGCCTATGTAAGTGCTGTACATAAATGGATGAGTTTACAAAACTCCTGAGGCAGAAATCAAGGATGGATGCAAACTTTCAGGAAGCCCACCTTTCAAGATTGCCATTAGTGTCTCTGCATAGGGAGGGTATTTCTTCCTAGAGTGCTTAATTCAAACTTGTAAGTTTAACATTTTCTTACATTTAAGTTCCCCCAGCTGTATGGTTTTACACGATGCCTCCTTTCTCTTCTCTGTTGTGCAAACATTGCTTAGCCCCTGTGAAACCACCCAAGCTGTTCCAGCTGCTCACAAGCACTGTACTCCTACCTCTGGCTTTCTATCCTGCTTTCTTCATTATTGCCCATTCTTTGGTATTTCTGCCAGGACTGTCTCTCCTTCCTTTCCAGGGAAAATAATTTCCACAGTATATGCTTTTCCATCCTTCCAGAAGCTTTTCTTGTATATCGGTGTAACTGCTGTTCTGCCTTGGCTTCTGTATCATCAACACCAGCCCAGAATGTTTTAGAGGAAAAGGGATAAATTACATACATATATTAAGATGCACTATTGTGATTTCATTTGTGATTTCACATATGTTATACTTCATTATTTATATCAGAGGCTCCTCTCTGTTAAACCCATAGTAATTTCTCCCTGGGACTTAGAACAGAGCTGCAGATTCCTCATGCTCTCCACACTGGGGAAATTTAAATCTGCAACTTCTTGAAAAGTGCCTTTAAGTTTCATCCTTTTGTCCTTTCTGCTTCCCATCCATTCCCTAATATGGGACTGTGCTGTCACAGTGCCAGTGGTGGAATGCAGTTAGGCTTCTGTGCCCAAGTGAGCCGTTCCACGGCCCCAGACCGCTCCTATCCTGTTCATGGAGATAACTCCAGCGTGGGTGGAAGCCACGTACCAGGTGCGAGATGTTCATGGCACGTCAGGGGCTCCTCTCTTCCCCTGAGGGCTGTGAAATCTGTTCAGCGGCACCTGAAACATGAGGAAAACACATGACTCTAATCAACAGGACAGTCCTTGTAGTTATCCCCTTACTGTTAATGGTTCTTCTTTTTAATTCCAATTTTGCATAATTAATTTCCTTATTCTTAAGAAAAGGCAAAAATGATATGCAGTGGGATGCTAGAGCAGATTTATTCACTTACATGAGAATATAAGTGAACTTGTACAGTTGCCAGATTGTTCCTTTTGACTAAAATCCAATTATCATCACTCATTTTCATACCTAAGGGCAACTCTGAACTGTGCTTTATGTCTTGCAGTTGAGTATTTCTGCAGCATGAGAGAACTGCTGGGGTAGAACAGTCCAGTCTTCTTCTGCTCTTGGTGACAAGCATTGTCTTAAGACCCAAAATAAGGCTGAATTGCCTGGGACTGTCTCTCACTGCAGGAGTAGACAAATGAGGTTGTGTGTTGGTGCACTACATTGTGTAATTCCTTAGAAGTGGATTGTACAAAGGAAGTGAGCAGTCATGGTGAAGAGCACAGTCTATGCCTAAGGGCTGTGCTGGTTTGATGCCTGACATAGCTCTAAAAAGAACTTTTGACTCCTGCTATTTTCACCCACTCACTTTTTTATACAATTCTGCAGTCAGTCTTTGTCTCTCTAGTAAACAACAGCGTGACCAAGTACTACATAGCGAAAAAGAGCTGAAAGAAAAGTTCTGAAACCTTAATGTTTGCAGAACTAGTTTGCAGTTGCTTTTCCTCTCCTAACTTTAACTACTCTACTTATTTCTGCAGCTTCCTCTTGTTTTCATATGGCTTGGGGCATGAACAGTGTCATTGGGGAAGACCAATAGAGTGGATTTCTTATCAGCCCTTTAATGATATAGGACTATGCCTTGAACTTAGACTTTTTGAAGAAAGTTCATAAACTGGAACTCAAGGCATGTCTAATATGACATAGGAAAAAAAAAACTTGAAAAGTGTTTTTCCTGCATTCTCTATCTGTAAACATTTCTCACTGTGTGCCTAATGCAATGGGAGGCTGCTCCTGGGAGCAGTTATAGATGCTTTAATTAACCATGACTTATTTTAAAAAGGAACAAACCTTTAGTTTTTTTCAGCCTTATGATTCACTGTCAGCTGAGGCATGGCTGCAGTTAATCAAAATTATTAGAGCCAACTGATTGAATTATGGCTGCTTTTGAAGGGCCAGTATCTCCTGTTCTTTAAGACCCACCACGAATACTCACTGATGGCAGAATCACATGGAAATTCAGGTGTTTGGGGGAGTCTGTAACATGAGGAGCAGAGTTTAAAGGCATGCTGTTACGGGTGTGCAGAAGGGGCCTGAGAACTTCCCCCAGGTTGCATTTTGGAACACCTGAAATCACTGCCCGTAGCTGAGAGCCCCAGGCTGGAAAAGGCGATGTTTTGGGGCCACCGTCTGTCTGTTTCACAGTATTGCACTACAAAACTAATTTATGCTCTGTGATGTTAAGCATCAGAAGTTCATCAATTCATCACTGTACAGGATTGATGTCCTTTAAATATAGTTCTTTAATGCTTTCCTGTAAACCTGTCATGGATAGGGAGTTATCACTCCTTCAGCAGAACTCCTCCCCTTGGAGCCTTGTCATCAGGGCTTTCTGTGCTTGGTACTGCCACCTGCACTCTGGCCTAGACTGATAGGGAGACATAAAATCAGCCAACACAAGTTCAAGTTCTTCGATGCAGTAAGAAGTGAATCTCTTCTGTAGCAGCTGTGATGTATTTTAGTAATGTTGCAGCTGTTGTTTCATATTACTTGACACAGCCTCTTGGAGGAGTAGCTGAGGAGGCTGAGTGTGATGTGGTGACACTGTCCCTTCTCTCAACAGACAGTACTACTGGTATGATGAGCGGGGAAAGAAGATCAAGTGCACTGCTCCTCAGTACGTTGACTTCGTCATGAGTTCGGTGCAGAAACTAGTGACAGATGAGGACGTCTTTCCAACAAAATATGGTATGGCCACTTCCTGGGGCTCTTTGGGAGTGCCAGCAGTCAAGTGACAGTTGGCATTCATGTGTATGGTGAATACCAGACAGCTTTCTCACTTTCATTTGATGGGTTTCAGATTGGGTTTTTTATATATATGTATACACTTTTTTTTTCTTTGCGTGTTTTCCTTGTAGTTTTGGTTGTTTGGGTTTTGGTTTTTTTTTAAGGAAGATTATAGGTTTGGTTCATTCTCGCAGCAAAACAGACTTACCCTCTTGGTGTATGAACTGGGGTGACAGTCTCACAAACCTGACCCCTTGGCCTATATCTCATCATTAGTACCCTTTTTTCTTCAGGCATTTTGAGATAATCTAGCCTGGGTTTATAGAGGGTAAAATTCTGGAAACAGTCACAGTGTGTGTTCAAAACAGCCTACTGATAGCAAACTTCAACCTTTGTGTGGCTTTGCTATTTCCATTAGAGCCTCAATGCATTAAGAAATGCGGGTAATAAATTGAATTGCCAGGAACATGCCTTGCTTTCTTTGCCCAAGGCTCTGAAGCATTGTCTCCAAATGTTTGCAGTCTCCTTTCCATTACAAAGATTAAATAAGAATGTGATTTTTAAGAGCTGAGAAGCAATAGCGAAGTAATTTTAACTCAAATTTGTATCCTAACAAGATTGCTACATGCAATGCCTTTGGTTAGGGGGAAGAAAATAGAAACTTGAAGCTATTGTAGGTGGGCATAATCAGGACTAAAAGCAGTTGGCACTGTGAACCACTTCAACAGGTAATTGGGAAACTAGGACATTACAGTATGGAAAACATTAAGCTAGCAGCTTGATCTGGAAGGAGGCAGTTCCTTTCCCATTTGATAGAATTTCAACAATGAAATGGGGGAACGTGTTATTTAAAGTTATGTACAAACTGCCACATACCACCAAGGCCCATGTACCCTGGCTTCCATTGCAAGATCTCTGGTTCCAGGGGAAAACCCACTTGTGGGCAAACTAGATAAGGGCACAGAAGAACTTCTCATTTTTACAGCCAGTAACAAAAAAAGGTAGTGGCTTTAGAAAACAACTACACTTGCTTCCTGATTTTTGAACCCTTAAGGTTTAAAATTTAACTTCAAAACAAAGTGCTTAATATGTCCTTAGCCTTGTCCCTCAAATTCCTTAATAAGAGGATAATATGGCACAGGGCCCCCAGGTTGTTTGCTCTGTAAGATGGGCTGGTTGCTCTTACCCATGGCTCAACCCACCTGGATGCTGCTGTGGGGCTGACAGTGAGCAGCTGATGCTATCATGGTGTTTCTCCATTTTCCTTTCAGGCAAGGAATTCCCAAACTCATTTGAGTCCCTAGTGAAGAAGATCTGCAAGTACCTGTTCCATGTGCTGGCCCATATCTACTCCTCACACTTTAAGGAGACTTTGGCACTGGAGCTGCACGGACATTTAAACACACTCTACACACACTTTATCCTATTCATCAGGGAGTTCAACCTCGTGGACCCTAAAGAGACCACCATCATGGATGACCTCACAGAGGTCCTCTGCAGCAGCAGCGGGAGCAGCAGTAACGGGAGCGGCAACGGCAGCAGCAACAGCGCGGGAGCACAGAACCACGTGAAAGAGAGATGAGCCCTCCTCCTGGACCCAAACTAACATTATAAACAATATAACCTATTGTGTGTATGTGTATGTATATGTTCAGATATACATACGGGCATATACAGCGATGAAAGCTGACCGCAGAGATGCTGCCACGCAGGACGCGCAGTCGTACGGGGCTGTACGGAGCTTTGGGTTCGTGCGCCAGCTGGCGAGAAGTTGCACCGATTTTATTTTATTTTCTGTCCACTCCTCCTTTTACCTATTCAGATGGATGATGAGTGTTGTTTTTAGAGAAGAGCCAAGCTTGAGAGTGGAGCCACTCTTGGTTATTTTGGTTGGTTTTTTTTTTTCTTCTTCTTTTGTTTGTTTGGTTGGTTTTTTTTGTTTTTCTTTGTTTGGTCTTGAGTGCAAGCCCTTTGGTCTTTCTAGGATGGTGGTCCTGCCGTTTAAAAAGTATCTATTATATTATAAGAAGTAACTTTTACTTTGAAGTGGCTTAAAATGCAGGTTTGTTTGGGGGTTTTTTTGGGGGGTGGGGGTGGTTTTTTGGTTTGGTTTTACATAGACTGCCCCTTACCCTGCCAAAGGCTCCCCCATTGAGTGCATCTTGCCCTATGTTAGCTTGGAATGGGAAGAAACTCGTGGCTTGACTAGAGTAGCAACTAGGGGCTTGCTACATGTTGAAAGTGGGCGAGGTTCTCCAGTTGTCCCATCTACTCGGTCACAAGGTGTGAACGTGCAAGAGGATCCACAAACCTTTCTGCTTATTGCTCTACAACATATATACTCTTTTCTCTGCTCCCCTGCCTCTTCTTTTCCCAGGCACACCTGCACAGGTAACAGGAGTAGGATCACTGCAGTCCAAAACCATGTGCAAGAGTCACCACCGTTTGCTTTCCCTTGAACAGAGGCCTGGGGACGAGGGGAGAAGGGTATAGTGAGTCAGTCACCGCCTGTGCTAGAAAGATGGCTGTTGGCATAAAATTATATTGTTGGCTTATTTTAGTTCATCTGTTCTATAATAATAAAAACAAATCTATCAGCCACAAGCTTTGTTTTTTGTGTGCAGCGTCAGAAGTCGCCAGACTCCATCCCTAGAGCCTCCCTTCCAGCAGTGGATGCTGCTGGCCCTGCCAGCTTTATAAATATAAATTTATAAATCTACCCTGTAATCTTACATTTAGAATGAATTCCTTTCTTTTCCCAGGAGCCCCAGGAACTGCCTCCCCAGGCACCACTTGGAGAGGGGCAGGTTTCCTGTGGGTGTACACATCCATTCTGCAAATGCAGTGGGTTCCTGGATAACTTGAAGCAAATACTGTATCACATCATCTCTGGATACAGTATTCTATCAGTACTGTAGCTGGACAGTGATACTCCTTTCTTTCCTTCACGTTTCCACTGAATTCTTGCAATCGCTGTTTCCAGTTGGAAAAATGCCAGATTTTGCTTGCACTTCTTCTTCTATCAAAGTTACGACAATTGTTTGCTACTGGTTTTGGTCATTACCTGAGGCCTATAAATGATTCATAACTGACCTGGAATAAATCTGAGAAGGTTTTCCAGAATGAAGTCTGTACCTATAGTAAAAGGCAGTTGAGAAGAGGAGGGTAGAACAAAGGAAAAGCACAACCAAGAGGTGAGATTAAAAAAAAGAACAAAAAAAGACCCACAAAAAGCAAGAAACAAAGCATGAGCAAGGAACAAAAAAAAAAAAAAAAAAA
>VZTR01003026.1:850205-863937 GCA_013400775.1 Chaetops frenatus
AAAAAAAAAAAAAAAAAAAGAAAAAGCACAAGCAAGAAAAAAAGCTTGTGAAGAAGAGTGCAATAGCAAAAATAGATAATGACAAGTGCAAGTGAGAAAAAGAATAAGTCATAAAAGTGACAAAAAGAGGAGCAGAAAGGCATGAGTACAGGAGAAGCGAAGAGGAGGAGTGAGGGCTGTGTGGAGGGATTGGAAACAACCTCAAACCTTGTGAGGCCAGACTTAGCCTGTAGTGTTTATTTCAGGATTATGGGTTCTGCAGTCTCACTGACCTGAGTGAGAGTGAGTGCTGCACTCAGGTGAGTGCTGTTAATACAGTGTTCAAGAGCACTCCTTCCCCACCATGTCCTGCTATAGCCTCCATATCCAGACAAATATTCCCAGTCTCCATGCTGATGAGAGCCTTTCCATTACAATTCCCTGCACCAAAATCTGGAGGGAAAACCAGAGGTCAACAGAAGCAGTCAGAACAGTGCCAGTGGTAAGGCCCCTCTGCTGCTTGCCCTGAGAACACAGTAAAGTTCAAGGTAAGAAACTGAGAGCAAGAAACAACCACTCAAACCCAAGTAGCTTCTGGTAATTAATGATCTTCCTGTAAAAGTACATTTCCACTTGTGTTCTCTAAAAGACCATTTAGAACTGAAGCATTTGGGGGAGGTTTGACTTGAACAAGAGGCAGTTCCACCCTGGAAAGACAGACCTGGCTCCAGCTCTGGAGTTTCCAGTCACAACACAGTGGTGTTTTATGTTGAACACAAGGGTGGCTGTGCTTTAGCTTCCCATAGGAGAACTGGCAGACCCTCATAGCAGGTCTGGGAAGGCACATGTTGGCACCAAGCAGCAAACAATTCAGCTGCCAGGAGAGCAGTGCAGTCCCACGGTACCTCTGGAAGAGGCTGCTGTTGTTCATGGCAGCTGTCCTGGCCTCACTCTGCAGGCATTAGTTATTCTGAAAGCACGGGCACTTCATCTGCCGGGGTAATTGCTTTATATTTTACAAGCACTTAACAAGAACACAAATAATTAATCCTATTTTAGTGTGGCCTATCTTGTTGGGTTTAGCAGTGGGAATAAGGAAAACACTGAAATAGTGCCAACACCGATGTTCTTCTAGTCTGGAGTAAATGTTACTGTAAAGCTCAGCCTGAAGGCATCGGAGTGTATTTCAGTGGTTACTGAATTACACTGCAGAAACTTCAGATACAGAAGTGCCACTAAGCCTTCAGAGCTGTCAGTGACATCCTGCCATGCTTAGAACATGCCACTGCTGCCCTGCACTGTGAGCACTGAGCCTGAATTCACCTGGGACTAACACTGACAAAACTATCACATTGTTGCTTTAAGTATGCTTTGTAAATTGTTTAAAGTGCTGTCAGAACAACAGAGACAACTTAATTACCCTACATTCAATCCTCCCTATCCTCAAAGATGATGACAGACTATACCATGGTTTGAGGATTGCTAAATAAATAAAATAACATAGAAAAATAACCAAACACTACTGGAAAATACCTTCTTGAACCATGTCAGCACACACCGTGCCATACATGCCTTTGGTAGGCCCTGCCTTGTCAAACTCAGCTTTACACCTGCCAATGCAGAATCCTTGACCAACTTTCATGCCTAAAACCACAGGAAAGCACAAGCTGTCACAGGGCTAAAGTCTTTCACTTAAACCCAGCAATAGCCCTATGTGTGCTTTGGGGCATCCTGTTCAGCACATCACTCTGCAAACACAAGTGATGTGCTGAAGAGCCAAGGTTGCATTAGCATATATAAATTTATAGGGTGAAATGTTATATCAAGCTGAAACTTTCCCCCATTTTGTTATTATCCCTGAGTCTTTGAGGCTACAGCATCTGTAGGAAATCCAAGCCTCAGTGCTTATAAATCAAAACAGGAGGAAAATAATTTTTTTCATCCATGTCATCTGGAGTAAATACCAGCAGCAGGTAAGCAAGCACCAAGGTCAGTAGCTTGTGTCTGTCACAAGGGCTACCTCTGGCCATTCAGGGAAGGGACACGGGAACAGTGCCACCACATCTTTTGCACAAACAACCACTGCAGCTTTAACCTCAAGGGAATGAAGCTGTGTAGACATCAGAGGAGCAGCTGCACCCCAGCCCTAAGAAAGCTTCTGAAGTGGCAAGCTGGAAATTGAGTCAGGCATCTTCAACTCAGCAAGATCAGAGCAATGCCCCTCTTCCTTGCCTGGGGATTGCAGAAAGTTAGAAGTTTCAAATCCCACAGTGCTCAGTCATTTTATATGCAAGTAACAACCTCTTAACCAAGAGTGTTAAGAAACTCAACCAGAAAAGAACACTTTGTTGACAAGGTCTGAGGAAGGAGAAAGATGGCTCTGAGGTACCACCAGTTCTGGCCAAACATGTGCATGGCAGGATGCTCCTGCAAGTGATGGCTGAAGATGGATGCTGCCAGGTAACAAAGAGCTCCTGCACATCAGGAGACTGAAGGACTGCCACAGAAACAAGCAATCCCATAAAAGAACAAGCCAGCTTTATGAAGCCTACTAAACATGCTGATCTCATTGAAGCCACACTTCACCCAACAAGACTTTGCTCACATCCATCATGGAACTTGTGCCAGCCAATCCTTAGCTCACCATTTCAGCTGTTAACAGAAAGAACTCAAATCCAGAAATGCTCTTCCATTATCTAAACTGCAGACAGAGGAGTAAGTTGTTGTTTTGTTCTATTCAAACCCACTAAACAAATGAAATCAATGTTTGTGCCTATAGCACAAATGGCAACACCAGGCAATTTAAATGTAGTTCTATTGCCCAGTGGCTGTCAGTAGTCACAGCACAGGATTCAGTGTGGCTGAGTTATCTAAGCTGCTGTGCCAGTACCTGTGCCTGAATATAAACCTAGTAACTGAAGGATTTCAAGACAGATCTGGTATCTTTACATGATAAGCTGCATGCAGTACAGCAATATCTTTCCAACTGAACTGATGATATAACATGAGAAAAACACCAAACAGCTGGCAGAAAACCCTCAGTGTCCTAATGGGGTCTCTGTTCTTTTCATGGACAGAACTGTTCTGGTTGTGACAGCTGACATGAACAATAAGACTTTTCAAAGCTAGGTTAGCATGTGATTTGAAGAAAACAGAAATTGTTGTGGCCAAGCAGGAGAGAACACTCAGAGAGCTTTGTCTAGCCAAAAAAGAGGAAAAAAAAAAAAAAAAAAAAAAAAAAAGAAGCACTAGCTAGACTTATTTTTATGATGTCATCTGCTAATTATTTTCATTATTTCTAAAAAGGAGGCATTAAAATACTCTGGCACTTTCCCACATACCACCAGTGCAGGTAATTCACATTCTCTCACAAAGTGTTGCAGGGTCCCTCATATAAACCTCCTCCTCCTCCTCCTCTTAATGGTCTCTGGGATAATTCAAAGGAAAAAGTAGAAAGAGCCTGGCTAGACAGGCTTTGTGCTCAGTGGAGAGCAAACCTCTGCAACATCAGCTCGGATACAGAAAGGGCAAATGCCACCTCACAGAGGATTTCAGCTTCTGTGAAACCACTGCTTCAACCTGACATCAGTAAGGCTTAGGAGACACCTGCCCTGAAGCAAGTACTGCCCACAAGGACTGGGAAAGGGAAGCTAAACAGGGAAAACAAACTGGTCCTGGGCAGCAGCCACTAATGTAACTCCCACTCTGGGCCAATGGAGTAGTCCAGGGTTCCCCCCAAAGGGCCTTAATGCCAGTGCAGGAGCTGGGGGTGAATCCCCAGTCTGAGAAAGAGAAGAAAGGCTGCACAGCTCTCCAGCACCACGGACTCATCCGGCCCCACAAGGACACACGGCGGTCACAGAACCCTGTTCTGATCCTTAATGTGTGCACTGAATTCCTTCAGGAAAGGCCTCTACTTGACAACCCTAATTCCAAGTAGATGAAATTGCCTAAATTACTTGTTTCCCTCCACTTAATTGCACTTGAAGAAGTATCAAACACAAAAACCTGATTTCCATAGGATTAATTCGTGAAATCATCTCAAGGAATATTCTTTCTGTTCCTAAGCATCAAAACTTAGGTAGAAGAGCTATTCTGTCATGTAAAAGTAGACTACAAAATAGCTCTTAATACAGAAATTAATCCCACTAAACAATTTACTTTTATGAATAAGGAGAACTGTGCTTGGCTCCATTTAAAAATATAATCCAGAACAGGAAAGTGACATTGGACAACCCAATATAGTTACCTGAAATCTATGTAAAACCTGTAACAGAAAGAACTCTGTGTGCTCAACAATTTAGGAAGGTTAATTTAAATCCTTGTGGCTATAAAACATGTTTTAGCAGGAGTAAATACAAGAAGCAGAAGACAAATTGTGGCTGAAGACCAGCTGTACCCACTACAGCAGAACTGTGAAAAATTCCGCTACTTCAAGAACATTTTTGAAAGAGCACAAATAATTTTGAATATTCTTCCTGGTTTAAAACTGATTTAAAACTGGCTTAAGCAAAATCTACAGAGCAGATGCTGGGATGTGATCAGAGCATCACAGACCCAGCATCTGAGGATGGGTAGTTTTTTTCCTTTGAATTTGCATCTATTGACTCAAAAAGGTTTGTGCATGGAGTCCCTCATTTCACTCCCAGAGGATGACATTAGGAAGTGGATAGCAGGAAGGCAGGCAGGCACTGCAGGCCAGCATTTGTCAGCATCCTGCTGCCAAGCAGAAGTTTCAGTTTGAAGCCAAAACACTTGGGAAGAATCTCTACACTGCAGAGCAAAAGTAAGCAGACACACAATTCCCAGCTGGACAGGTAAAGCTCCTTCCACAGATTTTCAACTACAAAGCCACTAGAGGAGTTCAGGGCTTAAAGGCAGATCAGTTCAAGCTCACACAAAGTCAGCACTGAGGCACCAGAAGACTGCAAGTTGTCACCTGAATCCCAAATCCTGGTCCCAAGCAATTCTGTGCAGCACAGAGATACAGGACACATCTGTATCCTGCCCTCCCACCTTTCTTCTGCCTGGATCAAACCAGTACATTGAATTTAGTAACAAGATACCAACCCTGTGAATGAAGTTAATCTTGTGGTGTAACTACTGCTTAAATATGAAAGCACAACAAATACTCCAATCCATCAAGGAATTTTGATTGGATTAGAAGCCCTCTGTGCTCCGTCATAATCTCCCTGATGAAGACAAAAAGCAAAACTATATCTAGAGCAGAGAGATTAAAGCCCCCATTAGAACTGTTTCATTATCTGTTATTACTGGATTATCATTAATTTCTGATCCAGGTGCTCCTCAGATTAAGAGCTCAGGTGGTTCATAACAGCACTGCTTTGTTTTGCAGTGAAAGTCTTCTGGCCCAAGAACTGAAAACATGGGCTCTTATTAAAGCCAGGTGTCAAAACATGAATTAAGTTTAAGCAAGACTCCATCTGCTGTCCCTTTCTCTTGCCTACCTCAAACTTCTGAACTGCTGCCTGATTTCAACCAGCCTGGAAGACAGTAGGAGTTTTGATTCAATTAGAAAGTTCTCACGAGTTTTGCAGAAACAAGCAACTATTGGAAGTGGAGAAAGAGCCTCTAAATGAACGCCTAAGTTTTCCAAATGAGGAAAAAATTGTGGCCTGTGTTCCCATGTTACTTGATGTCAAAGAACCCTCACAAGAACACACACTCATAAAAGTCCCCATAGACAAAGGCACAGAGAGCTCAGAATCACCCACAAATCACAAATTTTGTGACTCTAGCTTCCAAAAGGTGGGCACTTGTTTCACTGCTTACATAACTGGGACAGTCTGCATGATCCAGCATTCCTCTGCAATCTCTCAGTTGGCAGATACCATGCTGGATCTTGCTGCTATCCCACAGGAAAGACAAGAAATGCCAAAACAACTTCCCTTTCATTAACAAAGATAGAAATGTAGCCTTCATATCTGAAAAAAGCTAAAGTGGTGTGCTGAGAAATTAAAGATCCTGTCTTTGGGGATAGGGCCCTGAGGAGGTTTTGATGTGCTGTTGCCAGGTTAAGTTCTGGATTCAAATTTCAGCCCAAGCCAGTGAGTTCCTCCTAGAGAATCACTGAATTACTCTTCATCTCAGTTCTTGAATCTGTATGAAATGGACAACAGATACCTCTGTTCTTAGTCTGTCACACCTACATGGGGAAAGCTTGTCCCTTGCTGCAGGCACCAGAACGGATCTTGGTTTTTCTGTGCTATTGAAACTAGCCTCAGTAATGTGCCACAGCATTTACCTGTCCAGGCTCCTGTGGCAGTGGGCTCTACTTGACCTCTCCCTTTGAGCAGGGCAGGGCGTGTCTGGTCCTTCTCCTCCCAAACAGACACGGAGGTTTAGCTGTGACCCTGTCACACCAAGTGAATGCTGTCATGTCTCTGCAAAGCTACACAGAAGCTACAAAGGCTGGAGAGAGGCATATCCCCACCTCTCTCTCCTCTCCTGCCTCTGCATAGCACCACTGACAGCTGGCACATGATACAGCTTGTAAAAGTCTTTAGGAAGCAAAGAGAAAAGACAGTGTCTTCGCTGCCCTGTCCTCTCTGAGGAAGGGCCTGTGTTCTAGACATTGCTCTCCACACCAGCAGAGCATTGTACAAGGCCCAGCACAAAAGCTCTGTAGCAAAACTGCCTCTCATCACCTCACACTGCATGTAGTGGGTGACACCATATTCTGTCTCTCTACAGGATTTTTGCATGCTACAAAATGTTTCTCCACCTCTCTCTTGTGGAAAGCAGAGCAGCAGCAGCTGTGGAAGCACCAGGCAGATTGGGAAGTTTATGTTAGTGCAAAATCCATGCAAAACACACAGTTTGTACTTCCAAGTGGCACCACAGCACTTGGTTCTACCCATTGCACCCTCACCTCAGGGGCTGTGGTAAAGCTTTCATGTTGGACATGGCCAGTGCTGCTCTGTGTGTTCTGGCTGACTCTGTCCCTCTCCCTCAGAGATGGAGCAGGGAAACGCAGGCAGAAATGCACATTAACACAGCCTGGGGACAAGGAACCAGAGACCAAGATCAGCTACACACAAGTAGCTGAGGCTCAAAAAGTAGTGAGCCCTTCCCATTACAGGGCAGTACAAGTTAAGGTGAAAAAAGTTCCCCTTTCCCAAATGAGATCCTTTGGCAGCAGTCGGCCTCATTCTGGCTAACATTCTGTCAGGCTCTCCTCTTTCATCCCTTTTTCTAAAGCAAACCTGCAGTGCAACTCCACTGAAACTGAACATCAGGGCTGTATCTACTTTTACACCTCTGTATGCACCCACAGTCCACACACTTCCAAATATCTGGCAGAAAAGCTTTTAGGATTATTTTGTTTTTAAAGTAAATGGCTGCAGCTGGACTTGTTTGGGTCACTAACCAAAAGCAAGCCCCACAGGCTAGCAACAGGATAAAAGCTAGAGCTAGTGCATCAAACTGAATTCCAACTGCACATAGCCAGGACCAGAGTTTAGTCCCAAGGCCTTTTTTTTCAGCTCTTCTGTAAACACAAAGCTTTACCTACTCCATACCCATTTCTGCTCTTATTGTGCAACTTGGTGCTAAAACTGAAGGCTCTTGGGCAGAGAGAAACTTCCTACACTTCACTTATGCACAAGAGTTTGGATCAGAAACCCTGCATGGAGTTCATGAGCATTCCCACAAAGTGAAGGGAGGTCTCAGCCAGGATTCCATCTGTTACCTAGCCCTACAAATGGCTTTTCACACATCCTCAAAGCATCCCTAATGAATGTAGCTCCAATACATTCTTGCACCTGACTGTGAGCAGCATGATTCAATAAACCAGACCAGAACTATCGAAGTTATTTGCTTCAGACAGGAGAGAAATCACTACCCCACTGTGCATCTCATAAATAACACCACTTGACCAAGGCAATTGTCACAAACAACGTAACATCTGACCCTAATTCCAGGTGACTCCAGTGTGAGTCAGGAGCGCCTTGTTTCAACTTACTTTCCTCCATTCTGAAATCTGATTTTACTTTGAGAACAAGGATGTCCCAGAGAGGAGCTATCCAGAACAGACACTGCAATTTGAAGCTGCTGCCTCAGTGTGAATATTCTTCAAGAGCATATGAGACCTTACAGTAAACACAGCTGCTTTTTCAGATAGTTCTTCTAGAACCTAGAGGTGCTTCCTATGCCAAGACTTTCTACTTCCCTAGACCAACCTGTTTTCCTTCTCTTCTGGACAACATGGAGAGAAATGTGTTCCATTCCCAGGGTTGGGCCAGCACTGCCTTCCAGACCTAGGAATGTCCACATAGGAGAGAACACTTTGCAGAAGCACAGAAGTTGCAACAAAGAGCAGGTCAATGAGAAGCTGTGGAGCAGAGAAATAAATTTCTCTCCTCTCCCAGGCAGCTGTTTCTGGAATAGGCTGTCCAGAGAGGCTGTGCAGTGCTCACCTTGGAGGCACTGAGCACCCAATGGGGCACAGCAATGAGCAGCCTATTCTAAGCACGTCCCTTCCAGCCTCAGTTGCTGAGTGGCTTTGTGATCCCTGGGCAGACCTCTCTGCCCAGGCTACACCAGAAACACCCACCCTGGCTGCAAGCAAACTCTTCCTCCTGCTAATGCCGTTGATGAAAGCTTGTGTCTTCCCTGACCTTGAAGCTGTGTTATCTCCTTTGGCTGCGAGAAGGCGATAATAGCTCCTGACAATGGCAAGAGTCAGCCCTGAGCCGGTGGAACAGGAAATCCCATTTCTCAAGCCCTTCAAAGCCTGCCTGGCACAGTTTCTCTCAGCAGCACTCAGTGAGATTACAGCACTAAAAATAACCCCCACAATAAACTGTGCATTTAGAAGAAGAAAGGACTTGCCCTCAGTGTGGGTTTCCCTTCCACTTGTGGCCTCAAGTATCCCCAGACAGTTGAACTACTATGGTTTTGTTCTCCAAATTAAGCAGAAGCTGCAGCTGTTGAAGTGGTTTTAAATAAAATAAGAAGATTAAAGGGTACAACAAAGAACTAAGATACTTTCCAGTTTTTAGACAAGTGTTTCTCTTCCCTCCCTGTTGTTTTCTATAATAAGAAACTCAGAGCTAAATCTTTTCCTCTCCGAAACACTCTGCCCTTCTAAGAGGGGATCACATACAATTGGTTGTAAACAGCTGAAATGAAGCAAAGGTAGGGGGACCAGTCCTGCAGACTTCCCTACAGAACACAATCCCTGTGGGCATTCTTCTGCGGTATTTAAGAAAACCCCCGAGCCTGATGGGTTAAATGCACTGTCTGAATCACCAGGAAAGAAGGCATTCTTGCCGTGTAACAGTGGGCACAGAATTAGCATTACCTGGAAGCCTCACAGAGTTTCATTGTCTTTACAAACGATGTCTTTGCCTATGCCCAGTGAGAGCCATTAAGGCTCAGTCATTTGCACCTGATGACTTTCATTAAGGCCAGCCTGACAACTGAGGAAATGGTCACGCATTGTTTGCAAGGCTTGGACAGTTTGCATTAGTGCTCTCCCATACAACCAATCTCTTTCTCAGCCCCCAGCCTGGCATGTGGCAATGAGATTTGCCCTCCTGACGACAGGCTCGGCTGCTCATTTGATGCGTATACACCATCTATATCTACAGCACGTGTCAGGTACTGGCTCCATTAAAAACTGCTCACCTTAAGCACAAACACATTTTTCATGTGCGCAAGTGTCTGAACAAAGTTAACATCCACTTGCAGAACAGACAAACAGAAAATGCCAGCTGAAGTAGTACACACTTGCCTTGTCTTCAATTTACTCCTGCGAGGTCCTATGCTGCGTTGCTTCACCCGGAGGAAATCTGACAGATGAACTTCAAATGCAGGAAGTTTTTAGCTACTGAGTCCAAAGAACTAAGCTCTCCAAGAGAATCAAGGAGCTACAGAGCTCAGAACCTCAGCAGAAGTGCAGGTGGCACAGCTCACAACACCTCATCAGCCATCACCTGGGATGGGGTTTCGATGAGGACAGTAGCCCCCACTTGGTGCACAAATAATTCAACTACCTCAGTCCCAGAGGCAGGCCAAAATCCCCAGCTACATTTACTACTTGCTTTCAGATTAAAGCTATAATCTGAAGTTTTGCAGACAATAGTTTAAATATAAACTCAGTTTGGTCAGAAGCACAGCCCCTCCTGTGCACTACAGATGGCAATATGGCACCATGTAGAAAGAGACTGTGTTATAACATGGCCAAACAAGAAGGCAGAATAAATGTGGGCCGGCGCTAAGCAGGAGGTCCTCCACTTTGCAAATCATTATTTTCTTCTTATAGCTTTTGAAGACCATAATTAGCAGTACTGAGGATGCTAATTGTGCATAGTACTGGAGAGAGGAACAGATCATAGAAGTTCATTAACACTGCTGAAAAGAGGAAAGCAAAACAGAAAAAGCAGCAGCATACACCTGCTGCCACACTGCCCTTAAATCCCATTTTCACTGACTTGCACTGCAGCCCAGCACATCCTTTCACTTATAGAGATGCAAATGATATACAGCTACTTCCCAGTTCCGGGTTTCCAGTGTTACAGAGACCAAATCCTGCAGCACTTGTGATTCTCCTCATCTTTTCCTCTTTGTCCCTCCAAACTTGAGGGAGCTCCTCCACTCGCCTCCAGTTTTAGCAGACCAGTGAATCCCCCAAAGACCCTATGGACACTCTGGCTTTTTCCTAGATGAGAGTGTATTTTGCACGGCTGCTGCCTGGCAAGGCAGAGGCTCCCCAGCCACCCTCACCTGGCCAGAGCATCCCTGAGGCCGAGGCGGCACCACGGAACCTTCCAGAAGGTCTCCTCCTGCCTTCCCTCCCTGGTGGGCGCTGCCTGCCCCTCACGGCCCCCCTTGGTGGGAAACGCTGCCTGGCCTGGCCGGGGCAGCTCTGGAGAGGGGACACGACAGGGGACATGAGGGGGACGTGTCTGGAGCTGGCCAGGCTGTGGTGAGAGCCAGACCAGGGTGTGCTCAGGGCCAATGCCGCAGCCCTACGCTCTCCTGAGCCATGTGGGAAGCACCTGCTTTTCCTGGGAATGCACCAGCCAGGTCAGAGCCCAGGAGGGGGATTGATGGGTGCAGTGACAAACCCAGAGGAAAGGAATGGAGGATGAGGTGTGGCAAGCCAGCAGCCACACGGACTGTCCAACCAACCAGCAACAAACCCCAGACCCGCACAAGCCAGGGACGTACCTGAGCAGCTTTTTCAAATGAATGTGACTGAGTGTTTCAGGCACGGAGGCTGCAGAAATCCTTCCTACAGCTAAATCTGGAAGCAACGCAAGAAGCTCAGGTTAGAGAGGAAAACAAACACAAGCAGTCACTGTTTTTGGTGCAGTAGTTTCCATCCAGACCACATCTCGGCAGGGGTGTGATTGCTCTGAAATTTGGGCTGAGCCTTTGGAACGCGTTACTGCAGAAAGCCAGGCCTACAGGGCTGAGCTGTCCTTGCTCCTCAGACCCTGGTGTTAGTTCCACGGCCAGGAGGATGCTGCCTTCCTTCAGCTGCCACCTTCAGCTCCTTCGGTGCAGGAGCCTGTACCACTGTACTTACCGGCTCTGGCACTGGCCAGAAGTTTGTTTTCATGGACATAAACAGGACACTCAACAGCTGGTATCTTTACTGAATGAATTTATTGGTTTTTGAACTAAAGTTGCTCACAGTTATTTAACAAGGGATACATCAGATTTTTTTTGTCCATTTCAAACCATTAAATAATGTCAGTTTGTGTCTGTATATGTGTGTGTGCGCGCGTGTGTGTCTTCAAAGTACAAAATAGGAAGGATAACAAGAGGTATTGCTTTCATTTATTCTTATATCTTGTGTAAGTAATCCCCTTCCTGCTTGTACCACATGGGTTTTGCTGATATAGGTATTTTTAAATTATTATTATTATCTTGTATTGAAATCCCAGCCTTTTGTAGAGGTACAATGTAACAGAAGCATCAAAATCTATACACAAGGGAAGAGAAAAGAGGGAAAAGAAGGACGGGGGTGATGGGAGGGGAGCTCGGAGGAGAAGTAGAGAGAGGGCAGAGGCAGGAAAGACAACGAAAGCAAAAGAGACTAATTTACAGCAATGTCATGCAATTAAAACTGCCCCCCTCTCCTGCACCCTTGCCTCCCCCCCTCCCCAGCCATCACCCCCTGGTGTCTGACATGCACACAGCAATACGAGAGAGAAAAGTTTAAGAATAGGGAAAATAAATAAATAAATAAATAAAGCAAAAAAATTAAAATAAATCCCTCCCATTTGGGGGAATGGGGAAGCAGGGCAGAAGTCAAAGGTCTTTGCCCCAGTTGTGTCTTTAAAAATGCTTTTTAATCTTCAAACCTATGTACAAGTAAAACTGGTCCAAGAAGGGGAAAAATGATTAAAAAAACCAACAACGACAACAACAACAAAAAAGAACTCATCCAACATTATCATTAAAAAAAAATAATCTTGCGATACAACATACACCCATAGGAACCCAACGAGCAGCAATCGAAGGTCATAAAAGAGCTGAACACTAATGCTAAGCCTACATTCTTAAAATCTCAGTCAAGAAATACTTCTCACTGTGNAATGTTGCCTCTACACAGTTATTAAACAGAAGATATATCTAACACCTTATTTTTTTAAATATATATATATGTATATATAAATAACCAAGACCTAATAACTGAAACACAAAAAAAGGTCCCCATCCACCCAATCCCACCCTCCTCCCCTTCAAAAAAAAAAAAAAAAAAAAACAAAAAAACCCAACCAAACTAAAAAAAACCAAAACCAAAACAAAAACTTTATAAAAATATCTTGCAGAAAATTTTAAAGTTTACAGTAGCTTCGTGATTAAGNAGTAGAGAGAGGGCAGAGGCAGGAAAGACAACGAAAGCAAAAGAGACTAATTTACAGCAATGTCATGCAATTAAAACTGCCCCCCTCTCCTGCACCCTTGCCTCCCCCCCTCCCCAGCCATCACCCCCTGGTGTCTGACATGCACACAGCAATACGAGAGAGAAAAGTTTAAGAATAGGGAAAATAAATAAATAAATAAATAAAGCAAAAAAATTAAAATAAATCCCTCCCATTTGGGGGAATGGGGAAGCAGGGCAGAAGTCAAAGGTCTTTGCCCCAGTTGTGTCTTTAAAAATGCTTTTTAATCTTCAAACCTATGTACAAGTAAAACTGGTCCAAGAAGGGGAAAAATGATTAAAAAAACCAACAACGACAACAACAACAAAAAAGAACTCATCCAACATTATCATTAAAAAAAAATAATCTTGCGATACAACATACACCCATAGGAACCCAACGAGCAGCAATCGAAGGTCATAAAAGAGCTGAACACTAATGCTAAGCCTACATTCTTAAAATCTCAGTCAAGAAATACTTCTCACTGTGTTTTGTCTTCCACGCGTAAAACCACGTTTTTTTGTTTGTTTAACCTTTGAGCTTGGGCCAGAATAAGTTACACTTGGTCACATAACTCTTGAGGAGGAGGAAAAAAGGCGGCAATTCTTCTTTCTCAAAGTCACAAAATGAACACTTACAGGGTTTCTGTGTCTTTTTTCCCCCTCCTCCACAAAATAAATAAGAATCAATGTTGCCTCTACACAGTTATTAAACAGAAGATATATCTAACACCTTATTTTTTTAAATATATATATATGTATATATAAATAACCAAGACCTAATAACTGAAACACAAAAAAAGGTCCCCATCCACCCAATCCCACGCTCCTCCCCTTCAAAAAAAAAAAAAA
>VZTR01003026.1:864814-952578 GCA_013400775.1 Chaetops frenatus
AAAAAAAAAAAAGATAGGAAAATCCCGTGATGAAGCTCCCCAATATTGTCTTGGTTCAACGCTTAGTTTTGAGTTGCTCCTGGCTGGTTTCTGATGAGAACGCGCTCTGGATTCATGGAACACTGTGCTCCCGCTACACCCGTCTCCTTCCCCACACCCTCCCTCTCCGGGCTGCGTTCACCTGCGCGGACAGAAGTTGCCAAGGGTAAATAATTCACTCCAACAATCTGCAACCTCCTCTGAGCCCAGACTCTGCAATCCCATAACTGAGCAGATCTCTCTTGTGGAGCACCAAAAAAAGAAAAAGAAAGAGAGGGGAGAAAAAAAAACAGGCGTGCACTGGGGAGGTGTCTGGGGAGAAGTGGGGGAGAAGCCCACTTCCTGAAGGGAGAGGGGAGGCTGGGAACCTCAAACAGGACTGGTCCTTGGACAGTCTACATCGGTTGCCTTCCGTCAACAAGTGTCCGCAGAGCACAGAAGGTGAAGCCGTGGCTGACATGTTAACTTTTCGGGATAATTCCTGGTAGCAGAGCGGAAACAAGTGGTGTCGTCAGAAACACAGAGAGAGCATGAACAGAACAAGAAACAAAAGAAAAGAAAAGAAAACAAACAAACAAAAAATTTAAAAACCCAAAAAATCAGGAAGGAGAAAGAAAGCAAAACATTCAAAAAAAGGGAGGAAAAAAAAAACAATTGAAAAAAACCACAACCCAAGATCTGGTGAACTGGGTTTGTCATCTGTGCTACCTTTTCTTTTCTTTCTTTTCTTTTCATTCTTTCATTCGTTTGTTTTTGTGTTTGTTTCTGAGATATATATTATATATCATATATAAATATATATATGTATATATATACAGTCATTCCTTCATACAAAATTTGTCTATAGACAGTTTTGTACTGTTGTGGCAAGGTATATACATCCTTCTAGTTTAGAGGCTAGCTTGCTAAGGAATATTCTTTCATTCTTTCTTGCTTTTTTCTTTCCTTTTTTTTTTTTTTTTTTTTTTTTTTTTTTTTTTTTTTTTTTTTTTTTTTTTTTTGTTTTGTTTTGTTTTGTTTGTTTGTTTGGTTTTTTGTGTTTTTTTTTCTCTATGTTATTTAATTTTTTATGTGTTTATTTAAGGTTGGTCTTGTAGGCCGACTGATGAGACCATCTTTGCCTTGTCTTTGCCAGCAGGGTACTTATTGTCTCATCTAGACCCATAGTCATTAGAACCGGAATCGCTCCGCTTGCTGTTTGCGCTATGCTTGGTTGGCGTGCCGGGGGGATGGCTCACCTGCCCGTTCTTCTCGTCTGAAAAAAGTTGTTTAATTACGTCAAAGAAGTTACTCAATGGGCTGCCTGGGTACACAAAACAGAGGAGACAAAAAAGAAAGAAAGAAAGAAGGAAAAAAAAAAAAAAACGAGNAAAAAACGAGAGGGAAAGAGAGAGAAAAAGAGGAGAGAAAGAGAGAGAACAAACAAACAAATGAACAATGGGGTTTTTAACGAGAAGAACATGATGAGGAGATCCAGAGCCACGTGCGTGGGGGTGTGTGGGGGATGAAGACAATGAGCAGGAAGAGGAAGAGTGTTTAGGATGGGACACCTACAGAAATAAAGAACCTGGGAGCATAAAGCACCTAGGAGGAAGGTCCTAGTTTTTTGCTGAGTGGGGAAGCATTGCTGTCTCACCTAGCAGGAAGACACAGTACCATGAGACTGAAATAGGTCAGTCTGTCACTAGGGTTCACCTGGCCACTCCATATGGAAATGTCAGTGACTGTAATGCTGGGTATGGGCAATTCCCACCCTACTGCTGCTGTTACACAGGCAGGGTATTTCCATGTGGCTGCCCATCGATGCTTTGCTTTGCAGCCTTGCTAAGGTCTCTGTCTATGCCAGGCTTTAGGCTTTCCTTGCTTGCATTTTATTTCATTCTGAGTTTCCCCTTGCCACCCTGTCATGACTAAGTCTGAAGCACCTGAGTGGTCCCAGGGAAGTAGCATTTGGAAAATGAGCTGTGGCTGAGATGAGTGTTGCATGTGTGGTCTGTGGTTTGCAATCTCAGGCTTCTAAGCACCTTCAGATCCTCCCTAAACAGGTACCTGGAAATGAGATGCTGAATGTGGAAGCAGGCTGCCTGTTTCTGGGACCTGGCAGGGTCAAGATCTACTACCTCACTGTCCTGAATTTATGCTTTCTCCACAACACAGCCTCTGTGGCACTGACAAGCATTGCAATGCAGTTAGGAGCCAGAGAGAGGGAGGCAGAGATGTGTGCTACTGGAACAGGCATCTCCTTAAGCCAGCCCCTAGATTGGGCTGCAGTGTTAACAAGGACTGGGCACAGGAACAGAGGTTTCCGTGCCATGGGGGCCTCCAGGCAGCACGGTTATATGCTCTTAATCTAGTTCTGTGTTAGAGGGTGTGTGGAAGGACCTGAGGACAGGCTCTGGGGTGCTACTGAGGGAAAGGGATCAGCTACTTCTAGAAAGGTAGACTTTTTTTGGGGGGGAATTTCTAGTCTCTTTTCATTTTCTTGGACTGGGGGATTAATCTTCATCAAACACAGGCGAGGTCACACTAAACTCTTTGAACATGGATATTGAAGGTGTTTATCTGATGCACACCATGGAGGTGACACCTGTTCATGATCATTAAAACCCTATGATGGCTTTCTCTAATATTGGGACTGCTGGCTCTACTGTTCTATCAAATTCAAATAATTTCTACCTCCAGCCCCCAGAAGGAAATGGGCTCCTTGTATCTGCCTTCCAATGTGGCAGAATGCTGTGAAGAGTGGAACTTTTTATCCTCAAGATAGTAAAACCCTGTCAGGAGCAAAAGGCTTCCTCATAGCAGAGACTGGTGGACACTGGTGGCATGGTTATATTGTACTTCCCTTCACTTTAATTCCAAACATAAGCAACCCAGTAAATACAGCAGGCAAGTACTTTCTGTGCACAGCAATTCAACTGAAGAGCTTGTTGAGTACTTTCTTATTCTCTAATGGAAAATGCTAGACAGACATCAATGTCTTACACAGAGAAAGAGGAAATACACAGTATTTGTGCTCTGCAAAACTGAATGTGTTACTACGGTGCTAACCAGGTGGTGGCCGCATTCCTCTGCTTGTTAACAGGCATTGAGAAAAATCAAATGGCTGGCAAATACAATGAGGGATCCTAATCTTATTAATCTAATTCATTCCTTGACTTCTTGTGCCTGCTGCTTTGTGGTTAGCATTCTGCTTGCCCTGGTTCTGTCACTCAGTTACACTAAAGCTAAAAGCAACAGGCTGTGAGTTTCCAGAAGGGCATCATTCACCCAACTGACTGAAGCCTTAGTGATGGGCACAGCCAACCAACCAGGCAAAAAAAATATCTCAATTTCTGACTAAGAAGAGAAAGGCTTTCACTAAACTCAGTCACTTTGGGCTCAGACCTCTCTGAGCTCCACCTGCTCTCTTCCACATACATGCAAATGTTTGGTAAAGGGGCTATCTGTTCCACATCTATGACTTCTACATCAGAGGTTTCCCTAAGCCTCCCTAAAACTATTTTAGGTTTGTGGGCACACACTCTGCACAGACTCATTTTTATCTACTCAGACTCATTTCTACTTCCTTTAGGTGGGTACCATTTTTCAATGAAAAGAGAAAAAAGAAAGCAAACACTCAGCCTTGAATGCAGGAATGTGGGCAGATCTGGTTCTCGGGTGGCTTTGGACCTCTCATCTTCATAAGCAAATGGAGTCAGCAGAGAGAATGAAAAAGAGCACTGAAAAAAATGCTGGAGAGGAAAAGACTTGCTGGGTTGGGAGAAAAGAGTAGGGAATATCTCTAGTTATTCAGCTGAGCAGTTTATTTAACAAGCTTAGAGGGAAAGACGAGGGCAGAGTAAGCAGGCCTCTGCAGGAATTGGGAGTTTTTTGTTTTCACATAGACAGGAACAGTGACTTAAGTACAACTTGCAAGAATGGAGCAGTAAAACACTTTAGAAATTATACATCTTGTATTTGCTGAGTCCTGATACAGGATTTTTAGTCATCCTACTAAAATATGCAGCCCATGTTTCATCCACCCTTTCTCCTCCCCATGCCCTACCGGCTTTCAAGTGCCTGGAGATTTATTGCAGCAAAAGTATTTAACAGTCTACTTTTCTTTGCCTGTATCACTACTGGATTCCTTACAATCAGCATTTTCAGTTAAAATTTTAATGGGAAGTATGAAAATCCTTAGGGATGTTTAGAAAGCTACTGAAAACTAAAATAGGCCATTTCACTAACCCTTTCCTTCCTTTGCCTTTTGTACTTGTAATTAAATAGCAGGTAATAATGCTCTCCTGTCCTGGCAGTGAAGAGAAAACTGATGCTGGGCTGGTGTTCACACTGCTCTTTGGATAGACAAGGAGTCCTCACACTTTTACTCTGGAGATACACAAGAATGAGTCAGTTATGCTGGAAGCATGAAAATGGTGCAGGGTGTTGCTCCCGTTAGTCCTCAGTTCCCTTTGAGGTTATAAATCCAGTAAAACAAGACTCGAAAATGCAGGCGATGATGGATTAGAATAGGTTTTTCAGCAATCTTCCATGCCTAGCATTCAGTGCAAGATGTGTCATAGGCTCTTACACCTGTAAGTCCGTCAGGGGGCCTCAAAAAGGCTGCCTTTCTTATTTCAGAAAGTGAGATGACATCCCATTTCCTCTGGACAGGGATGAAGGTTTGGCTCAGTGATTCTTCAGAACATCCCTGGTGTTTCGTGCACAGACTAAGGTCTTCTTTCCCCTTGAGAGCAAATGTTCATCAGCACAGAGCAAAGAAAGTGTTAATGGTAGCAAGGGTGAGAAACTGAGAGAAGGATCAGAGGCAGGAGGGGAGGTTCAGAGCGTTAGGTTTATGTCTGTTAGGAGGAGATGGATATGTGCAGTTTTGAGTTAGACCAAGGAGCTGTTTGCTGCAAGATGGGGAAAGGGAATGGGGTTGAAAACAAGCACTGAAGCTTATGAAAGGGTCATGTATTGAAGGGATGCTGAAAGAAATATATTTATGGAGAAGGAACTGGTTTGGGGAACCTGTGTGCAGCACTGTTACGGCCAAATATCATGAAAGAAGTCAAAACTGTGAATGGATTTGAATACAACAAGCATCAAAAGGAAGAAACAGAGCTAGAGATAGACACAAAAACATATAAGGAAGCTGGGCAGGCAGTTTGTATCAACCCTCACAGTCCTCAGTATTTCATCTGCTGTTCTTAGGAAGCCTATCTGACACTGACCTAGCCCCAGTGGTGCCACCACTTTGAGAAGCCAAGTGGAAGTGGAGCACCCAGGTAAGAGAGGAAGGAGAAAATGGGGGTAATCACTCCAGGCACCAGAAGTGACAGCAGGAAAGGATGCACCTTGCAAAGACTCTGACCTTGCAAAGACCCTCACAGAACATAACAGGAGGTGGTGAACAAGCAGCTTCAGGACAAGCCTGGAGGCTTCAGTTACTGATTAAAATCTGCTGGTTTATAACATTTTAAAGACAGTCAGATAAGGACTTGGCCCTCTTTTCACTGAAGCAAATAGCAACATTCCCATTGCCTTCACAGAAGCAAACCCTCAGGCACTTCCTTCTCCTGTGAAACCGTCTCTCTGAAGTCTGTGTATTGTTAATGCACTAATCCTTGTGGTGCTAAACACAAAATTTGCACAAAACAAATATGCCATATGTGGGATTATCGTCTACCTTCTCTTTCTATATAGCCTGAGATATTTTGGGTTTCTGCATATTAATCTTGGGCTTTGGGAGAAAGTGAATCAGAAAACATAGGTCTCCATTGAGAACACAGAAACCTTTTCTCAACCTAACTTCCCTTGTTGCTTTCACAGCCTTCTTGATTGTCTTCTGCCTGCCTCTGCTACTGAGGTTTTCCTCCTGTACTCATTCTTTAATCTTCAGCCCTTGTCTTTTTCATCCCTAGGTTGCTCTGTTTTGATAGCAGCTGTGGTTTCAGTGAACCATGTAACAAAAATCCAACTTCTGTCACATAAGTATTAAACCACTCTCTTAATGAGTGATAATCCATTTCCTATCAAATTCATTTGCTACTTTATTTATAGAGTTCTAGCCCTCTTTGTTAAGAAGCGGCATTTTTTGGTCTGTTTGCTTTGTTTCTGTTGACAGAGTCCCTTCTGCCTTCAGAAGCAAATGACTTAAAATATAGAACTCACTCCAAGAGTATAGGCAGTGGAGGGGATGACAGAAAGATAAAGTGGCCCATTCCTCTTTGTTGAGATGTTGTATCACATAGGAGTCTCCCTCCAGACTGAAGAGTCCCCAGCCTAGGCACTGTACCAATCCCAAGCAGACAGATGCCTCACCCAGCTCACTAACTACTGACAGACAGTCCAGGGGACAACTCCAGTTTCTTGGCAGGAAACCTGAATTGCAGCTGGGAAAGGTGAGTTACTTTCCAGAGTCCTTAGACTCTGCCAGTAAAAATTCCAACTGAAAACAGTGTCTGCAGGAACAAACTGCAGAACTACTGCAGAACTGAGGAACTACACAAGTTATCACACAGCATTGGCACAGGTATCCAAGCCACCAGGAGGTGGGAATCTCCAATTGCTACTCATCTGGGCAGACCTGAACAACCAACCTGACATTTAAATGCTCTATGACCCATCCTTGTTCTTACTTCATTAAAACATCCCATCTCCTCTGCAGGAGGGGGGCCAGGACTTGTGTCTGGCCAGAAGCATCCAGATGGCCATTCTGCCTCTATCTTGCACATTTTTTTTCTCACTCTCATAAACACACAGAGAAGCTGAGATCCAGTTTGGCCTCTCCTCACAGTATTACTGAGACAGGTAGCTGTGGGATAATGAGTTAAGGAATGGTGAACACTGGGAGCAAAGCCCTGAAGGGATGAGGCCCATTTCCTTGCTGCTGCCTCCTGCAGAGCTAAGGTATGAGTAAGGAATCAGAAACCAAACATGTTTGTTACTGATTAAAAGCTCTGGCCAATCCAGCACCACCATGTAGCATTCAAAAAAGGAGACATGTTGATGGAGAGGAGGGAATCATATATTCATTTGGACAGCTGGTGGCACTCAAAGAGCAGGCAAGGATAGTGGTGGGATGAAGAGATGACAGATTCTGTTGTGGAGTCATGCTCTTCTGGCAAATTGGATGGTAAAAGTCCAAGCCCACAAATTTTTTGTATCTGCCTGTCCTTTTTTATACAGATCTGCCTGCACAATTATGTACTAAGAGGGAAAGCTGATGACCCACACCTGTAAAGCCATAGCAAATGATAGTATTGTTGCTACCCATTCTCTTAGAGGTTTCTGCAGCTCTATTCCAATTTTTTTGCCTATAAACATGTCAGAAATGTATTAGCACTTAATAATACAATTTTGCCAGATGGATGTTCACATATTGTTATGAGTTTGAAGTTCTTCAACCTATTCCTAAGGAGAGGGATGACCTGTGCATGCTGGTGAAATGTTGCTCCCTCATTTCCACTGAATAAATCACTTCAAAATATGATTTAATCTTCTGGGAAGGCCATCTCAAACTTAGCTAAGTACAGCAAGCAAGTATTTCCATGTAGCTTCCTGGAACACTGGCTATCATAAATAAAGCACTGTGATCTTAATTAAGAGTGAGAGATCTGTCTTTTCTGTATTAGATATTATTCCAGAGAAAGAGAAAATGACCTTGTATTGCATAGAAAAAATCTAACCATAGCTGTCAAAGTAGGATCTGACATGAATCAAATAATTCAACACATTTGGATTAACTTTTAGTGCCAAGTTGCCTTTTTAGTGGTTACCTTTTCTTCTACAGTGCAAAACACGAGGCATGGAAAAGAAATGTCTCCCCAATGCAACGCTAGACTGAAGACATATAACTACAGTATGTAGGGAGTCAGCCATTCCTTTGGACAGCAAAGGATACTGGTAGAATGGGCAGGGATAACTGATAAACCTGGCTTGAACTCTTTAGAACCACTGACTTATCTTACATATTGCAATCCACCCATTTTGAATGAATATGTGGTCTCTCAGGTGGGTCTTCTTCCTTTTGTCTCTCAGCTGGACTACAATTTGAACTGGAGAGTCAGCCATGCTCAGAAAAACCAGGAGCCAGCACATTTTTCAGGAATGTTAATAAAACCCCATTGTTCTGACCACCTCATGGTGTGACAGTGCTGAGAAGAGCCTTTTAGCTGGGAGGGTAGCTCATGTTTTTTTTCTGCAGGTTTTGACACCAATATTTCTGCCAACAGTTGCAGCTTTTTGGTTGCAAATCACCAACCTTCTCTTCCATGAAACAGGTACTTTGTGAGAAGCAGGATTACTCTATTTAATGCCAATATGGGTCTGGATCACTTCCAAGAACACCAAGTCCAGGTATTTGCGGCTGTTACTAAAAACATAAACAAACTCTAAATGAGTATAAAGCTACAGGCTGCAATTGCAACCCTAATATGGTCTAACCAGTTTGAAACTTCAAAATGCTTCCTAACTTCTCAAGTAGCTTGGGATGCTACTGATATGGGCTTGTGTCTGTATGAATCAAACTGTGATTGCTGGGAGCTATGAAGAGAAGCCTTTACTGCACCACAGTTCTCTGTGTGCAGAGGATGACTGGCCATGGCCAGCAAGATCAGATGGCTCTGAATAGGAAAAATGTCAAGCCCTAAACACTGGAAGCAAAAGATCTGAGAGAGATACATTGGAGAGATATGAAAGGAAAGTGGATCTGCTGTGTTTCTAGTTTGATCAGATAATTTTGGTGATAACCACTAGTATGCAAAAGGAACCAAAAAGTTTTTTGTTTAACTCTGGTGCCAGAAATCAAGGTTTTCAATTGTAAGCAGCAATACAAGGTAAGTATTTAAAAGTAAACACAGGGCCTTCTTTCCAGCCTGCACAGGATTATGGTCTAAGATTTTGAAGGAATGTATGGTTGTGCAGTGCCTAACATGACAACATGATCTGACTGGAGCTGCACTAGTTATCTATACTAACCTTCTCCTCCTTTTATCACCACCCTCTTTCCATGGAAGTGCCATTGATGTAACCAAAGACTTTACTGGGAATCATCAGAGATGGAGAATAACAAGCAAAGATTGCCTTAGAAGTAAAATTCATCCTCAGATTGTGGCAGTGTGGAGACTGAGAAGTTTACAGTCTTTCTGAGTTAATCTCAGACGGTAAAGTGGAGGGTAAGGCAGGCTTTTCAGAGCTTCCTGTCAGCAGCCAGCACCTTGGCAAAACATTCCTATCAAATCAAGGACTCCAAAAAACTGGGGATGGCTGGGAAGGGGAACTGTCAAAGGCTAGATACCAGCTTTACTATGGAACCAATCACCCAAAGAAATTCCCAGCTCACTACATGAAAGGTGTTAAGTCACTAAAGTTTGTGAAGAAAGACTCTTTCCTGACCAAGGATTACTGAAATGGCACCATGGGTTTCTGTGTGCTGTGTATCAACGGCTCCAGATCCAATGTGTTCAATATACAATGAATGATACTTCCTTTCTAGTTCCCAGCTTTGTGGTTGAAGCTGGAGGGCTTTTCAGTTTATGTATTATCTTGATTTTTATTTTGAATGTAAAGGCTTGCAGAATGTATTAGAACCTTAATTATACAACCTATTCTTCAGTGAGATAGACATAAATACCAGCTAGGATGGTAATAAACTGTTCTCTCAATCCTGCTTCAAAAGAAACAGAATCCAGCTTGTTCTTTTACAGCTGTGCTGATTTTATAAAGCTTAACAGCAGCACATAAAGCAGTAAAGCTTATTTGTCACTAAACTGATTTGGCTTGGAATACACAGAATAGATCAACTAAAGTATCACTCCTGTAGATGTTTTTTGGGTTACAGCTGCATTTTATACTTAAATATTTTAATTTTTACAAGGTAAATTTAATCTTATGAACAGACTTCATGAAAACCAATTTAGTCTTTCTGACAACAGCAATGCCCATTCCCCTGCTGAGATGGGTGGAAACATAAAATAAAAGGTTTCACTCCAGTATGCATTTCAATTTATTATAAGCCAAATTCTTTTATTCTATTGTGAAATACTGCAAGTTGGCAGCAGTTTTCTAGTTTGCACAGGTAAGGTTGATACAGTAGCAGTTGTATCATTTGGATATTGGCAGGTCCTATGACAAACCTCGGCTGTTCAACATTAACAATACCAGAGGCTGTGTGCAAAATCACTTCTCAGACTGATGACCACTGCTAGCAGAAGATGAGATAACACTTAAAAGACTAAACAAATTTGCTTTGCTGTTAATTACAACATTCAGTGGTTTATAGTGGGTGACAACCTGTTCCTCACTCCCACCAGAGCTTTCAAATGGCTGAGCCAGGCATAAGGAACCTGATCAGCCCTTTCTGCTCCAGTGTTAGCTCTTTTTTCAGGAATGATCTCCTGTGCTCACTGTCAGAATACAGAACAACAATGAGGTCAAAACCCCCAGAGAATACAGCTCTTCATACACTATTTGTTATTACTAGATGAAGATTGTGTCAATGCCATGGGGGTTTCTGATCTTTAGAACCACAGAGGATAGTTTGCCAAAAATAGACTAAATGTTCCTATCATTCCCTTTCAGTTCCCTGTCTAAACCATGGGTGAGCTCCAGCACATGAAACAGCTCTTCACTCATCCATGAGGGTGGAATTCAGCATGGTGCAGTCACCACTGCTTACACTGTTTGTGAGTTTACCAAGAGGAATGAGATTTAAAGGAAGCAGCTCCATTGAACCCCTCCAGGCCATCCTGTCTCTTTCTCTCTCTCTCTCTCTCTCTCTCTCTCTCTCTCTCTCTCTCTCAGTGTCTTCTGTCTGTGCTGTAGCTGCCACGAAACAGCCTCCTTGCTGGCCTTCACATTGTCCCCTTTGTCCCCTGTTGGATTGTTGCTGACATGGTGACAGCTGGAGGGCCTGCATGAACTGTGAGTGGGCAGTGATGCTCTCTATCTAGAGAATGCAGGGTACTGGCTGGTTATCTCTATAGCTCAATTGACTTGCAAGCAATCAGCAGAATCAGCATTTCAGTATTTTTGTTATGATGTGAATGCCAGATCCAGGCAAGAAACAAAGTCTTGAGGAAGAAGAGGGATGATGCCTTCAAGAAGCTGAAGGTCTGAAATGAGATCAGAAAAGTCAACTAAGAAATCAAATGAGCTCCTTTCAGAGAAAAACTCTCACCAGCAAAGCTGCAACTTAAGGGAAAGAGATTGCCTGGAACACAGAAACAGGCCAAATTCAGCCTCAGTCATACATGAATAAGCCTAATATTATCTCCACCATGACAACTTCCCTTTATGGTTACAGGTTCCAGAACAACTTTCTTGAGTTAACGAAGAGATGGTGTGGCAGCCACAAGTCCAGCTGGAGAGCAGCACCAGCTCCGTGAACATTTCCCCGACATTTTGTCTTCTCTTTCACAGAGATATCTGAACTCAACCTAGATACCAGAATGGAAATCTAAAGAGAACAGAGTTCTTTCATACAGAATCTTTCTGTACAAGACATGAATAATAAGACAAAAAACATCTCTCATAGTATTTGGGTACTTCCACTGTTGTATTTGGAGCAGTGAGTAGGGGCACAAGTAATGAAAGAAAGAATACAGTCCATGTGTGCAAGAAAGGGAGGGAAGGATAGGGACAAGTTAACCAAAATTCATGTAACCCCAAGCAAGGTGAGCTGCAAGTTTTCCAGGAAACTTTTTTTCTTATTCCTAGCAAAATTCCAAATCTGCAGTAGGTTCACTACTCCTCCAACCAGAGACACAACATCCTTCCCCAAGTCCAGACTGGAACTATGACAGTTTACACTAGCTAAGTGTCTGACATAATATGCAGTATGTCTTATGGAGAATTTAAAAGGGTCATACCCCAAGGACATCTGGGGAAGAAGGGGGTGGATGCAAAATGGAGTTAAATAATACAGCATTCCTGTCTCAACAAATAGCAGGAAACCAAGGGAGACAGCAACTAGCAGGGCAGCATTCAGCTTCACTGCAGAAAAGGGACTGAAGAATCATGAGTCAACAGCAGCAAGTAAAGAGGAGAAAAAATCAGGAAAGAAAAAGAAAATCACTGGCCTGGGTTACAGTGAGAGAGGGTATCTCAAGTGTAACACCACATATTTGTGCTATGAAGGGGAAAGCTGTGGTGGAGCCTGTGCATCTGTGCATGGATGGGGAGGAACAGAAAAAGGGATATGTGCTTGTGTCCTCCAGGTGAGTGAAAGACATAGTGGGTTGTTACAGGGTGGGGAGTCTCGAAAAGAGCGTGGGGGAGCAGGGATGGGCAAGGGGAAGAGGTGCAACAGGACAGGACGGCGCGTTATTATGTTGCTCAGCAGGGGCTGGGGAAGGTGAAAAGGCAGAAGGGAAGGAAGTTCTTACCACATTTGGAAAGTCTGCCAGTCATCAACTCCATACAGTTAGTGGTGTCTGGATCATAGAACGGAAAGAGGAGGGAGGGAGGGAAAAACATAAAAAAAAGGTTTCCATACCTCTGTGCATAAAGTAGTAACTTAGCACTTTATTACCTGAAGCAGGAAACATATACACATCTTGGTGTTTACACCACCCAGGCCAAATTCTGCCACCCACTCTATGCCAGTGCAAACCTGGCCCTGTGACTGACAGTGGAGTTGCTTCACTACTGCTGCCTCCACTCACTCCTTTATTGTAGCTAGAGGTATTTATGAGATGCAGGAAATACTCTGCCATCACATTAGCAAACTATAAGCCTTGAATACAGTGTTTCACCTGGCTAGCTTTGCAAATTAGCCTGCAACAGCCAGGAAATGTTCAGCCATGTGTCTACATCAAAAACTTGGAGAGAGGGAAAAAATCTAGCCCTGTGCTATTGGACATGGAGTGAGGCTACTTGTACAGCTCAAACCCATCTTTTAAACCCCAAAGTATAATGTCGAAGTTTCAAACTAACTCTTATTCAAGCGTAATCTCTTACTGCTCTTGCTTTCACAGTCAGCATTCACAGGCAATAGAAGCACTACTGGAAAGGGTGGCAAAATCTGGCCCTAAGACACTACTGTCCACTTTGTGTACAGCTCCCATTGCCACAGACTCTGGGAGCTGCTTACTCAGGTGCAACAAGCAGAAGGAGCTCCACATGTCAGCTTTAAAACAGAAAGGACCAGCCCAGCTGGACACTTCCATGTGGAACGTGCTGGCAAGCCAGATCTGCTGCTGTCAGTCAGGATTCCCTTGAATTTGGGATCTAAATCATTTTGTTCCTGGGCAATGTGGAGTACTCACTGCTGAGCAGGTGGCTACCAGTTAAAGCACTCAGATCAGTCTCACATCTCTTGCCTGGGCTCTTGATGAACACTTGGGTATTCAAGAAATAGGCTTTTTGGAAACATGCACACATATGCTGAAAATCCCTAATTGCCAGGAAGCTCTAACTATTCCCTATCTGCTAAAAAGTCTGCAGGACAGAGGGAAAGATAATTTCTCAGCATTTCTCCCCTTAAATACTGAGAAAAGTAATTTCATAAGAGGGGGAAGGGGTGCTGGATATGCTTGGGTGAGCTGAAGCCATGCTGGAAGAGCATGGATATGCATCTCTTCTGATGCAGCCAGGCTTGTGCTGCACAGATCATCTGGGAAAGCTTGGAGTAGAGAGGGCAGCTGCTTGGTCCAGTGACACTGGTCAAAGCATCAGAGCAGTGCTCTCCATCCCTGAGGCTAAAGGTGGGTTGGCAGAGGTGAGTAGGAGATGATACCCATGGAAGTTCTCTCAGAAAGGCACAAGATTGAGAGAAAGAGAAAGGGGAAAAAGGACGGAGGTGAAGGAAAAGAAAGCATTCAAGATCTGGAACAACATAACAGAGGTGTCAGAGAAGCCAGGAGTTTACCTGCCTTTGAAATTCTTTGGCTGGTCTGGCAGAGTGAAGGCAGATCAATCTCCCAAAACACATTTCTCCCTGAAGATGCCTAGCAGCCTACAGCTGCTGATCAAGTCAATGACTAGAAGTCACACTCATGGGTCTGTATCATTTATATCCTTTACTTTGGAGAACTTTGTTGTCTCATGCCTTTTTGTGGTTCCTGTCCAGCCCCCTCATAATCACTTATCCCTTGCTGAAATGCAGAGTGATGCAGATCTATACTGGTAGACCCCAGAGCATTCACACAACCATTAACAGAACTTAGCCTTGAAAGAACACATAAGAGCAAAGAAAATCTTAAATATGACCAGAAGAATGTTTCTGACTCCGACCTCCAACACCTGGAATTTCCCCCTCAAGTATATCCAGACTGACTGGCCATATGGTAACCACAAATCTGGAAACAAAAAGGTAGTGTTTGGATAGTGTCAGAGCAGGTAAACGTGGCCGGTTTCTAAGATGCTCCTGAAATTGGTATGTCTGTTTCATTCTTCATTTGAACAAATTAAAAAGAAATCATGTCTCCTTAAGTTAATACTGCCTTTTTTCCTAAGTAATTTGCAGTCAGCACAGCTCTCTTTAGTACTTAAAGCCAACTGTGTCACAGGTCTACATACATTAGCTATGTGATTAGAATACAAGCTGATAGATCTACACTCAAAAAAGGGATTGCAACAGAGGCCTTTTGACAGCAGAGTATCTTGGGCTCTGGACCCCATTTAGTTACCAAAACAGTAAAATTGCATGTTACAGAATTAGTTTTGATGGATGAGGAAAATTTTCTGAAATATGAGACCATGGAAAAAATCAAACGAACACTAATAAAGCCTCTAACTTGTCTTTCTTAAAACTTTTATGCATAACTATGCTTTGAATTCTCTGTATTGTCAGGGCTAGTCCCAGGAACTGCACTTGAATTTATTTTTGTTTTTAGTGTCTTTCCAACACCTAATCAGATTGTTTTTGCCCAATTCCTAAGGCACAGCCCACCAGCTGTATCACTTGAAAGACTGTTACTGTGTCTTCAACTTCTCTTTTGTAATAATTACTTTAATACTTCTTTCATTTCCATCTTCTTGTAACATCTGCTTTAGTAAATACTCTATGAGATAAAGTATTTCATCGTTTTAAAGCAGAATTTTCATTCTAATTAGAAAGTCTTAGATTCTTGTCAGTCAGCAGCTTCTCATGGGTAGTATAATCCAGAGACTGTGGGATCCAGGTGTTATGAGAAGTGACTAAAGCCACGGTCCAAAGGCTTTTAACTGTCTGAGAAGCATTAATGGGTCATGTAACTGCATTTTTCATGTGTCCTGCTTAATTTTTTAATTAAAACACAGTGGCAGTGCCAGCTCTCAATCCTTCTGATGATGAGGCAATTCCTTATTTTATAGCAATTGCTGGATGTCACTAACACTTTGGATTTGACCAAGACTCTTTCATAAATGACACCCAGTTCAGTTCATTAACAGACAGCAAATGCTTTGGTTAAAATAAGACCTCCCTTCAAAAAGCCAAACAAGCTCTGAATCCATTAAGAATTACTAATGCTCTGTTGAATTTTCTTTCCCAATTTTCTTTGTTCTTTAATTTCTGTGTTTCTAGCCTACATAAACTTCACAAGGAAGCTGCCTGGTTTGTGCTGCTTCTGCTACCTCTGAGAAATCCCAGCTCAGGAAATCTCACCCAAACAGCTGCTCTTCTGAGATCTCCAAATCCAGGGCTGGATCCCAGAAAGCACTAAGCAGCTCCTGCCAGATGCTCATAGTCCCCAGTAAACACTTCCATTAAGGGAGATGATGTCGAGGGAGCCACCAGCTCCTCTGGTCCAATGCAGATTGAAATTCCCCAGTGTTTTTGTGCTTATTTGAAATTTTCTGTTTTCCTATCAAAACTCTGGAGAGCCTGGATTTTTTTCTACATGCTTTATTTCTGGACTACCAGTAACTATTTCAGATAATTTTAATGCAGGCTGTTCAGTAATAATACTAAAGCTGTTTAGCAAAAACACAGTGCTCTGCCAATCCAATCTGGCATTACAGGGCACTTTTTGAAGGTGGAACCATGATAGCAAGATGAAGTAATTACCCCAGACACTACAAAAGTGTAAGACATGAAGGGTCACACAAGGCTGCAGGAAACAAGAGAATCTCACAAACTGAATGAACCCCAGAAAAATTGACCTGCAATCCAATTCCAAACTGGCATTTGCAGAGTCCTTTTTTTTTGAGTCTGAAGCCAGAAGTTTACCTTGCAAAGCACTTCACTTGCTCCTTACTCCCTTTTCCATCTTGATAAAATCCTTCACACATTTGGAAACGGTAGTTTTCTTCATTTTTTGGGGTTTTTTTTTGCTAGCAATTTGCCAGCCTGCAGCTCTTGTGAGCCATAAAATACCTGGAATTTATAGATCAATGCTCTAGCAAGAATTTGCACTGCTCTATTTTGAAGCTGGATATGGTCTCTAATCACTTGTTTATGCTGATGAAAGGCACTTCCAGCAGTAACACTGAGATGCTCTGAACTTTGAGATGTCAATGTTTAAAATCTGATATGAAGCCAATAAACATAATAAGGAAACAGAAAACCTTTTACAAAGAAGTTATAAAGGTTATTTCAGCATTGCTGATTGCCCAGAACATGGGAAAATGGGAAAAAATCCGAATATGTAGCACCTAATACTTAAAACCAGACCTCAGAGAAGCAAGAAAATATTAGGGAAATAAAAACTGCTACCCTGTGAAGGATCACAGATGGCTTTTGCATGTCCCTATTCACCAGCTGCTACTATTACTCTTTCATGCAAAGGCATCAGACACAAACAGATTATGATTTAATGAAAGGAGTGCTGGGCTGAAACAAAGGAACAAATCTGAGATATCGTCTTCCGTGGAGAGAGATCTTTTTACTCCAGCAACGGGCAGTCTGGCCAGGGATTACCTAAGTAGAGATTCTGAGTATAAGGGCCCTGGATGGAGCCACTCATGGACAAGAGACAAAGCTGACTGCTCTCACAGACAGTGAGACTCCCTCTTGATCCCAAAAGGGTCCTTTCATGGTCTTACTGAGCGCAATGGCTTTTGTGATAGCACAGACAACTATTCTGGTTCAGATCAAAGGCCAAAACCATCTGAGAGTCTGACTTGATGATCCTTGTTGGGTCCCTTTCAGCTCAGAATATTCTGTGATCTGTGATCCGGTGCTCTGTCTCCTTCAGCAGGCCCACAGACATGCAGGAGTGAAAGAGCAGGCCAAGTACACAGAACACGTCCTCCTACCACTGCCTTACTCACCACTGTCAGGTTGGAGAATTCCTGAGCCTGCTATGGTTTCTCTGTTTAGCAATCCCATAAAGATTTCTGTCCAGGGAGTTATCCAGCCTCCCTGTGAGTAAGAACTACTCAGAGGAAGATGAGCATCTGTAAGCTCCTCACATTCAGAACCTGTTTCAGTGAGGAGTTCCACTAGTTCTAGATTACATGAAGACACATTTTCCAATGGCTTTTTTGATACTTGGCTTCCATTATCTTATGCTGGCCTCTAGTTTCCTTCATTAGGAAGAAAAAATGAACAGTCAACCCCTATCTACTTGTTCTATGCAAGTCATGAGTCACAGACCTGGTATTCTCTCAGCAGTTACAGCACAGAGGTCCTGAAGCATTAGGATACAAAGCTGGTATGTTGCACTAAATTCATCCATCTAGACAGTGGATTTTAGAAGCATTACATTAACTTTTAGAATGGATTTAACTTATTTACACTTTCTTTCAGGTAAGGGAGAGAATCAATTTTCCTGCTTCAGAGTATGCCAGAAGAAATGTGCACAGCCAGTATTAGAAAGGAAAAATGGAAATGAATGAAGGGATATGTGGAGGAAGGCATATTAAAAGGTGCTCAAGTGTGACACATAAACACATCTGCCTAAATCAAGTATGTAACAGGCTCACACACACACACAGATGCATGGGCAACATGACATCTACAAACACTGTTGTGAGCTGGAGGGATGCAAAAGAGGAAAATGAGTTCTGAAACCCAGGCAGGCCGGCTCAGGGGGCTGGGATGCTGCACAGCAGATCAGAGAGGCAGCAGTGAGAATGACTTTCACTATCACATGTTCATTAGTCCTTGTTGTTCTGCTTTATACTGAGTTCATTAAATCTTTCCCTCCTGCAGGTCTCCCTTTACATGCATGAACCTTTCACAGGTGGGATTGTTTTCATCATCCCACCTGTAACAGCATCAGAACTGAAGGCAGGAGAGACAACCACACATAGGTAGGATGTGTCTGTGCACAAAGAGCTGGGAAAAGCTCCAGTGCTGAACCAGTATTGCTGGTCAGGGACAGTACCATGCTCAGAGCCATGGAGGAGGAGGAGAGTCTAAGTGAAGGTGAGCTCAATCTGTTGCAGCAGTGGACTGCCTACAGAGTGTCCTCAAACCATGAACCTGAACAGGGCCCAACCACCACAATCCCTGTGTGGTGTTCAGAGCTGGCAATATGGGAAGAGAAGAGGAACAGAGAAACGTGAGAAATGCTGATTAATTCCATGACAATTTCTAGGAAGATTTTGCACACATGTTTCCAATCACAGACACCCAGCTAAGCAAGGTGCTGAATGTGAACTCTGCTGTCCTTTACACTTTTACTTGCCCTTACTCTCACTGACTGGGGATGTGAACTACTGGGCCACCCTACTTTGATGCACAGGTTGTCTCTCTTTTGGTAACAATCTCTTTTATTTCCCTCCCCTTCCTTTTCTCTCTTTCCTGTATGCTGCTCCAACCTAAAATTTTCAGGTTGACTTCTCTCATTTTCAAGAGACTTGCATATTCCTGATGAGGTCAGGTGGTGTGATACAGAACAGTTTGGCACCCTGTTTCGTGAGCTGTCTTGCCTGGGTAAGGCCCCATCCAAGGGAATTCTCATTTTTAAATTTCAAGAGACAATTAATTTTGGTTTTGCTCCATGTGGAGTTATCTGTTCCACTCTGGCATTACAGGTCAGGCTGGGGTGTCCCTGCTAGAACAATGTGCTCTCATGTAGCTTCAGGCAGTAGAAATAATATGAATTTTCCATTCCAGAACCAGAACAAAACTGTAAGTCAGATACATTTCTCATAGCAGAGTATGCCCACAGCATTTCCCTGAGTCTTGGTCAATGAACGGTTTTTATTCCTGCTATAATATGGCTTTCTTAGGGAGATATCCTGCTCAGCATGCAAGTGTGCAAAAGGGTTCAAGTTTTTCTACAGAGCCTCAGTAGCTAGCACATATTAGGGTGAAGAAGTTAAGAGAGATCATCAAGTTATTTACTTTATAAACCAGTTTTTTCCTCACATGAAAGTAAGGGCACACTTCATTTCCTCAGAAACAAGGAATGCTTGAATATTGTTCATGCATCAGGAGCAACCTGAAATATGTTTAAAGGATGCTCTTCTATCTAATTCCCCTCCCTCCCACTTAGCCCCAGCAGTTTTCCCTGCTTCCAGACAGAATAGCCCATGTGCTGGGCACCACTGCATTCCAGCATGCAAAAGGGTCAGGCAGTGCTGGAGGCCAAAAACAAAGTGGGCACTGAACTGAGTATATTTCTCTGCCAGGTACTAGGCATACAAACTTCTAGATGGAGTTATTTTATCTTTGGATGCTAAAGCCACACTGTTAGACCAGAAGGGTGTAACCCATATGCACAATGAGCCAAGGACATCCGGGACTTAACTGTAGGATGCAATGCCAACTTAACTCCCCCACTTTAGTCTTGGCTTGTTCACACAAGGGTCAAGAACAGAATTTGGCTCTAAAGTATAATATTTATTTACTTCCTTTCAATCTCCCACTCCTCCTGCTTCACTGTCTTCTGCTGCAGCCTCTGCTCTCCACTTTGCTCCTATTCCCAGTATCTGTGCATTCCTTCTGCTTTTCCCTACTTTGCCTTCTTTTGACACATTCCCAATAGCTTATCTGCCTTAAGTTTTCAACTTCCATCTTCTTCTTTGTTCTGTCCTTTTAGAGGATATGGAAGTTACTGCTGAGATTTAGTGTGTGAGTGTACAACCACTGCAGTGTTCAAAGTGAACACCTGCTACATAATGATGGGTTGAGGCCAGTTTCTGTATTATCAATTCAGGCTGTCTGCACATCCAGATTGATGTCATTGCACAGGGTCACACAAGTAAGGCTTTCTCTACCACTATGAGGAATTGGAATTTACTTTTAAAATAGATAAAATATAGCTTCTTCAGAACCTTAGTATATAATTTCTGCTGCCACAGTATTGAGAATTTGATCACACTGCTGGAAGCTATTAGCCACCTTCTGACCAGATGTTAATGGCTAAGTTAAAAGTAGCTCTCAAGTTTGTTCTGGGACCTTCTGAAGTTGGAGGTTTCTAAAGCATGCCTGAAGGGTTTGAAAATCAAGCATCTTCTGGAGCATGTCCCTACTCTGGGAGATTCTGGTGCTGGAGAAAATCTGGAAGATCTACTGATGATGCAACTTTTGATGGAGAAGTGGGCAAATGGCTCTTTGGGTGGGCGGAGGGCAGAAGCTGTTCAACTGGGGAATGCACTGGGAGCACTGGAGTGGGAATGAGAAAGGGAGGAGTAGGGTGGGAGCAGGGAGTTACTGCTCTGTCTGAATGGAGCTCGGCTTTTGCTGTGTCAGAGGGATGGCCTCCCTCAGCCTCCTGGTATGAGAGGCATTTCACCTTCCTGTCCCTGCTGAGGGTGCTGGACAGTAGAAACCACTTACCTGATAACTGCTGCACTGAAGGCTGGTCATGTGTGCTTAACAACTGTGCCTGAATGGTTTCTACTACTCTCTTAAAGCGACGGCTTGGACCTGTGAGGAGAGAAGAGGCACAAGTGGCTGTGAGAGCAACGGGAGCCAAGTCCACACACAGGGCTGCAGGGGAAGGATCACAAGCATCTTCCCTTCGGTCCTGTCCCCAGGAGTGTCCCGTGTGTCTGTCTTCCAGCCAAAGGGACTATGGTGTGCTGGACTCAACAGGAGCAGGGAGGGCTTTGGGGCTCCTCTTGTAAAGACAGAGAAGGTGGGGGGGTCTGCTTCTTTGTTGCAACCACCCAGAAGAAAAGACTGAGTGCAGGTCAGAAGGAAGGAACTATGGCCTCACAGTGTCCAGCTGAGACTCTCGGACTTTTGAATGAAACAGGGAGTGTGTACCTTGAGTTACACCAAAACTGGTGGGCAGAAGAGCCATTTTAGCACTGATCATGGCAGTGCCAACTTCACCTCTTTGGGAATCTCCTTCCCTTCCTGCATTTCCATCACTATGAACACTAGTTTTGTTCCTCATGTCCTCCTTGCCCCTGACTGAATTTTCCCTTGAGGTTAAGCCAGTTACATTTTTTCCTCTGGCAGAGCTATTTGCAGGCCTCTGTTACCAGCAAGGACCAAGCCAGCTTGCACCCATTTTAGAGCTTTGCCATGGTTACCTGATAGGAGTGTGAAAGTGACAGAATAGATCCCGTTCTCCTTTTGCGCCTCTCCCCCTTCTGTGTACGTTATGTCCACCTGGAACTTCACTGGCTTCTGGAAGACAGCAGGACCTCCTGTGGACTTATATTCTGCACGGAAACTTGTCTGTGAGATGACACTGTGACTGAGACTTGGGATCTGAAAGAGGTTGGTAGAAGGAGATAGTAGAACCAGTGCATAAAGGCCAAAAATATCTGCAGAATTCTGTTTATAACACGTTTCCAGAATGAATAATGTTTGCTAGATTTGCTTCTGGTCTTGAATTTGTAATGTACAGTGTTCTTGTGGAATCAGTAGGAGTTTAGGTTGCTGGGCACCACAGAAGAATGCACTGCTGCTTACAGGACTGACCTAAATTTAAGGGTTGAATATTGGTTGAATACCCAACATGCTTATGAATTAACACATGTTGCTCAACTTCATATACTTTCTTTTCCTACTCGTTCACCAGTTTCGAGAAATGCCTTTTGCTGATCAAAAAGTGATATTAAGGGAGTGGGCAGAAAAGCCAGTGGGATTTAAAACTGAATATAAAAAACATTCAAGTAGCCTGGTCTGATCTCACAGCTGTCCCTGTTTTGAGCAGAACATTTACTGAAGACCTTTCCAACTTCAGTTGCTTGGTGATTCTATGATGTCAAACAGACATCAAGACACACAGCAGACATCTGAAGTGTTTGGGATAACCACAGAGAAAGCATGCCTGCAAACAATTCACTCAAATCACAACTTTTATCTATCTTCTTCTCAACTCTGAGAAGCTTTGTGATATCATCCAACATCTACACTCAGAACCATGGTGGAATTTCATAACTTCCTAATTTTCAAGCAGTTACCTTTCACACTTTCCACCAGAATTTAACAACATACTCATATTCTATTTATTGCTTCATAAATGGCCAGATTAAAAAAAACCCCAAACGAATTATTTGGAAATCTGGTCTCTAATTTAGGAGGAAAAATGAAGATTAGTTCTTTAAGAAGCTAACTTTAAGGGGTTAATTAGCAGGCTATGACAATGCATTTAAGTTTGGATGTTGCTGTAGGAGATGATTCACTGGTTTTGCACACAAATTCCTACATCACACCTAAATCACACATATGGGGTCTGCACAGGATCACCAATAGACAGCAGAACAAGCATAATGGCTGATTTTTTGGAAGAAGTTCATTGCAGAACCACAAAAACTAAAATGGAGTTCAGTATTTTTTGGGAAAAAATAAATTTAATAAACTATATAAAAAATTAAGTTTCCTTCTCTTAATTCTATTCGAAAAAGTCTAATTATGTTGTTGACTATCTTGAATTGAAAAACCTCTTAAACTACCTTTGCTTTGCTGACTTTTTCGTCACTGGTACCTCTAGAGAATGAGATCAAGGACTTCCATAGGAAAAAAAAGGCAATTGCCCTCTGCTTTCTTAGGCTGTATACAAACCACATCTGCAACAACCGATACTCTGGACACCAGAAGAAATTACCCTTTTTTCTTCCATACAGCACTAAAGTGGCGACTTAAAGTAACAGATGCAGATGTAAGACAGGCTTTTTGTCTGGCTGAAGTGGTGGAGGGCATACCCAGCAAAGGGAGCCCCAGTCTGCTGCCCAGAAGCAGCAAATCACTGTGCCAGCAGTGTGCTCTACTGCTGTGCCATTCCAAACTCTGGCAACCTGGAGGCCTTGCCAAGAAGGCTGAAACCTTTTCTTACCTTATAGAGTATTATCTACAGTTATTAATTCACACACAGTCCAGTGCAGGCCACTTAAATTGAATCCACAGAGGACGCTTTTGAAGGAGCAGAGCCCCTGTCCAGTAACATTTAGCACAAGGAGTCCTGGAATGACCAGTGAGGGATGCCTCCAAGAGGCAGCTGGGGTGACTCACCGAGAGGAAAGCGTGGACTATATCAGCCTTAATGGAGCTTAGTGGTTTGTCCTTAATGACCACAAAAATCTGTTCTTCTTTCTCCAAGTTGATGAAGTTACCAAACCAGGATTTTTTGGCAAGCCTGATGTGATGAAAAGAAGGAGATGTTTAGAATACTGAGAACTATTTTTTATTTCCTACACACCCCTAGCTAGAAAAAATGCTTAAAAACGCAAGAAAAAGTTTCGATGACACTCCAGATGCGATGGTATTACTACTGACAAGTGGGAAATAGTATCAGAGAACATCCAGAACAACACTTCTTGGTGAAAGCTGATGAAACGACAGACCACATAGCCTTATTCTGGCAGCATGTGTCACTAACAATGAAAAATCAGGAGCAATGGTAACTCTTCTGACTGAGCCAATAAGCCAATGAATACTGCATATATAAAGTACATATAAATCAGGGGACACATTTCTGGTTTGTCTCCAGGGATCTCTCAATTTATTGTGACAACATGCAGATCCTGGCAACATAAAGATTTAAGTTCCTTCCCACCCAATTTCAACTCCTTTGGTGTTACAGGACTTGGAAAGATGCTTTTCTTAAGGTGTCCTGTAGAATCACAAGACCTTGCTTTTTAAAGCAAGCTGTAGATTTCACCAGAGCTCTGATCTACCAGTGAGTGAAATCCACAATTATGCAGGGCCAGGACAAAGACTGTCCTGTTCCTTAGTGCCATTCAGGGTGTCTACTTAGTGTGTGAACTCTGGTCAGCCTACAAAGGAATGAATTTTCACTATTAAGAAAGAAGATAACAACAAGATGCAAGACACAGTTCAGGCTTTCCACGGACAGCAGTCCAGCTCCTCAGTTTCTTGCAGCATCAGATGGTGGTTGCATCATAAAATGAAATTGCTCTGTTTTTTCGTACTGATCGTATCAGCAAGCATTTGATTTTGCTTATTGTTTAACCATTTCAATGCACTTCGTTGACATTGGCTTTTAAGTTAAACAGGCTAAAGGAATAATGCAAGGACATGGATGTAATGGAGACACTATCCAGAACCTGAAAGTAACATCTCTGACAGGGGTGGTTTTGAAGGGAGAAAAGAGGCTGTCAGCCATGAGACACAGCCAAAGATTTGCTGGACCAAACTAAACCCAGGGGAAATAACACTTAAATCAGCCACATTGTAGTAGGGAAGAATTCAGCATGAAAATATCAGAAATTAAAAGACCTGCCACCAAGGGGCTGTCTTTTTTTTCCCCTCTACAGCATAGTTTATAATGCCAAATTCAGTTTGCAGTATGGCAAGCAACAGGGTGGACATTCTCCACTCAGTGGAAGAAGACAAGGAGAGCCATCTGCAAAAGGGATTACTATACACTAGTTTTCCAGCAAAGCAATACACTTTGGAGTGAGCTGCTATTAGATTCACTGTCTGTGGCAAGGTGAGACAGAGGCAGAGGAAGGACAGAGGCCGAGAGGGGAGCAAACTAGGAAACTAATTTGAAGTCTAGGCCTTCAGGATAAAGAACAAAGCCTGACCTCAGCAGTGTCCAGCAATTTGCACTCATTCCCTATCCCAGAGTGCTCCATGAATCATGCAGCTGTGGGCCCACTGCCCATTTAATGCACACAGCAGAAAGACAACTGGGAGACTGCTCAGCTGGGTAAACAATGATTTGCTTCATTTACTGCAGGCAACCAAAAATAAGAGTACAGAAAGATTCACTTGCAATTTGGTAAGCCAGTGCCCCCCACTCAATTAAAGTGGGCTGGAAAACTGTCACTCCCTAAGCTATTCATAGGCAGCTGTAACCAAGCCAGTGAGCCAGAGATTAGCATAGGGAGCAGTAAAGAGAAAGGGCCTCTCATTTAAATGGTCGTTAAGGAGCCTGGGTTAGAGTGTGGAAGAAAATTACATACTAATTAGCTCATGTGTCTCTCACACACCACAACAACTCCACAAGCCCCTGGAGAGCTGGGGCAATAGCTCCCTGCATGTAAGGGTCTGTGCTCGTTAGTAAATTAGCACCTGGTTATCCATCTAAAACGGCTGCTTGTCTTAGGCTTGGATGTATCATCATCTGAACCAGGGTTCGCTGGATGGACTCCAGGGGCCCAGGGGAAGCATGGGCCTGGAAAAGTGTGCTTACTTAATTGCAGGTCTGCCATCTTAAAATATGGCTTTTCATTTTTGTATTTTCATTAATGGTTTTCCTGGCCTGTCGTTTATAGGTCTCTTAACAAGCATAGGTAACAAGGGCCCAGAACACAGGGAGTTTTTTCCTGTTCAACATGGTCTGGAGTCTCCAGAATCCATCTGGGCTCTTTTCCTGGGCGAGGTTATCACCAGTAATGGTGAGTCTGGAAGATTCACTGCTAGCCTGGGCTATGCTCCAGCATGTAAATCATTGGAATTCACTGAAATAGTTTTGCTGGTGTCACATAAGACGGAATAGATGCCAGTGGCCTCTCCTGTTTCTGTAATGAGGAGAATCAAGACACTGCACACATGCACTGGCTTTTTTCCCCAAAACTGGCAGAACTAGCTGTATTCATACACCTAGGGAATAGACCTACTGAGAAGAGAGGACAACTTCGGAGTACAATTACACAAGAAAGGTTCTTCTCTTCTTAGAGGACATTAACTGCTACTAATTTGGGTTAAAATGTATATGAATCCTCAGCCTGAATGACACGCTCTAGCATCTCATAAGATCAGGCTGTTAGCAGTACAAAATGTACTTAAAATTGAGAATCTTCTCTTATCACAGCAAACTTCTTAAAGGGGGAGTGAGATAGGACATATGTCGGGGAGGCTGGGTATGTAGATTACACTAAGGAATTCAATCAGGTGTCCAGTTGATGAAAAAGCAAACAAATTAGCATGAAAATAGAGGCTGGTGCTTTATCGCTGCTGGTGCTTTATCACTTCACACCGAAATTTCTCACTCCTATAATGTTGCTCCTTTTCCTACTTTTGGAGTGTCTGACCATGTCGCCTTCTGTGTTTCCTCTCTGTGTCTGAGCACACAGATCAGTAACCTCCAGAGGTTTACCTGCTTGGCATAAATAGCAACATTTCTACTCAAGCAAATGGAGCTTTGCAGGTTTAAAGCAGCTGGAGCTAAGTCTCTTTAAATGTCATCCCTAACACATTTTTTAGGGCTTTTTCACATGAGAAAGAACAGCATTACGCAGACATGTCAAAGTATATTACCTAATCATCAGGTTTGTTAAATGAATGGCAGGCATTGCTGTACCAGACAGAGCAAGGACATGTATTTATCACTCAACCCATGAGGTCAATACAGCTCTTGATAAGGATATCTTATTTCTTACAGAAAAAAAGAAAATATGGGAAAAAAATAAGACGTGGAAGTGGCCACTAAGCAACAGACATCTATCATTAAAATATAATCTAGTTCATTATTTTTTATGACTTTTATTATGTTTACTGCAGGGTGCAGCCCAACTGAACTCATTAATTTGGCAATTATACAGAAAAAGAAGAGAGGGCCTTAGGCTTTGACTTGCATCCAAACTGCCTCAAATGACAGGCACTACTTCTCTACACCAGCTTTTAAAGAGTGAGTGGGAAGCAGGGAAGGCAATAAATTAACAGCAAAACTTCCACCAATATACAAGCAATGAAGAGAAGAAATTTAATCCTAAAGGTTTTCTGTTTTAATGGCTTTAAAAATGTGAGATGAGAGTATTGTATATTTCTGTGATAATGATGTGCCAATTTTATGAAATTCTCCCATGCCTCTCTATTAGTAAATGCTCAAAAATGTTGAAAACACAGTATATTCCATTTTTCTTCCTGGATACCTTCACTAATCCCTACTTCTCCCTCTCCTGAAGTCTTTATCCCTCTCCATTCTGCAGCATTACACATAGAGTGCCCATCTTGCACCAGATAAAAGCCAGGTCTGGGGCAAGTTGTGAAGACAATGCCATTGTCACCAATTACAAAACTTTAAGCTCAAAATTCCCATCCAAGACTCATGAATATTTCATACAAGTCTTTTAACAAGAGGCCAAATTGCCTTGGTTGGCAGGCTAAGTCTATGGGCATTGGGTGCACAAACACAAGCTGTGAAAATAAAAAGGAATAATTTGGCATCTGTTGCATATTAGGAAGTGTTTGGAGCAGCACTCTGGCAGGGACTTCCAAGCCTGCCATGTAGTGACGCACATTTGTGCAGTGAAATGGTTGAAATGTACACTGACTTTAAGAAATGAGCCTGGTGAATATGAAACAGCTTCTCCATGTCCCAGTACTGCTGCCTGGAATTAACACTGTGCTTACTATCGCAGCCAAGGATCCCTCTGAATTATCTCAGCAGAGCCTCCTGCATGCCGGCCTGAGGATGCAAACTCTCCTGTACTAAAAGGAAGACTTTTTGGTGCACAGTTAGTGCCACTATAAGCCACTGATCAGCCTCTCCAGTCTGAAAGAGCAATCTACTTGACAACCAAATGAATGAAGAGAGAAGGAACATGTTACAAACCTCGCAAATCCAGCAAGCCATGAGAAAATGAGGTGGTTACTGGGAGACTGTTTCATCACCTGTTGACACCACCACGATTACTGAGGTATAGATTTCATGCAGGGTCCTTATCAGAAGAATCATTTCACATCTCTGTCCCACCCACAGGACAACAGGTTACAAACAGATACCGATCCAGAACAGAGATAGGTCATCTTCAGGTCAGGAAATGACACTAGTGGAAATGACACTAGTGGTATTCGGGGGAAAAAAGGGCGAAGTACTTACTCTGGGGATGATTCTGGGGTTAAATTAGACATCTCTTCTGGTGTAGGTACTGCCCATGCACGCACAGTCAAAGAGAGGGAGGGAGAAAAGAAATTTGATGATTCAGTACACCTTCCATTTTCTGCCTGTATACTAATTAAAGAATTCTGCCATTGCACCTGCTTGCATTTGCCCACTGCCCTGCAGTCTAATTCTGACATCTGAATGCTGGTCAAATGTCTCTGGATCACTGCAGCTAGTCAATTGCTGCATTTCAAGGCTCACTCTACACTTTCTTAGGTCATTAGGTAATCTTGCACTGGCTTCAGTGGTTTCTGGTTCAGACCTAAACACACTGTGCCAGTTCGACTGTTCTGCCACTGCCTCAAAACCCAGCTAGACGCAGCTCAGTCACTGCTGCAATTCTCTGCAGTTCTCTGGCCACCTCAGAGACGATGGCACTGACCATTACAGTTCAAAATCTAACTATTCCATGGCTGTAATCCTCTTTTCCCATGGGATCACATCCCAGTACCCTGTAAAACCACAGGGTGTTGGGACAGCTGCTGCTGACGTCCAAAGATAAGGCATGTGACTGTGGGTGCCCTTTGCCTGCATGCAAAAAAGCCACCTGGAGCCTGAGGAAGGAAATTTTGCACATCTCAACACTCTAGAGACTTAGAAAACTGAACTAGGCCAGCAGATATGAAACCACTGATTGTATTAAGGAGATTTTTGCACCAATTACCAAAGGAGGCAAAAAAAGCATTAACCAAGATCAAAAAACCTGTGCTTCAGAAGGACAATTTCAGCCTATTGCCTCTGGCTGTCTTTTTTTTTCTGCATAAGGCTCAGCCTGTGGCTGTAGAGAGGCAGTGGATCAGAGCCACAGGGGAAGTGGCTGAGCCCTAGGTTCACTTGCAAAGCAAGTGAAGAAGCTGAATGTAGATTTTTCTTGTGGTCTAAGAGCCACAACAGGGGTAGTAAGAGCTGGAGTGTGAAGTGGGGTCAGGAGATGCTGTTGGAGCAGGGGCAGTGGCACAACAGAGCCTGCTTACATGTGGGTTAGGGCTTGGCTGATGCTATCACTCTCATTTTCCACACCAATATTCAGTCCTTGGTACAAAGAATGTGCAGAGGCACAGATTAAATTCCTGCTGCATGTCTGCCCAAATCAGAACCACCCTGTACGTTCGGGTGAGTACTCACCTTGTAATTTCCGACGATGGAAGCGAGGAGACCCCAGGAAACTATTCTTGATGGAGTTGAGCCGTGTCCTCCATGGCATTCCTCCAATGCTGGGGCTGGATGGTGGTGTTGGGTTGGGTGTGCCTGCTGGGCTCTCCTTTGGCGTATGAACAGGTGTCCCCTTGGGGGTAGGGAGGGGACTTCCCCTTGGAGAGGGGTGAGGGGTGACCTGTATGATGGGGATAGATTTGGTGCTTGGGTCAGTACTAGAAGGGAGCAATCTAACAGGAGACATAGGGTTGGTCTGCACTTTAGGAACAGCCAGCTGTGGGTTAAAGCCGGCAGCAGGCGAGCGGCCCTGAGCATTCTGCACAGGGTTGTTCTGGGAAGAGGGGGCGCTGGTATTGCTGGCAGGGAGTGGGTTGGATTTAGTAGACTGGAGTGGTTTTTCAGCCAATTTGCTCTTGGATGGCAAAGTCTGCGTCTTTGGGTTGGGCTGAAGTGCTGGCTTTGGTTGGAGTACATGTCCAGGCCTGGAGGCGTTCCTACAAGCATCAGGGTCCAAGGAGACTTGGGGTCGGGGAGAGAAAGGGAGGTCGGAGGTCTGAGGGGGGATGAAGAACTTTCTGATAGGCTACGAGACAGACGCAGAGTGTCCATGCACATCAAAAACAGTGAAACACGCAAAGAGCGGGCGAGCAGAGAAAGGAAAGTCAGAATAAAATCCATCCGAGTCACAAAGATGCACCATGTCACAAGGAGACACAGGAGATGGAGGTGAAGGGGTAGTGGGGGGGAGGGATTTTGCAAAGAAACGAAAACAAACAAACAAACAAAAAACAAAAAAAAAGACATGCAGTTAGCTGGGAACACAGCATATTCAACAACAGCAGCAGCGGCAGCAGCAAGAACAACAGTGTCATAACAGGCTTCATCATATTAACCAACCACGTGTCAGCAAAGGAAAACAACAGAAAGAAAAATACAACAAAGGAACAAGAAATAAAAGAAAAAAAGAAAAATACAAAAAAAAAGAAAATAAAAAGAAAGTAACCAAGAAAAAAGAAGAGAGAAATGCCATCTCTCTGGAATTGTTCTGATTGCCCTGCAGTGAGAGAAGCACGATGCTGTAGGGAGGTGAGGAAGGGGAAGAAGAACCACTCAAGCCACAGACAAACTGAGATGTGCCAAGAACAGGACCACCTCTTTCAGCTCCAAGTGCCCATATGCAAACCCAGTAGAGAGATGAGATTCATCACACTCAGGTGTGTGATACATACAGAGTGGCAGGGGATACACACAGTCACTGCACAGACCAGTCAGAACCTCTTTCCTTCCTCTTTACCCCTGGCTGGGTAATCCACCAGTTGCAGCCACCCATAGCAGAAAGAGGGGGAAAAGGGGGAGTGATGCCACACATTCTCCTCCCCTGATCTGGAAGGTTAAATTGCTCAGTCTTCACTTGGAAGCTTGAGAGCACATAACACCACAAGAAATATATGAACTCAGATTGGTGTTTGATTTGTGAACTGCTACAGCAAAAACTTCAGTGAGGTCTGGCAAATTTATTTATGTGGGAAGAGATACTTTCCATCAGACTTTATGCTTCTCCTGCAACATCCCTCATTGCATTGAAGGATAGCTTGATAATTGGAATTTCTGTCATAAAGTCTCAGCAATATTTGCCATTAAGTTTAAGAAGAGGGTGGGGGGAGCCATTGTTTTGTAAGACACAGTTTAAAAAGAAAAAAGACAAGCAAAGTTCATAATCCATCATTGAAGTATCAAAATGGGATTATGATTTTTTTTTCCCAAACAGGAACATCTACACATGTCAAGAAGCATTTTGGGAAACCATTCATACTTTTACAGCAAACAGCAATACACAGACTTGGAAGGGTAGAAGCCTTTTAAGGGATATTAGCAAGGTAAAATCACATTTAAAACAACAAAAAAAAAAGTCCTTACAAAACATTGCTATTAACACCTTAGATTACAAGTACTGGAATAATTGTAAAAATAGAAATCACTACTCAAGATATTCAGCTTTGGTCTACATTTAGATTCTGATTTCTACAAAGTTATTACCTATGAAAAATTACACATCAGCATTATTATTATCCATTCTTGACACCTAAAAGCTGTAATCAAGAACTAACCAGACATACCATGTACATGTAACCTTGCCTCAAATCTCAGTCCCAGGTAAACACACTCACTATGGAGTTTCCTTCCTGGGTTTGATGGATTAACACAGTCTTGCCAAATTTAAAAAAACTGTAGAAATGTATTTAAGACTTACGTCTTGAAATTGTTTGCATCAAAGTTTTGTAATTACTTCAAAGAACTTAGGGCTGGGCCACCAAAATTAAAGGAAAATCAGTACATCAAAATATTTGTATTAGGATTGTAAAGTTAAACTAAAGTCTGCCACATTGCTAAATTCTGATTGTCAATGAGCAAGGAAGGGGAAAAGATGAGGAAAGTGGTTAATTTGTGGAAGTCACTACTGGCATCTGACTCTTAACTATTTGCAAATGATACTGATGGAGATGGATGAAACTCAAAGACTGTTAATTGCAAATTTTACCTTGCAATTTCCTTATCTTCTGTGTATGATGGTTTGAGAAGCAGATTTGAAAGAAATAAAGTAAGATTCAACTCCTTCTTAAGCCATTAAGAATCTGAAGAGGCGCCCTTAATTACCACATATTTAATAATGAAATGAAGAACAAGATTAGGTCTCCATTTCAGCTGGTGCAATGTGGAACACCATTAGCAAGATCTTGTGAAATTTGAGAACTTTTATTTGCTGCTGAACTCAATTCCTCATAGAACTGAACCTAAGCAGTGCAAAAAGTGAAAGGTGTATTTGCTTTTTAAAGTATGTTCTCTTTCAGTAATCTAAGGTGCTATTAACAGCATAGGTAAGGACGTTTAAAAATATATGATTTTTATTCCAACATTTCCTTTAAGCCTCAAATATGACCTGCCTTAACATCATTATGATCTGCTGAAAATGCCACCTGATAGCTAAATCCCTTTGAAGACTATTTAATCAACTGCCTATTAAGGAATAATGGTAAGATACAGCAACTACGGGATAGATCTTGTCAAACTTATTCTTTGATGTTGTCCTACTGAGATGTCAGAAACTGATCCCAAGAGATCAATTAATGAAATCAAGATTTAGGTTTGCTTCACTGGATGCTTATTTTGTGCACAAAACTGTTTCCATGCTCTTTTCCAGTACATTTTGCAGTGGCATAAGCGTTCTCAGACCTCTGCTTCATTCCACTGGTAACCTGGAGTCCCAGTGCAGAAAGAAGGAAATGGATCTTCCCTGGTCCCTAGGACCTTAAAGACAGAGAAGAGTCCACAAGAACACTTATGCCATTTTCAAACCAGGGTAACAATTGTCAGGAGCCCAAACTAGGTTTCAGAAAATAATTCAATCAAGCAAAGTGCTGGAAGCTTTCCTAGACTATAAACTTAGAGCTGACAGTGTGTCTTTATTCACAAGAACTACACAGATTCTTAGGGTGGAACTGCAATTTCAAATACTTGGAATACTGATGTTATCTTCATATAACTAAGAGAGATTCATATGTGTATCTATACCCTAAGACACAGACTATAGCAATTTCTAATGGAGGATAGCATCTTCTCATGAAGTCATGGGAAGTATCTAGAAATCCTCCAGACACTCTGGGCCAGACATTCAGGTACCATACACTGTCACAGTCCAACACTTTTTGATGAGGTCTAGACTTTTGTTAGGCACTGCAGTCTTAAAGTGACTTAGCTGACCTTTTCAAGTGCTAGGAATACTCACTTTTATCCCTAAGGAAGTTAACACGAAGAGGTAGGCCTCTGTCATTGCATTTAGAAACCTTTACAACTTTGCAACAAATGTACTAGTATGTTGTACTGGCTGAGTATCAGTATTAGTTGAGAATCAGTATTTAGTTGACTGCATGCTTAAAAAGGGCATGTGAAAAGTACTTTACTTATAGGGATTTGAATGTTCTTTACTCATCCTAGTCAGTCAACTTCTGACTTTCCTTTTAAATTTGCTAGCCCTCAAATTTGTGTAGTTTATTTTCTCTGATTTCCTAATATGAGCTATTCAGAGGCAAACAAGATAACCAGCATGGTTTGGTGCTGTACTGTGACCTAATCGAAGGCAGTTGTGAAATGGTTCCTGATCATTTGGTCTGAAACCAGGCTGTATGCAGACGTCAGCTGGATATGGAGTTTTTAGTCATAGCAATGTTATTCTGTGTGCTTATGAGACTGAAAGAGGGCAGGGGCACAGCGAGATCCCTGCTAACAGTGCAGGAAACATGTATGAGAAACTCTCCACTTGCATTTGTAAGTAACATTTCCCTCACCATCCACGAAAATTTACAAGCTGCCAAGGAAAAGCAAAATCCCAGCTAAGAGCCACAGCTCTGGAGCAACAGATGTCGAAAAGCATCAAGCATGTGTGAGTGGATTGGACCAACAGATCTTGAAGCAGCACCACTTACCCTTGGACTGCTGAGAGGACTGGTGGAGAGCCCAGATGATGCTCCGCTGATTGAGCGAGACCTGAATGGACACAAGGAAAACATCCCTCAGAAAACTTGGACAGGTAATAACCCTGAACACCAGCCACCACAGGCACAGGCATGAAGTGAGGAGGAGGAGGGAGGCTGTCACTGGAAAAGGACATAACCCTTTCCTTTCCTTTCACTATTGTCATGTTTTTTCAGTTGTCCCCGCCTCAAATGAAAGAAATGCTATTGCTCAGGGAGAATACTATAAACCCTTTTGATTAAGGCAGTTACTACTTTCTTTTTGGTCATCAAGCACATGGAAGCTACTAGGTCTGCTCTGTGCAAGTTGAACAGCTGAATTCAAAAGGATGGTGAAGACATTCATACTTGTGCTGAGAATTCTGTTTTGCACAGTGCTGGTAGTTACAAAAAGAGACTTTCTCTGTCAAAAGCAACACGGAAAAGCACCACGTGTACAAGGCACAAAGGTAGGGGGTTCTTCCAGGTAATTATTAAAACCCCTCGTCTCCTTGACTGAAGCACACAACCATTTCCTATGTGATGACTTCCCACTGAAATCAAAGATCTCATTGGCTTAGCCCCTTCCAGCTTCTCACTGATGGATTTCATATCTTTGCTCTCCAATGAGACTTCTTCCTGCTGCATTAAGCAAGCCAGGTCTTTTCTATGGATAATGAGTTCTGCTTTTGTTGATGACTTTAGTAATATCAAAGTAACAGCTCAGGTGCCCTCAGAAAGAGGCTAGTCAAGGGAGAGTGAACTGTCCTATCTGCTGACAAAGTCACCTATACTGTTAATGGTCTTATGCTCTCCAGCAAAGGCCACCTATGAAAAATGCCAGCTGCAGACAATAAAATATGCAAATATGCTATGCTAAATGTGGTGGAAGAGCAGACAGACCAGACTGCACAAACATTTCCACAGAAGTTGCTAGGAGGAGGGCTGCCCTGCAGAAAGAACCCCACACCTTATGTGTCACTGTACATGGGTGAGCCCCAAGAGCCCCAGAGGCACCTGCTTTCTATCCTTTTTAAATAAAGTTGTCTTGAAGACTGAAACATCTTACAGGAGAGGATTTGGCTAAGAATATATTTGTTCAACAACCACCATGCAGTAGTATGTCAATATTGCAAATCTACCAATGTTTCCTACCTATAATAACCCACCTATAGTAAGAGCTATGAAAGCAATTACTAACCCTCAGGAAACAAACATGAAAAGGTGAAATTCCTGTACAAAACCAAGTGCATGAGTGTATGTGTTTTAATATGTGTCTATCTGTGTTTACACACATGTATATTAAAAAATGATATAGGTCAGATACTTGATGTCATCTTATACATAAGAATGTAAAACAGATTTAGACCATAAACTGTGTCAGTTCCCTCTCTTTCGCTGTTTAAGAATAAAACAAAAAAATGGTCTCTAAAATGGTCTCCCAGACATATGTTATTTAATAAATTTGAGTAGTAGAATTCTTTAAAAATAAGGGAATTGCAAAAGAGGAAATATTTCCAAGGAAAGAGTAAGCTACAACTGAACACAATGGCAGGTTCTGTTTTCTCTACTTGTATCCATCCTCTGCCCTGATGGTTTTCCTTGTATCCCATTGCAGTTTGTCCATCACACTAAGTAGGTGAAAACCAGAAGCCCACTCACAGCATGCTTTTTTGGCCAGATTAAATCTCAATTGGCACCATGAAAATCTGGGGCACTCATCCTACACAGAAAATCCCCACTTAGGTTTTTTCCTTGTACCTTGCTGCAATCTGCCCATCATAGTGCAGCAGTGAAAAACTAGAGGCTCTCTCTTGGCACTCTTTCACACTAGATTAAGCCTAAATCTGTATCATCAGGATCTGGGGCACTCATAAAAGTTTATGCAAAGTAATTTTAAGGGGAGAACTGTCTGCTCCACTTTTGAAAGACTTTTGTATGTGCCTTTCCTATAAGTGAAGTAGCTGACTGCACCACAGATGTGTCGTGCAGATGGGAAGTCCATTTAGTTTAAATGTTCCTTTCATGAATCATCAGCAAAAAGTTTCTTCAAAGCCGTGAATTACAAGAGGAGCCTATAGATTATCTTGGACAAATGTGGAAAGCATTCAGGTGCCCAGAGATGCAGTTCAACACCAACTTAGAGTTAAAGGAGATGTTCCCACCAAATCTTAATTGTGGTGAGAAAGTTCTCTCTGACACTCACCTGCATTCCAGGATAATTGATTAAAAGTTCCACTCTGCTATTTCCTTTTTGCAATCAGGTGTCTCCAACAGTCCTGAATTCTCCCCAACCCCATTGCCTCTTAATTTTTCACAAAAATGATCACACATACGGAGGACAGAATATGGCAGTCCCCACCTCCCAACTCCCAGTTCTTTATTGGAAGCAATATTTGAAAAATAGTTGTTGTTTACTGTGCTTTCATCCAGCCTAGGAGCCTGAGGCAGGGGACATAAGAGACAGTTAGTATAAAATCCTCCTGGAAATGCATTCAGTATCCACATGATTGCTATTGAACAAGATTTATTTCTGCTGCTGATTTACATGCAAAATAGTTAAGAAGTAAAGTAGGCCCTATAGCAAGCTTCAGTTTGTCCACACTGGAAATTGTATATAGGAGCAGTGGAAAGAGGTTAAAGAAGCTTGTGTTCAATCAAGTGCTGGGGTGAAAAGAGAACTGTGTATTTTCAAAACTCTTCCTCCTTTACCAGAAAGTGGTGGTATGGGATATGACGACAAGACTGAGGAGATTTTCCTTGCATCTTCCTCAATTTAACAAATCTCCCATAATTTACCTTAAAAAATGGGACATAATTCTCAAGCTGCCTATAAAAACTCAGTACCATGGCCTACTATGTGGTTCTGTAATCCAGTACAAAAAATGCTAACAAGCAAAAATGACAGATTTGTCCCTCTCATCAAGATCATCATGGCTGAGCAATGCTGTAATTCAGTTTGTTAAAAAAACCAACCACATGCACTGCTCCTGTATCTCAGAGTCAGGTGGACAGAACTGGGACAGGGCCAAAAGAAAGGAGTGAAAATGTTTCATTATGCTGAAATGCTGTAATGAAAGAACAGGAATTTTAATTTTTAGCCCTCTTACCAGAAAATGAAAGTTTGAGGCCCTACGGGCAGCACATTGGTATGGCAGACTCATGCCTTATGTGTGGAAAGAGGTACGACATCATCTCCATGGCTATGAACTAAATTTATTTAGTGGGAAGTATTTATTAGTGAATAACCTCCTAAGAGTCTTTACAGGCATTAAATGTTACTGGAAGTATTAAATCTATAATTATTCCAATAACTTAATACTAAACGCAACAATCCAGGAAACTGCGAACACTGCGTGTGACTCATTTTGCTCTGTGTTTTGCATTCCTGTATGCTCGTGCACTAACTCAATGGAAGTCATCTAAAGGTTGTTGAAAATACAAGCAGAAAAGTCAGTGCAGTTGCTCAGACAAAGAGCATTGCCTCAAACACAACTGCCAGATTTAGAGACCCAAGAAGAGACTGTTTAGTCCTTTACAAAGTGACATAGTTGTTTTGAAAAGCCTGGAGGGAGGAATTAAAAAACCTCAAAACATAAGGGAGGCAGACCCAAGGTTTAGGAGGTGGAAGATGCAGAGGGCACTCTAAACATAAGGTGGACATTGGGATCATTGCAGGCTATTCCTCCCATTCCATAGACTGACAATAACCTGGAGACAGCTGAGCTATGAAAGAAAGAGGCAAAGGACTGAAACAAAATGTGCTTGTGTGGGCTGCAGTTTGTAGCTGTGATGATTTTATACCTTATTCAATCTATCTGGTAATTCAAAGTATCAAAGTTAAAAGGTCCTTCATTTTAAAGTAATTCTGTACTCATTTTAGCCAGCTGCTGTCAAGAGAAAGCCTTGCATGGCCCAATTCATGTCAGACCAGTGCCCCCTTACTGGTGAAACTGAGGGGCTTGAATCCAGTTTCCAGCTGGTTTCAGAGAATGCAGAATTTCCTGAGAGGTGAAGGGCTGAAGCCTGACACTGCTGAGGTGCAGACAGAGAGAAACATGAGACAGGAGAGTGCAGCTGGCCTGGTAACCATACTACACCTGTAGCACATGTACAGAGCATCTCTCCATCGCCCTTCTCTCACATCAGTTGCCAAGTGCTTTAAACACTGCCCCTGCTAGGACACACCAGCAGGACATAAATGCTTCACAGCGTGAATTTAACATTCAGGTCAGATTTGGCATTTGTTTCTTCTTTGAATAACCATCTCCTAGAACTTTTTCTTACAATCAAAGGCAAGTTTGGTACCTTGTTGCAGTCCCAGCAGAACTTGCTTTCATAGTACAGTTTTACCAGGATGCTGAATACAGCCTCTTAGCTGGTCAAGCTGGAGCCATGCTTCCAAGAAGGGGAGCCTGCAGCATGCATGCAGCGTGCAGTGATGCATCAGACTTGTGTCCCTGGGTGAAATGCCTTAGAAATTTTGATTTGGTTTGAATCCATGTGTAGTTTTTAAAGTCATTGCAGAAAATAACCAGCCAACCTCTTATTTGCTTCAAGCATAAATTGGGTGGAATTTGATACTCCTCTTTCCTTGCTCACTCAAAGCCAAAAAAATCTAAACTGAAACTTCAGCGTACAAGAGCCCTAACAATGACCTGAATTAACATGCAATAGGTGAGCAGTCAGGCTGGGTTAAATTTCATCACTCTTACTTTTGGGTGTCTGAAAGGTACAAATTGTGCTTCCTCACTCCCTGATTCAGGAAATATGTATAGAATATCTTGGATGTTCCAACCATGCAAATAACTCTGTGACAGCTCTTAGTGGGAATTCTCATGCTTGAGTCAGAAGGTATGCTCATGGTAATAAGCATTTGTAAGATAAAGCCTTACAGAGAATGCAGAGGGAGGAGTGTAGGTGTTGGTAACACATCTCTTCTTCCTTTCAGCCCATACAGAGGGTGATGTTGAACAGCACCACCCTCCTTAATTGGCCAATTATACTGGAGTTCCATTTATAAATGGTTCAGAAGAATTAACAGATATTAAAGCATGCTACAAACATTAGAAGGAAATGTTACTGGTGCTTATTAGCTTTCTCAGTGTGTGCCCTCTGAAGAAGTTTTTACTGTAGTCTGTAATGATCTATTACAATTGTTTTATTAAATCATTTATTAATATAATATTCACCTTAAGTATTTATAAATGGAACTTTAATTTGAAATGTGATTGCATTTGTAGTTGTACCTATACTGCCTTTATTGAAAATAAAGAGCTTTGAAGATATATCTGTCTCTAGGGCCATCTGTTCACCTCTTAAGAAAACATATTCCAAAAAGAGAGGGAATATCCAGCATTTTTTAATAACATGGATGGGATTCAGTTTCATTAAAAAAGAAAAAGAAAAAGAAAAAGAAGAAAACTGGATAAATTAGGATCCATATTAACTGGAAAATACCAAACAGATACAAAAGTGCTAAACAGAGAATGGGTTTCATTCTCAGAAGCTGTCCTGGTATCTGCACAGTGTCTGAGGAGTTTTCTGTGCCCACAGACATTGAAATAGAGGGATAAATAAGAGAACAAGAAAAGAACCCAAAAGTAAATTATATGGAGTGTGACTCCAACATAAAAGCACACAAACACACACAAAAGCACCAAAAATGCTTCTTCCCACATCTCTCTCTCTCTCTCCCTGCTGTGAAGCCTCAGTCACGGAAGTGTATCAGCCTATATTGTATTTGGAAATTGCAAATGAAAAGTTTCTCTACAAAGTTACAACAGGTCCCACAACAGGAATAATCCAAAACTAGAGCTTACCCCAATGGATCAGCACTCGCCATCCTCGGAAAGGGAAAATAAAGAGAGAGGGAGAGAGAGAAAGAAAGAGAGAGGGGTGTGGAGGCAGGTGGAGAGAAGAGTAGGAAAAGCAGAGTGAAATACTGTTCAAAGAACTGAACGGTCATAATCATTGCCACCGGTGCCTAAGTCTTTCCAGACACCAGGAACACTAGGGGGACAGTTTCATTGACCAGAAAACAACTTTTGTCCCACTCACATACTGCAGACACATCCAGCTTTGGCACTGGGGAATATAGAGAGGCACATACTAAGGCTGCAAAAAAAAAAAAAAAATTCCCAGGCAAATCCCAATTAAAGCAGTCAGCGGAGCAATGGGGTTCATACTTCATGCTGCATTTCTTTTCTGCCTCTTACATAAGGCACAGTTATATCACACTTATTAAGGAAATTGTCCTTTTTGTCCCCAGTTTGTTCAGTGCAGTGTCCCTCTGTCCCCCAAGCTGGCCTGGTAAGAAGTACATTTTTTTTGCCATGAATGAACTGTGAAATGTATTGGTTATTAAAGCATGCATTTCTGAGCCAGCTTGGGAGCCCAGGGTACAAGATTGTAGCTCAAGCTGTGAATCTGCTTTGATACTGCCTCATTAGTCATGATGGTCTTATAGTCAGGAATTCAGATCAGCTAGAACGTACCAGCTCAGCAACCCAGCACTTATCTCTGTGGATGCCATCTTGTGCTCCAGGATCTCATTTTTCATTTAAAATAAATTCAGTCTCTGGGTCTTGTAGGTTGCAAAGGAAATCTTTCAAATGTGAATGGAGAATAAATCAATGCTGTGCTGAAAAGAGTCTGAAAAAGCAGTTCTAAAAGCAGACTGAATCTCTGGCACGTTGACTTTGAAGGCTAGTGACAATTGAAAACTTCAGTATTCTTAATTTTTATCTACCAACCAAAGCATTCAAAATGGAAATAGAATAGTCAGGTTATTAAGTTTTCAGGGGTGCAGGTAAGCAAACTCAGGAAAGTGTCACCACCTTTTCACATTAACAAAGATTAGATTAGAAATAAAAAAACAGTTTGGTGTTATTAAGCCAAATTATTTTCAAGTTGGATGCAACGCTTTTTTTCCTCTCTGTCACTTTCTCTCTCTCATTCTTTCTGTTTTCAATAAGAGGCTCCCAAGCTGCCAGAGCTATCTCTGGCTGGGTGAGGAAAATCCATTCGCCACAAGACAGAAATGCCAAATTTAATATATGCCCAGTAGATTTCACAGTTTACTGCTCAGTGCAACTAGCCATGCCTCCAGTTACATCAACATAGCAAGTGCTGGGCTGGGCCACCAAGGCAGTTTTGAGAACAGTTAAAATGAAAACGTAGTCAGAATAGGACAAAAAAGTTGTTGTGCTACGTATTGATAGAGAAGTGGAAAGAAGCATTACAGTAAGTTCTTTTTCAGGTGTTTGAGTGACACTCCATTTATATTTCAGCCTGGAGTGCAACTTTGGGTAAGATCTAATTCATATATATACAAATATATGTATACATTTAGGAACAAATGCTGTCCTCAATTGTACCTGTACCAATCTATCTACAGTGATGTAACTGAGAAGAGCAAATTGACACCCATTGTACATACTGGAACCTGTGTATATTTATACAGAAAATACACCCACAGTCACACATGCAGAATACTAAAATGTAAATAGAATGGGTGCAAGAAGGTTCAATAATGTTTCTTTCAAGTCATTTTCCCAACAGGGAAGGCACTGAAGAGGTTAACAAAGAGAATGGAAAGCAAATTGACAATAGGGTAAAGAAAAGGGGAAATGAGGTTTAAAATAAACGAACAATCCCAGGACACAATAGACCCAGAAGCGCAGACATGTGCATTCCCTATAATACTGAAGCAAGTGAACTACGGAGCTGCAGCAACCCAGATACAGAAGAAGAGAAGCACTGAAAGAGGGAGTGAAAGTCAGAAAGAAAAAGAAAAAAAAAAAGAAAGGGACAGTGGCCTCAGCTACTAAGACAACCATGTGCATCTAGAGGGAAGGGACCCTTAAAGATGCAGTATTCCTTTAAAAAAGGTAACATAAAATTGAACAATTAAACTGGCCAAAAATTTAATGGTCACCCTGATTATGTGACCCCATTTTGCTGGGGTTCTCTTTGCTGCCTATGCTTTCCTTTCATGTGGTGTGGACAGATCTAGAAATCAGGTTCTCTCACATACCCACCACTGTGGTCCTTCATTTGAACTCCTAGAAGTGGGAGGGAGGTAAGATCACAGCAAATGTGATCCTCAAAAATTCAGCCTGGTCCTTGAGTGAGCAGGACCGTGGGTGATCCTCACGCAGTGCTCTAACCTTCTTCTGTTCTCTGAAAAACATCACTGTCGCCCTGTTTTTGAAAGCCTTCTGAAAAGTTTATATTCTCGAGTCAGATTTTCTCACACATTGTACTGAAAACACCAGCTTTGTTTACATTCCTTCTTGGAGAAGGGAATCTGATGGACTGGTCACTTCACCAGTCTGGTTGAGAGGTGGGATTTCATCTTCCAATCCTCTCTCATTTTGCAAACCCTATAAATTGTGTATCCATAATAAACGGGTCCTCTTTTGGGGGCCTCTGCTGTTCTTTTGATAGTGGTGAAACCATGTCCTTCTTCTTATGCCCTGTTACTACACATCACCTTTGAGAGGGAACACAAAATGCCTACGTGGATTTAACAAATTCCCACAGAAGATACTGAAGTGTCATTTCTTCTCCTAACACACCTGTAGCAGCTGCCAGAGAAGGACAGAGGGACAAGGAACGGTGCTCAGAACATTTGCTGAAAGACTCCTCTCTGTCACAGATTTCTGCATCTCTTTTACTGGACCTGATTTCTAATTACTATGAAAAAGCTCATCTTTGGAGTAACTTTAGACTAACTTTTAATGCAAGAAGTGCCACACGTTCAAGAGCAGAACTTATATATAGGAAGTATCAGAGAAAGGAACAGGAATTTCCATGTCTATGCTAAGAGCCCAGGAAAGCCCAGCCACTAAAGGCTGTATAACCACTGCCTCTTCATGGCTGTGGAACTACAAGTTTGCTGACAGTTCAGTTCCAATCCAATGCTTGTTGGTATTTTGGCATCTTAGTGAGGGTGCTTTACACACCACATGAGGCACAATCTCTCCTGCAGATGCATGATGTTCATCACTGTGGCAGGTTCAGGACTTGAAACACTGACCACAAAAGACTGTCTCAGACTGCAAAATGCCAAAACAGTCCCTCACACATCCTGCAAATCTCCTGATGCTCAAAGGCCACATTTCTCTTAATATAGAAAGATCTCTATAAAAAGGGGAAATGGAAATAAGAATGGTTTGCCAAGTCCATTGGTTCCTTTAAGGAAGCCATTGCTTCTCCCTTTTTGAATCATATGCCACACTCGTAATCTTCAGGTAAGCTAAATGTTTGTCCAAAATGTGTAAGGATTACATTTTGATGAAGAATTATCCTTTGGGATCCCAGTTTTCAACACAGAGATAAAGTCTCTTCCTCTGAGACCAAAATTTTAGAAACAACATACCCTAAAAACCTTCACAATAGTCTAAACTTTTTTTTTGTATTCATGGACCTACATAAGTCCACTTAAACTCTGCAAATGTGGTGGCCTACCTGTTTTCCATTGTGCCTCTGCTGACAGTTGGGAGTTACCCTTTTTGTCGTTCTTCAGCATCTGTCACTTGAACTGCCAGATTAGAATCATTCTCCAAAAACCCTGTTTTCAATCACATTTTCCTCTTGTGTCCTCTGGGTAGTCTTAAAGAGTTTGTCTCTTACCAGAGGTCCTTAATATTTTGTCCGTCAGGCTGAATTTCCAAAGTTTCCTACCACTGTTGTCACTCATTCAGTTGTGCTGCTGTTTCTAATGCTGGGAATGGAACATTCTGGGCTTTCCCAGTGTTTTATATTCCAATCCTTCCCAAAGAAGTCGTAGCAAACACATCTTCTACCCTGGGCAGAACTTCTACTCATGGCAGATCTGATCCAGAAATAGCAGTAGGATGAAATTTTAGTGGGGAAATCATTGGTACAGTCCCAGGCTGCATTGGAGATAGCCTCAAATGAATGGTACTGTACAAAAACATACATAGTGTGGAGCTGTAAATATCCCACCCTCTTTGCTTCTCTCTAAAGAGAAAAGAGAGAACAGCTCTGTCCCCACACAGAGAAGGTAAGTACTGCATCTTTAAGGTCTCAGCAGTGAGGTAGAGGAGAGGAACATATTGTCAGTATTTATACCTTTCTTCTTTGTTGAATTTGGGATTGGCTTCAGAGATATCCAGGCTTTTACTGAACATTGTTTTACTATGGCAGGAACAAAGCGAGAAAACACAGTTACTAGTGTGGACATTTTTATAAAAGAGAGTCACCTGTAGCAATGATGGACACCCAGCCCCCCAACCCATCCTCCCGTTTTTAAGTAATGCTCTGAAAAACCTTTCTTTTACTTTACAGTCATGGCTGACACCTGCACAGTGCTCAAGTTCATTATCTTCCCCTAACTTCCAAGGTCTAAGATGACTTCCCCCATGCATAGTTGTAAACCTTGCTCTTTATCCAATTTAAAACCCAGGTACCATCTACTTTGTCATACTGTCCAGGGAAAACAGAACATGCCTGAAGGCATTAATTGGAAGGCATTCATTACTCATGACTTTTCCAGAAGACCTCAACACTAAGAACACTCTTGGAAAAGGTTAAAATCAGACCATAGAGCCTCTTAGAGGAACAGTAATCCATTTTGTATTCTAATTTGTAGGGTCCATTAGCACTTAACTCCCAACTCTCTTCCTTATACTCAGTGTATAGAGAAATGCCCTTCTTTTTCATCTTGGGTCTGAATCCCTGCAGCTTAGAAGTGAAATTCCCTGTGCTTTGCTAAAAGGGCAGCTCTCGGTAATATATTTCACTGGTAATATGCCTCACTGTTTCACAGAACACTGCTTCCTAATGTTAGCTGATCTCTCATGCAAGCTCTCCACTTCAAAAACTAGAAGAAAATGAATAGTTAATGAAGCCCATTTTAGAATGGTTTTTGGACTCTCACAGCAAAGCTGCTGAAAATTTCTGGCATATCCCCGCTGGATTCTAGCTCCCATGGAATTCTTCCTAGTCTGTGTGATTTTAGCACAAGGGACAAATTAGCTGATGTTAAACTAAGCTCAGAACCTACTTCTTTTCTTTTGACATTTCAATGAAATACCAGATAGTCTGAGAGGTGGGGATACCAAAACAGCAGAAATAATTAAGATATAATTAAGAACCCCTTTAGTTGACATCTAGCAGGGAAACCAAAGAATTAACAAAATGTAGTCACCAGTTTTAGAGGGGCTAGAGTTTGTGCACGCCAACTTTGCCATTTACAAAGATCCTTTGAAGAACACTTGCAGAGGTCAGCACAAGCATTTCAAGGAGGCTTGTAAGCTCCACAAGTAGCTTTTGTGCTGAGTTCCCCTTGTCCATTATTCAAAACCAAGTCACTGAAGGACAATGTTTTTTACTTAATACTTTCTCAGCCTTTAGGGCTGGAGGCTGCCAGTTTTTAAATTTCAGTGGAAAGATATGCCCTAAACAAGCCAAGACCAGACACTTGTGGGGCCCCCATATGGCTACCAAAAGCACAGATCGTGATACAGACATGTAAACCAGAGGTTGTAACATAAATCCTCTTTATGCAAGCAAACATTTGTTTAACTACTGGGAAAAAGGACAGTAGGAATAAATCACAAGACACTTTGATGTGTTTTGCCCACTGGTTAGAAGTGTATCTTTGCCAGCTCAAGGAAGAAGCAGTGGCACTGTGTCTCCAGATGTTTACACAAGTCATCTGTGTCTAAACAGGAGACCTGATTCCATGGTCAATCTTCCTAGTACTGTAGGACAAAAGCACTGAATAGTCATCTCTTGAGACCAAAAAAAAAAAAAAAAGACATTCTTAAAAAAGCATCTGCCTTGGGGATCTAAACCCTACTGCTGTAAAATCCACTGTCAGTGGGTCATTTCATGGAATATAATATGCAACTAGCCATTAAAAATCCCCATTCCTGGTGGAAGGCACTTGTCACTTTGTTACTGACTGTTCTGACAGATGGTGCCCCATCAGCCATGCATCGTCCCCAGACACTCCCCATGCAGTGGGGTTTGTTAACGAAGCCAGTTCGTGTTATAAACGACTGTGCTGCCAGCAACACAAAATGTGCCGTTGTCATCTCGGGATGTGGATGGGATGAATTATGGAAGCTCACGCGTGGAGTAAAATAACATCTTCTCTTTAACCCCTTCGAAAACAAGCACTGCCACGCCCATCATCATCAATTGCGGTGTTATTACATCCCTTTCTCCACCCTTAATCACACTTTCATGTCCGTTCCTGACTTGTGGTATGCATTGCCCCATATCTCTTTTGCGCCTGCAAGTTTTGCTTCCTCCTTAAGCCAAAGCCCTTTTTTACTGATATGTAGCCTGGATATATCTCTGCTCTGAAGTCATCCCAGACCTTTTGACTTCAACTATTTCCTCGTGTGCGGATTCAAGTGAGACATTTAAAAGCAAAAGAAATACTTTGGATAGCAAGACACAGCTTGCCTCTTCAGGCTTCTGAATCCAAAGTCAAAGTTCAGAGCTGGAAGAAAAGGTTTCAGCTCTCAGAAATTCTGTGATCAATTTAATGCCTCCTGTTTGTTCCACCCAGTTGGACACTCCCTGTGAAGGAGCCTTGCGATGGGGGAAAGTGATTTGCCTCTGCCTGGCTCTGGGAGCCTCATGTCCCACACATCTCCCAGGCAGCAGAGTAAACACTGCAGGTGGAACAAGGAGTCACTGTTGTGCTCATCCTTACTCCCTGGAGGCCTGTGAGGAACACTGAGCATACCCTGTCCTGAACACTTCCTTCACCCACACCTCATACCAAATCACATATTCAAGACAGCTTTCCAACCTACACTGTACAAAAAAGTCTTTATGGCAGTCTCCAGGCCGCATATCCAGTCTGAAATAAGTCCTAGCAGATTCTGGAAATCACCACTACTTCTTCACTGCAGATAGAACTGTAACGATTGCCAGGAAAAGTTTCCAGCAATTCTAGGGACCTCTGGAATATCTATGAAATTATTTAATGTTCTTCACCCAGTTCTCAGTCAACAAAGGGAGCTTCTGGGCACAGCAGGCTTTTTCTGAACAGATCTTAAGAGCTGAACAAATAAAAAATTATGTCAAAGCTGAAACAGAAGTTACAGCATCATCATCATCATCATTCATATACGGGAAGTGTTCTTTTATATTGATTGATTAATGCAAGTGTAAAACCAAATTCATGTGTTTCCCTTAGGCTAGTCATAGGGACTGAGGAAGCAACTTCTATGGTTCACAGAAGTGGATTTCCACAGTTCACTTACTCTCCCAGAACTTGCCTTGAGGAGACACCATTTTCCTCTGCTGTTTCTCCACAAGACTGACACTTTATTTGATAGAAAAGAGGCAAATTATGCATATTCCATTACTTTGCAAGCATGTGGTGATTTATGTGGGTCAGATGCATGCTGGTTCTGACAGCAAATTTTGGAGGCATCTACAGATGCCTCAACAGGGCTTTTCAGATTCAAGTTGCTTTGATGACATGGAGTGTGGTGTTCATTTAACTTCAGGTGCCCAAAAGCTAGGAACCTAATCCAAGATGGTCACCTAGACTCCTGTTGTAGGCTCTGGTGACAGAGAAGAACAAGCAGAGGGTAACTTATCCTGTTTGACAGGACACATGTATCTGAGACCTCGCAGAACTGTCATGTGTCCTCACTGCCAGTCAGCCTGTATTGCAAGCTTAGACCGTGTGCCCATGTCCTCAACAATGAAAAAGAGGTGAGACGAGTCTTGCCCAGAGGACATAGTGGCTTCCTGAGGAATAGCTGCAAGCAAACAGAACTTTTAAGCCCCTGGTCCTGTGTGCACAAGCACTGCCGGCTGCCAGATCATGTTGCAAATGTGACTGGAAGTTGTAATGAGTGCTGGTGCGAACAGAAAAGCTCCACAGCTCCTTTGTATGCATAACACAAAAGGAGGGAGCAGACCCAGGCAAGCAGGGCTCCTGGGTGAAGCAGAGACCCACCTCTGTCCATGTTGTGCCATTTCAATAGCTCTGCGAGCAGGAACTGGGGATCCTCCATCTGTCACACTGAGAACCTCCATCGACTTCCTCTCCGGCCGCCGCTTCCCATGCCTGTTCAGCATTGGGGAGTCCACACGCTTCCTGGGGGGATCTGTACAGACAGAAAACGCTGTCAGCTGAATTTAGGTGTGACTTACCTCACACAGGTTGTTAAATCCTCTCTCAACAATTCCACTCGCACACCTCCCCTTCAGAGACAGATCTCTTCATGATGGAGATGAACATTTACAGTCTCTCTCTTCTCCCAAATTTGCAACCATTAAGACATAACTTGCAATCCACCTACAGAGAGAAGGAGCCCTGCCACTGTCCTGAAGGTATTATGAACACTGTAAAATAGAGGTACAACTATACCACAGCTCACAGAAATTAGCTTACAAAGCCAATAACAGTAATAATAAGATGATACAAGGTGACAGCATGGGCTATAGCACAAGCTGTTAGGCAGACATGAGCCATCTAGGGTTCCTGTGTATGTATTCAGGTTGCTAGAGCTTGCCTTCCGTGTCCCTGCCAGCCAGATTAAATGTGACACAGGGACATGAGTACACTCTAAACTCAGAATTGCATTCTGCTCTGAAAACATACCCTTTTTAAAGATTAGATTTCAGCTTTTTCCTGCTGATTTATATTTTTTCCTCCTTCAGATGTATTACAAATGAAACATGCTTGTCTACCTGAGATGAATCCTCAATGAGAACCACATCATACAGTTTTTACTACTATAGTAAATGAAATGCTTTACACTTTTTATTGTGTAACAATTCTATAAGATATCAAAGTGGTACTTCAGCTTGCAGAGTGAAAACTGAGGTATGAGAGTGAGAGATTTAAAGACAATTCTTTCCTACAGGTGTTGACAAACATTTACTGAGGTTCTGAGGAGCACCTAAACTGCTCTGAAAAGATACCAAAATGCATTGCAGAAGGTGACTTGCCAAACCATCCACACCTCCATGGTGAAGCAGGGAACCACATGCAGACCTGCTGAGATGTTTTATTCCTAAAACCTCTCATGGCATCAAAACAGTATAAAGGAGAAAGGCAGAAAAAATACAGAAGGATTTTCTTTCCTTTGGTTGGACTATTTCAGTTCCCTGCCTCTATTTACAGACACATTTTGAATTTTAGTGGAAAGTGACCACTTGTAAAAGAAGGCATCCTTCACCCCTGCTGTTAGAAAGAATCTCACAGTGCCCAGTCCTTAAGGCTTCTTCTTCTGCCCGGATTCCTGTGCAAAACCAGAAATACCACACTTGACAATTCTACCTCTACTGCCTCCTCTTTATTATCCTGCTGTCCTCACACCCACCATGTACTCGTTTCTTCCCTCTCTCTAACATCATGTTTTTTAGAACAAGATCTCTTTGAGGCAGAGCTTAAAACAATGAGAATAAGCAAAGATGGTTCAATGCAAATGGATTAGTGATAACAATTGACCCCATTACAGTACAACCCAAGTATTCTTTGTGTTAGGAGTAATAATGTTCCTCTTAAAAATTAATTAGAAAAAAAATGCATTTGTATCTTGTTCCATTTCAAACTCCATCCAGTAATAAAAAAATAGTAGAAAATGGTATAGGCAATGATGGCCAGATAAGAAAAATAAAGAGTGCATAAAGCTGACAGAAAAAATCAAAGTGAAATAAACCAAATAAAGCATTTATACTGTGTGACTTCAGCTGCATACATGTAAATGGTCAAAAGTAAGCGGGGACAAGCTTTAGATATTTCAAACTGCTGCCTCTTCAAGCAAGTTCAAAATATGAGAAAAAATTCATGCTACAGAACAAGTGGTGATTCAGAAGTGTATCTACAGCACAGTAACACACATAACAACAATGTCCAGACTGTGCATATATAACACAAAACAGATACAAGTTTTGTAGCAGGATATAAGAGAAAAAAGGAAGGTAAAATAGTGCAGTTGAAAAGAAAGGAAGAAGGAAGATGAAGAAAGCATCAAATGACAAAGAAATGTAAATTAATAAGCTCAAACAATAGAAGCTAAACAAGTAAGATGGAAAAAGACAAGAAAAATTTTTTATGAACAGGTATTTTGAAAGTCAATTTGATCCATGTGTGTTCAAAATGGAAATTCAGCTGAGTGACATTTACAAAAGTGGCTGGGCACTTTTTTTAAAGCTGGACTTTAAAAGACAGCAAAGAAGAAATTTGAAGAGGAATTAGTTAAAAACTTGAATGACAGCCTTCTGTACAGCCATCAGAAACAGAAAACCTGAGCGAAGGACATTAGCCAGAGGAGCCACGAGGGAATCAACAGAAAAATTAAGGAGGAGAGAATATTGCTAACAAGCTAAATTATTCTTTTTATCAGTCCTTGCTGCTTAAGATGCTGCAAGATATTGATTTCTAATCTATGTTTTAAGCTATCAAAGACAAAGAATAAGCAAAAAGTACAGGTGGTGAAATGCACCTATAAATTCAGGAAGAGCAACTCACAAAAGTTGGATGGAAAATACATTCAAAACTTGCATTAATGTCGTTGAACTTCTAATAAAGGTATAAATTGGCTACAATCCTACACTATACACGGCTGAGAGTAGCAAGTATTGTACAAACTTTTTAGAAGGGTCTGATTAAGAAATGACCATCACTGTCAAGTCTTACGACTTGAATTAGTTAAATACAAACCCATCCTGCCATAATGACTAAAGTGGTGTCATACAAAAGCTATAGAAGATTTTGCAGAAGTCCAGGAATTAAAAATAGGAAAATCTTCAGTATTTGCCCTTCTCTTCTTTGACTCTCTGGACATGGTGAAAAAAAATCAAGTTGTAGTCCAGTGACAGTGATAGTATTAAGGATGCATTTTCCTGTTATTTCACATCAGAAAATCAGAGCCATTCCTAAGGATTTTTACATAAGATAGAATCATATAGATAATGATCCAATTATAAATCCACCTTCTCACAGAAGGGGGGAAATAAAGGTTCATCTTCTGAGTTTGGATGAGGCACCTCTATCCTCTATATCTGTTCTGGCCCAACCTCTTGTTCTCTGGTTTATTAAGAAACTTTACCCACAAAATCCTTGATCTCAAGGAGACATTAGTTGACATTCATTCCTTCTAGTAAGAAGTTTCTCATTCCCATGTTTTCAAGTAAAGAAAATGGAGCTGCATGTGAAAAATATTCTAAGTGGCCCTTCCTTGGCCTTTTGGAGAAACTTCATACAGGTGAAACAGACAAAAGGGACACCAGAAGAAAGGGCAAGCTGTTGCTGTCCATATTTTTACCTGCATCCATCCTTCCTGAGACTTGATATGCCAACAAAGAGGAACAAGCAAAATACTCTCAGATGGTTTTTTTGGTCAAGAGCTCAGACAATGCAAAACTCCCATGAACATGGTTTCTTCAAGCTGCTATTATTAAACTGTTACTTTCTCTCTGCTTTTCTTTGTTTGTGCAAGGCCATTGCTAATGGCTAATGATGAGATATTCATCAGACACATGACTGCTCCTAATTAAACCTTGCCCCATGTTCTCAGAGATACCGCTGTGAACAGAGGATGTGGAAACCCCCTGTGGAAGAGGAAATATAAGACACAAACAGTCAAAGAATAATGCTCAAATGTGCTGGTGAGGCACATAGATACAGTCAGTGATTCCCTGTTAAGGAACATTTTCACTCCCTGTACAAAAAACTATGAGAGTGGAGTATAATATTTCAGTTCAAACCATGAAAATACTTTGGTGTGTGGAAGAGATATATGATGCATTTAGGGCATAGCTACATATTCACGTCCATGCTGGGTTTGAAGATCCTAGAGTTACCTTGTTTCTCTCCTTATGACAAAAGCATTTCTAAAACAAGATGATGCTGTCCTTACATGGCAGGATAATCTGTTTGAGTCAAAAGCTGATTAGCAAAGTGCTAGATGACAAACTGCACTGAGCAAGGGGCTTTTGACCACAGGACCTGCAGCTGGCACACTGACCCATCTTCATCAGGATCCATCCTAACATGCTCTCTGTAGCTCTATCCAGGTAGGAGTATAAAAATTGCTGTGTTAAATAAGAATTTTCATCTCTTCTCCCACAGAAGAGACTTCCCTGCAAAATTACAGGGCCTGAAGCCTGGAACTTGGATAGGTTAATAATTCAATGAAGCATTAAGAAATGCAGTGTAATATAGCACTGCCTTGAAAGCTTGTGAGATTCCAGGCTTTCAAATGAAAATAAAGGGCACTTTACTTCTAGTCTTCAAAGTGCTGAAGTACATACCTGAAAATCACCACACTTCTATGCAAAATTCTGTTTCAGATCATTACTAGAAGTGACTAATCCTTTATTAAACTTGTCTGCATGTCAAGAATTACTTATATACTTAGCTCCTTGGGGAGCAGTTTTCCTGTTGTCTGAATTAAGGGTGATCAGCAGCACCCTAAAACATCTATGAATAAATAGGAATAGAGTGGTATCACAAGAGCTTTGTAAGATATATAATCTTATTGTGAATTAAGTTTTTAAAATTTTTCTAAGTCTAAAAACATGGGAGTTTGATTTATGTACTATAAACAGCTATGTTATATGATTCATACTTTCAAAAGTGCATGTATTCACTTACAGAGAAGAGAATGTGTACATATATAACTGCAGAGGGGTGCAGCTACACGGCTTCTTACTTACTGTAGTGCATGAACAGCCTTTCTGCAACACTGCACAGAGACTAGAAAATTCTGCCATGAGATTACACTGCTACTAAAGCTTGTCCACCTGCATAGAGCCAGCCTGTGGGTTCACAGCACATTTTTTAAGATCCCATTCAAGACCTACTTGGATGTTTCTGCACTTTGAGACAGACGTCTTGAAAGAAGAAGCCTTCGAGTTTAACCACGGAACAGACCTGCCTGTCCCAGGCTGAGGATTCTCACCAGTGCTGTGTACACCGCTTCAGTGGGAAAGTAACAGTGATGGATTTAAATTAAAATAAAACTAAAATTAAAAAAAGGTAAGGAGGAACTAGTTCAGAAGGGTTCATGGTGACTGAGGTCATATTTGCAGTACCTATTTCATTTCTAGGGGGAAGATCCTCATCTTCATGACTAGGATACCTCTCCTTCCGGTCAAGCAGAAGAAAATAAATCATTTTTTCTTGGTTTTCTCTGAAAAAAAAAAAAAAAAATTACATTTGGAAAGAAAAGAAGGTCCACATGTACATAAAACTTTCTCATCAAATAAACAGTCACAGTTATTCTAAATGAGTTGGAAGTGGTCATGTATAAGACAGCTAGATACACAACCCACAAAGCTTTTGAGACCCTTGCTGTCTCCAACAAGCAGCTAGTGAGGAAAGGAAATAAGATTCCCATGTTACACACACAGAACAGAGGCATAGGACAGTTGAGGTAATGTGTCCCCAGGAAGTCCAAACCAAGAGTGGCAGCCAGACAGGTCTCCTGAGCCTCTAAGTCCTCATTCTATTACTTGACCCTCTTAACACCTCAGGAGGTACACCAGCTCTTAGGCACAGGCTTGAAATAAATAAAAATTTGGCAACAAAGGCATATCTAACACAAATATCAGCAACAATACCTCCCCATGTGGACTGTACAGCCCGTGTTTTAATGAAGTGACCTGGCCTGGCAGCTAGGGAAGAAATAGCACAGTGCCTCCATTGCTGGTCAGGCTGTGAGCTTCTGACCCACAGAGCAAGAAAGGCTTGGTGCTTGCTCCCAGCACCTCACAGCAAAGGAGCAGCCCGAGGGTGAGAAGTTGTTACCAGTCACTCACAGAGAGAGACATCAGTTAAAGTGCTCTCTACCTCTCCCCAGGTTCATAAGCATTCCAGCCCCTGGACACCCAACTGATATGAAGACTGAGCAGGTGCTTACTCTTCCGACAACAAGTCCTGTAAGAGTTTATTTCGGTCACGGAAGCAGCCTAACGAGTGCATGCTATCTAACACGTCTGGATCAATATCCTCCAAGGAAGGGAGAGAACGAATCTGCACCTTTCGAGGGATTGGTTGCTCTGGTTCTGGCTCATTCTTACCCCCTCTGCAGAGGAAAGAAGATGAGAGAGAGAAAGGGGGAGGGAAAGGAGAGAAAAGGAACATGAGTCACAAATGAACCCATACTCTGAAACACAGCCTGCAGCAACAGATGGAAATAGCTTGCTAAATTCCCACTGAGAGACCAGAGCTTCCAACCAGACAGATATTCTTCTCATAAGAAACTGTCATGAAGGCTAAGATTGACCAGCAGGTTGTGGATTTGGGTCTTTAATGAGAAAAGCCTGTGTTCAGTCAGCAAGGCAATAGGAACTTCACTTACCAGTGCCCTTGTAACAGAAGCAGCTGTTCAGCATCCTAGTGCCAAACATTTATAAAACACTATGTGTTTTTAGAGATATCGTCTCATCAGCTGTCCAGACCTCAGACTATGAGGCTGAAAAGTGCAAGCTGAATGATTCCCCTTCGAAGAAGGAGCTCTGAACAAACCATCACTATTTTTCACCAATTCTGATAACCAGCACTGCAGCAGTTTCTTTCATTAACACTTCCAATGTGTTTAAGAGACCTCAGTGCTCAGGCTCCCACTTGACACACTTTAAAGGGTTTTGGGGGAAACCACACTGCTTAATTACACACCCAAACATGACAATGTCTGCTTCTCATAGGACATGCAAATTCGAAAATTTTGGCTCAAGTGTGATGCCCGAGGTCGGTGGCAAACCTCAGAACACACCATTAGCAGTAGAACATATTACTCTTTCAAACGTAGTTAGCGCAGGCTTCCTGCACAATTATCTCATCCCATTCACTAGGCTCTGGAAATATTGATTATTCATTGCAATTAAAGGCCCTGACTGTAAGAAACATGTCAAGGTGTCAGGGTATTTCTAACCAACTAATGATATATATTGCACACACCCCGAATATCCTTTGATTTTATTTTGGTAGGCAGTGAGCAACTCATGTAAACTCTACCCACCCAAAGAGGTGGGTTTGGTGGTGGTGCTGGTGTTTTGGTTGGAGAGACTGTCTACTCTGAACCTCTGCTATTTCACAATGGATGCTTTGTGAGATATTGAGGTTTCCCTGTTCCATGGGTGGGGTCCTCCCTTTCCTTTATGCAGTGCAAATGTGTTATTGTTGAGTCCAGGCTCCCAGCATGGGCAACAGGAATCAAGAATATTTAAACTGCATCAGATGTCACCATTTGCTGTTAATGGGCCTGTGTTTGGACTAAAGATCCTTCCTTTTGATGCTGGAATAAACTTCACAACTTGTGAAGTTACTTGCACAGTTTAAAATGTTCCTGACTCAATGTAAGCTATCCAAGCAGCTACACAGGAAAAGGAGTTCCAATTCAAATGTCCTTAATTTTTCTTTTATAAATTGGAAATCAGCTCTAGTAGGATTATATACATGAGCCCAAGGTCTCAGCCAATGTATCAAAAAGAGAGCCAATGCACCATAAAAACAGTGAAAGCAGATTATCTCCTCCAAGGTAAGAAGGCAACACTAAGTCAATGTATCCAGGATAGGACAGTCACATGCTGGGACAATCACAGGAGATTGCTGAGCGCTCCTTGCAACTTTTTTTTAAGCAACCTGAAATGCATTGATGAGGCATCTGCTCTGTTTGTGGGATATCACTTGCAAAAAGATTCCTTGGAAATTTTCATTTTATCTTCTTCTGAAGCAGAGAAAATGTGCTCAGCCCTACCTGGATACGTGTTATTGAGTCAGACTCTGGAGTTCATGACATGGGTCATGACAACATGGGTCAGATCCTAGTTCTCTTACAAGGAGCACTCACACACACCCTGCTCAGTTTTATTCAATTTAAGGGACTGGAAGTAAACACAAAGAATGTAGAATCTGCTCCTTGGGATTTGTTCTTGTGTGTCAAACCACTAAACCACAGCTTCTAATGCCCTCTTGAGCCTCGCAGAAGCATCTGTGTCTTCTGCAATGCCACCATGGTCCTGAATCTAAGGGCTAAACTCAAAAATCCTTGTTCAACTACAGAAACATTTTTTCTCAGAGGTTGCTCCTGCTATGTCTTAGGATGAAGATCTAGCTCTCAGCAGGTAATAAGCAATGATTAGTTCATAACCTTGCACTATTAAAGCCAGTGATGACCTTGTCATTAAGATAAACTCTTGCAGGATAGACCTTTGAACAGCAGCTGAGTGTTTTTGCTTTTTAATGATCTACAGTTCACTTCTGAAAAGTATTGACTTAATTAATCATTCATGTTACAAGCAGATGTCCTTAAGGTAATTGAGAGAAATTAAAAAGAATTATTGCCTTTGAAAACTTCCAGGAAACCTGGGTTTCCCACTAGTTGCCCTAGTCAGAATGGAATTTACAAGTTTCTTTTGTATCAATCAGCACAGGAGCCATTTCTAGAGAGCACAGCTTGCCATCCTCTGTGAACTTGAGTGGTATTTCCTTATGCCCTGCACCTGGTCAGCCTCAGACAGATTTAGGAATTTTGACACCTCCTCATCAGGTACAAGTGAAATCTGCAAAGAGGTGTCTCGTCATTTGGCAGCACAATTCAGTGCTTCAGGAAACGAAAATCACCGGGTCTGGGCTGTGATTGGCATGACTGCAATGCCTGTTCCATTCTCAGTCTAGCAGAGTGACAAATTTGTTGCATTGCAGCCCACACAGACATCAAACAATGTCACACAGTGACTACTGCAAATCACATATATTTTTTTAAAGGCCCACATGAATGTAATTGCTGCTTTAAAACCTACCCTACTTTGTGCGGATCAGTGGATACGATGGCTGTGATTCCTGATAAGGGTGGACTTTTTCAGTCTCTCCATGAAATTCTCTCATGAATCTCACCGAGATGCCCATTTGCATCAGTGCAAAGCAAAGCAGAACCAGTACACTTATTCTTTTTCTTGTTTTAGCAAGTGTGGTACCTTCACGATGAAGGCAATAACTCAGTGTTACAGGAGTGCATATTTACCATAATACATAATTTTATTTGCCCTCTTCATTAAAAAATGTGAAAATACCTGCTGTTTATTTTCTGGTTTATGATAACCTGCATTTGAGGTAAAAATAAATGATTTCAATTAAAAAGGCTTGAGAAACCTCACTGAATTAATTTGGGTGGGAGGGAAAGAACTGGAGGTTGCTGATGAAGGGTTTCATTTAGGTTTCTTTCTTCCTTTTTTAGGCTTCTGAATCATGATTTCAACTTTTGAGACCTCTTTCTCTGCCTGCCTAAATCTGCAATTGAATCTTCTCTTCAGTTTTACAGTAGCCTCAATATTTATTTGAAGAATTAAGTGAAACCATTTCTATGTTCTGAGTACAGCTTTCAGGTCAGTAACCTATATATGACAAAGGATGAAGATTTTACATAGAATAGCAGGTAAAATAAAGAAAAAATTAAAGAGGTGAGCAAAGGAGCCAAAGGATAAAACAGTACAACCACTTCTTCTCCATCGGCATCGGTATTTCCAGGCAAAATGAATGCAAAGAGGTTGTGAAACATTACCAGATGAAAGCAGTTGAGTTTTGAAGGTGGCAAGGTTATTCACTGACTAAAATTAGCCACAGGAGGTTAACCTCCTGAGGTCAACCCATGGCCAGGATAGAGAAAATGAGAAAGAGACTCATTAAAAAAGCTATTTTGAGCAGAAACTTCTTTTTAGGCAATCTGAAGAGACATCTGGAAAAGCCTTTCTGCACTGACTACCCTGGGAGTCTAGACAAGACCTGCTTTTGCAAAACTTGGTTTCTACTTCTGAAAACAGCTTTAGATGCAGTTTACTATGTCAATCATCCGAGAGACTGACCTTCACTGAGATGTTCATGAAAATGTTCAAATGCTTATGTCTCCAAAGAAAAAAAATCTTCAAATTCTAAATATAGACTAAATAATGAAATGACACCTGCATGATTGTGTATGTGAGCCTAGGGCAACAGTCCTTCAACAAGTGAAAAGTTCCAGGCAAAAATCTTGAGGAGGATAAAAATAATATATGTGATCAATGACTTTTCATTTTATTTCCTATTCCAGTTCTGAGAAAAGCACTGAGAGTGTCAGCTGATTTCACTCCATGAAGAAACAGAGGGGAATCATCCATCCAATCTGATGTAAACAGCATTTACTTCTGCAATTGCCAGAAAGACCTGATAGGAGGGATTTTGGAGTCTACAGTCAGAGCTTTCCCCACTCTATTTCTTCTACATTTATTAATGAGAGTTTAAAAAAAAAAGTACCTGCAGCAAATGACACTCCTTGGTTTAAAAAGGTGCCATGTCTGGTAACTGAAGAGAGCACGGAAAAGCCATGGGCAGAGTGCTGCCACTACTTCAGGAGTGGTAAGTTTTTCCTTAGTTCTGATTTTTTTCTTAGCTATTCAACAAATTGTTGAACCCCCTTGGGTCCTACTGAAGTCATATAAATCCAGGGGTGATCATTACCCATTACGTACAATTAGAGAAAACCAAACAAATAAAGAAAAAGTGGGTTTTTTTAAATTGTGACAGGCTTATATATCAGTTCATATCATCCTCAAGTACTTCTCAAGAGCAATGACAGGATTATGAAGGTAGGACTTTCCTTATCACCCACTTGGGAAATGCTAACCCTGAGAAATGTATCCAAGCACCAGTTCCTTGTTGATTATGTGAAGTATTATCCTTAGTTTGATTAGGATATCATAGTATAAAAAGTTTGTTGACTTAGACTTCTTTAAATACTACTAAGGCTACACAAAGAGCAAGGACACTTTTAAAAGCCATCAATCTTCCTTACACCCAAACCACCAGACAGGTGTGTACTTTTCTCACAGACCTCCTGTTTTACTGTCAGGACTGCTGTTTTTAATCAGGTCACAGAAGTACTCTCATATCAACAGGTTACAAGGTCAGAAGCAGCTCTTAGCTTGCTATGGAGGAGTAGGGATTATGAGACAGAGAAGCTCTTGCTCACAGGTGCTTACTTACCAATATCATAATTTTTGTTTCTACTTCAGAGAAAAGCCAAGATGCCAAGAAGGAACAAATGAAAGCTTTCTTGTCAAGAAGGTATTACAAGGGATTGTCTGAAGCACTTGGATAGCAAACTAAATATGGCTGCTAGCTGGGGTTTTTTTTTTTGCTGATCACCTGCAGGTATCTCTTTAACAGCAAGTTGCTGGACTGAATGTCTTACTTCAAACAGTTGTTAGCCATTGTACAAAAAAAGTTACTGGGTTGGTACATTTAAATGAAATTATATGAGTAGCAAAGAGTACAAAATAAAATAAAATAAAATTGAAGTCTTTCTGTTCTCTGCCCCTTTTCCCCATATGTCTGGAACCTGCTTTCAAAGTCCAGTCTCACTTTTCTACAGGTCTCTTCAGAGATCACTAGAACACCAGAATCAACAATGAATATATGCAAAAATTAAAGAAAAAGTTACTTACATATACCATATGTGTTTCTGAATATGTTCTAGCTGTAAAGGCAAAGAGAACAAGGAATTAGTGCTGTAAAATAGAAAAGGTAACTCCACAAGTCATCCTTATTCAAGGCTTATTCAAGTAAATCCAAAATTTCAGAGATGGATCTATGCATACAACAGGAACTTTACGTTACATAAAGAGCTGCTCATTGTAACCCATCCCACTGGAAATGAGACTTTAATTCCAGACATAATGCATCAGTCAGAGGCAAATCCCAGGAAAATGCTAAGTGCAAGGCTTCACAGACAACTGTTTTGGAAATTCAAGCTTTTCCCTTCTAAAGTCCTTCCCTCTATAATCTAACTTCTCCTTTCTGTATATCCATAATAGACAATCCTTTATACTTAAACTGCATTTCTAGTTTTGTTTTGGAGTAAAAGAGAAAGGAAGAAAGAAGAAAATATGTTCAAACAGATAATAAACCTGATAATTTGTGCATCTGTGATGTGACCTTCTTGGATACAGGACTTATTCTAGACTGGCTTCATATTTATCATTAAAATCTAAGGACCAAGTAGAATAAAGTTCTATGTAATTTACTAATTCTGCACCTGAACACCAGACCACAAATTTATTTTACTTTCCTCTTTCCTGTTCCCCACATGAGAATTTCACTCCACAATGAAGAACTGATTAAAGCTGAAAGTAGTCTTGTCCACCTAGGGAAGGCAGATCCCACAAACATTACAATGACATGTTTTTCCACAAGCTTGGGAAAAGAAAGCAACATGCTTTTTCCAAGAAAAAACCTTAACAGCAGAGAGAACAGAAGGCTCATATGACATACTTACAGCAGAACCTTCCTAATATGTTTTGTTTTAATCATCACAGCAGAAAAGAACTTTTCTTAGACATCCAGAAATTATTTATTTGTTATGTGGGCAATGCTTTTTATATTTATCACTATGCAGCACCTTTGTAGGTGCAGAACAAAATGCACACTCACTGCACACAGGTTCACATTTGTGCAACATTCAGGGGAAAGGCAGGAGAGAGCTGGAAGAAAACTCATATGAGAGGAAATCACAGACCCATTACAACAGTCAGGATGAATGGTGACAGCTGTCCTGCTCTTATTACATTCCACTTCCACAATAATAAGAATCAGAGAGAAAAAGAAATGAAGAGAAGAGAAGAGAAGAGAAGAGAAGAGAAGAGAAGAGAAGAGAAGAGAAGAGAAGAGAAGAGAAGAGAAGAGAAGAGAAGAGAAGAGAAAAGAAAAGAAAAGAAAAGAAAAGAAAAGAAAAGAGAAAAGAAAAGAGAAGAAAAGAGAAGAGAAGAAAAGAAAAGAAAAGAGAAGAAAAGAGAAGAGAAGAAAAGAGAAGAGAAGAAAAGAAAAGAAAAGAAAAGAAAAGAAAAGAAAAGAAAAGAAAAGAAAAGAAAAGAGAATGGGCAACAATAAAATCTCAGTGATATAAAGTAGGTGTTTGCCACAGAGAGCAAGGAATTGGAGACCTCTGTGCTATGGAACAACAGCTCTGTCTGGGAAACCAGTTAGACCGTGAGTTTGGCTCTATATGAGATCATTTTTTTAAGTGAGTCAGGGCTTTTCCTGAAAACAAAGAAACAATGGAATGCATGGAAAGCTTAGGAAAGCATGATAGGAGGCTGGAGGGAACAATGTGGGAGACAAACAGCCTCCTTTAAACCCCAGACTGTATCAACACTGCAATGAGAGGTGCAGTTGGCACTCACATACCTATCTGTCTTCTAACCAGCACCAATGCCCCCAGCACACACATCCACCAGCCCCAGCAGACTTGCACAGCTTCCAGCTGCGGCCTCAGCCCTCCACAGTAATTCCCCTTCATCACAATTCCCCTCCATTAGGTAGTCCTCCAACCCCTGCAGTATTAGGAGCAACGTGGAGTATTCCTGACACACTGATAAAGACATAATTTGGGAGTTCCCCTAGTAGCCTTGAAACACAGCCCTCTTCCTTCTGGTTCTGTGCAAGCTGAGGTAGAACCACAGAACATAAGAGCCTATTTTGTACAGCTTCCATGGGGCAGGATTTTAGAATTGTTCCTTAACAGATGTACAGTTCTGTGAGGATCTGCTAAGGGGTGGACTGTGTTTCCTGTGTTGCTAAAACCACATCTATTCATTATTTCCCATACACCACATGGAGGGTTAGAGAGATTAATGATTTCAGACAAGATGCAGATGATACTGCTATGCAATGTCCTAGCCTCTTTCATGCTTGCTTCTCCTGCTGCGCTTTCTGTCTCCGTGGGTCACTGTGCTCTTGTGTGCCTGTGATGTGCAGAAATGCCATGGCAAAGGAGACAACAGCACTTCACTTTCTGACTTAGAGAGGGGAAAGAAAAGAGGGTCACCAGTTCATGTCTTAGTCACAGAACCTCTGGACTCCTTCAGAGAAGATGTCAGATACCTTCTGCCCATCCCTGTTCATCAACCTCCTTCAAGCTAATGAACACACAGCATTTTTCTGAAGGGGAAGCCCCAATGCTCCTTGGTACACATTTGAAGGTGTATGACAGCTCTCATGGCTGCTGTTTACCTACACATCTGCCACTCGATCCACATCAAAACCACTGCTGGGAAGTATGCTGGGATATCCCAGGTATGAAAAGCATTCTACAAACACATTTCCTATGCTGATTCAAACATACTTGCATTGAAATGTTATTACAAGTGTGCTTGCTGCTGCCAACATCTTCACTACTGTTTTAAAGGTTATTAATTAATGCTTTGTTGCTTTTTGTCTGCATTAAAGTGACAGGAGGGTTATGGGAGGGCGATTGGTTTTGACAAGGAGAAGTCTGTACACTTTCTACTGTGCAGTGCAGGGGAGGGAGATACACAGTGGGAGCTAATCTTACTCCTGCCTTCACTTAAACACAATGTTTAAATGCATTTAAGTGATGAAGGCATTTAACAACCCTTCCCAGAGGGTTTTTCTTGCTGTTTGCACGTAAGTTTGCCAAGTTTAATACCATTTTATGGAAGTTGTAAAAATGCTGCTTCCTAACGTCTCCTAGTCACTGCAGGCAACCGTCTCATGACATCATCTCTGAAAGAACAAAACATACTCAGATCCACTGCACATGCACAGTCAGAGAGATTCCTGCAGGCTAAGATGCGGTAATGGAAGGAGAAGGAGAATTCTTTCATTGTGGTTTTATGTAAAAATACTTCCAAATATTAAACTTGTACACATTGAGGAGCCCCTCTCACAGATGAGAGACCCACTCTGAGACAGAGCTGCACAAGCTCATCAGAAAAAGAGGTCTCCTCCCACAAAGAGCTTACGTCTGAATTCTAAGGCAGGGAACAACAGATGGAGACAGACAGGCAGATGGAAAACAAGACAGCGCTGTCTACATCCTCGGCACTGAACTCAGCAGAGCGGTTGCCAAGCTAAAAAGTTGGGACCTGAAGAAAAACTTTCTCAAAGTCTGTGGATGTAGATGAGGGCTTCTGGGCTTGAACTCATATCAAATTTCAAACTTCCCTGTCCGGAAAGGGAACAGCCTCAAACCCATCTGTGCACCCACAGCTCAAATGAATCTTCTTCTACCAGAAGCTCCCGTAGTCTCAGCTCTAAACCTACTGTGTAATGTCAAGACACAAGCTTTTCCTGGCCACAGGGTTCAGGCTGGCAGTGCAAACAGCATTGGTAAAACCATTACCTGTGTCAGTAGCAGCTGTACTAAAGCAGCCTCCAGGGACCTTGACAAGGGCCAAGTATCACTGTCCTATATGCACAGGGCATGAACAGGCCCTCAGCAGCCTAAATACATCAACTGGACAATTAGCTCCATTCTATATGTCGTAAAGTGAGAAAATTTAAATGATGGAATAGGCACCTTACCACAGACCTATAGAAATGAAGAAGGAATCAGGTGAATTTTCCTTTCTTCATTTTTGCAACATTCTTTAGATTCTGCAATTCATCATTAGCATACATCAGACCCAAGAAAAAACAAAATCAGAAAGCAGAGAGGAGATTCTGAAAATACTTGTAATCCAAGGAACGTTTAGGTAATATTTAGGGATAGGGATTTCCACCTATGTCGACACCCAGCACGGAAGAAAAGTCATTCTACTCTAGTATAACATGTCAATCTAGGACAATAACAGCTTTGTTGGAATAGCTTACTTATTCTGCAATATCTGCTCTTATCCACCTTGCTCTAGAAACAAAGTTTCAATCTTTAAAAGAACAGTGCTTCTGCCCTCTGCTTTTATCTTTCTGGAGAAGAAAATATTGGCTGAGAATGCAACTTGTTCCTACTACAGGAGCTGTAATTCTCTGCTGCAGCGATGCTGAATCATTTGAAGAGAACATAACTAAAAGAAACTTCATCCTGCAGTACTTTAGGTACCCAGAGCACACCTCCCATAAGCCTTCTCAAACTTTATTACTACTTCACTTTTCCCTCCTGACACTATTCCTACTAGAAGGCTGTCCCAGTACCCCACTGATATGCCTAAAATTCTTCTTCTAGTTTCTAGCCTACTTTCCTGTAAGGCCATTTGACATACATTTGTTTTTGTGCCAGTATCTTCCTTTAGGTTCAATAATCCTTCTCTCCCTAGTAATTACCTCTAATGAATATGCAGATGACCAGTACAACCTCTCTTAGGTATCATCTGTGTACATTAACTGAAGCTCTTTCAGGTCTTACTATTCATACTCTTTCAAATGCTGATCATCTTAGTACTCATTCTTCGTTTGATTTCACCTTTCATAAAAACATGGGTGGCCAAAAATATCATCACCAGCACCTAGGATCAACTTTTAATAAAAAGTTAATCTTTAATGAAAGAAAAACATGGATTCTTTTACTTTAAAGCATGTTTAGTCAAACAGGCCCAGTAAATGAGCCTGGTCAAGGATGTCACACTAACCGTACTTGAGGCCATGTGTCACACTTACATGGTGAGTGTGAACAATATTCCACTAAGACATAATAAAGTCTTGTTCCCACAAATAAATCATATACAAAGAAAGGTAATGCTTGTTTCTTAAGGCTGGAAAGGGCCAGCAACAATAATTCTGAGTACCCTCCCCTCCATTAATCTTGTCAATCTCCAACACTGAAGTGAATGATGACAGTTAAACGTGAGCACTGGTTCTGTTTTTGTTGATCATTTTAACAGATGGACTGGGGAAGGTGTGGGTGTGCTGTGAAATGGCAATCACTGGAGGGAGGGAAATGCAGCTGGATGAAAAGAAAAGAGATACAAATAAAAAAAAAGGAACAAAGCAGAGAGGGGAAGTGAAAAATGAAAGAAAAAAATTCTAGTGACCTTACATTTCACTATATTTTTCTGCCGAATTCACTAGTGAGATATTGAGCAAATGATCAGTAGTGGTAACAGCTACATCTGTACTTATTGTACCCAAGCTGCAATTTTGCTCACATCTTTGTATAAATATCAAATTGATTCAAGTGAGATATTTTCTAGGAATAGAGGCTTCCAAATAAACCCATATTTATATCCATTTTCACAGGACACAGCTAAAATAGAACTCAGCTCTCTCCTCGGAATGAAGTCTATATTCCCAGCTCCTGTGCAGTAAACAAAGAGCTCCCTTCTGCCTGGCAATCAAAGCAAGCAGCTCACTAACAGCACGGGAGTGTGACAGCAGAGGGGACAGCAAACCCAGAGACCCTCAAATAATGAAAAGTCTGCAGCTAATAACAAAGAGCTATCCTTTTCTCCTCCCACCTCTCAGCTCTTTAATATGTATTATTTCAAATTCTTATTCATAATTCAATGGTTAGTGCTTGCCAAGAACTACCTGATCTGGGTTTTTTTTCCTCCCTAAGGAAGTAAGAGGTTAATTTTGATCAAGAAAAGGAGGGGGATGGGTGTCACTCTGAGACCTTGAATTACCTCAGCTGATTTCTCTCCTATGTGTGTACATTCTCTGCTGTATTGCACAACTCAAAACACTTAGGACCTGTCTTTGCCCTGTGAAAAAACCCAGAACAATCTGAAGAAGGATCTAAAACTTGATGATCTGCTCCCTACCATACTCAGACCATCTGCACTAACATATTTCAGAAAAGAACCAACAAAACAACAGAGAAGCTGATATGTTTACATCATGGAAAGGAAGCTAGGCTTGAGAGGGATTTGGTGACTTTCTTGGCCATGAAGAACAGCTGTCTCATGTCTCAGGATATTGCCATAACCTCTGCAGTGTCCTTTCTGTGAATATACTTTTGAAAATGTTACTTTTTTCTTTAAAAATCTGTTTTAAAAAGGTCTTCTAAAGTTCCTAGTATTTTTTTTTTTGCAATCAGTGTTATTTATGTACTGCAAATGTGATGGCTACTGGGTTTGCAAAAGTAGGGATGCTAGAAATAACATGAAGCACTTTTCCCCTATGCCACCAAATAGAGCATGACTTGGATTGGTAATGAATGAAAGAAAAACCCAGCTGTCAGGTAACACTGAAAATAGTTCTGAAGGGAGTTTCAGTTAACTTAGCAGAGAGGTGTCTGCATCCCAAAAGCACTGTCACAGCTGGCACAGACTGATGCTGTTACCAATCTCAGCAGAGAGGCCAAGCAGTGATCTGAAAGTTTATTTATAAATATTTTAGCAGACTGAAGAACCAGGAGGAGTTTTAAATTTACATTTCTTTATACATACTCCCACTCAGAATCTGTGAGCTTAGTAAATCTGTATAAAATCATCACCATGGCCTGACAATAGGATTTACAAGGGCAATGTACCCATAAAGGCACACGCCTCCACTGACAAGCAGGCAACCTTACTTTCCGAAATTATTTTAATTGCTAATGTTTTTTAATTCCCTAAAACATTAACACAGTGTTAGTGAAGGATACAATCACTTCACAGTCCTCACCCTTGAAGGGTCTCTGTTGTAGTGATGGGATGTATCCTAGATGCAGACTCAGTGCTGAATGCCAGGAGCTCAACACTGTGGGCCTAACAGTGCTCAGGACCACAGGGCACAGGATGAAAGAGCAGACTGGCACACACTTGCTCTGAAGGCTGCTAGAGGATAATGCAGAGCAAATGCAGGATAGAATACAATGCATCTTATGTGATGTGAAGTGAGAAGCCAATGCTTCTGTCAGAAATGTAAGAAAATCACACTGTTTAATGGCAAAGCTTCAAATACCAGTCCTAACACCTGTGACCTTCAAAGTCTTACATCATGTCCCCAGCAAACCGCTGTATCAGACAGAAGAATCAGATGCCTCAGGAAGACTCCAAAATGTGTGAATGGGTCAGTAGTTCTGTGATGAGTTATGAGGGATTCCGACTAAATGCCCAGTGTTACATATGAAAGGGAATCATGAGGCTACAGAAAAAACACAAAGGCAATCGGTCCTCGTGACTCGAAAGAGAAGGTAACTGAACTTCTTCCCAAAGGCTCCACCAACTCCACTCCTTTGCTCAGGAAAATGCCAGTAAATCACCAAGTTCCTTAGCTGCTCAACCATTCCTGCAACAAGTCGAGAAATGAAGCCTTGCTCACGCTGCCTCCTTACCGTGAGACGTTTCGAGGCATCCACTTCAATCATCCCCCGCAAAAGGTTCTGACAGTCGGGGGGGATAAAATGGGGCATGTGGAACACTCCCCGCTTCACCTTCTCCAGCAGCTGCCGCAAGTTGTCGTCATCAAAAGGCAGGGCACCCTGCAGGGGTGGGACAGAGCTGTCAATGGGAAAGAACTGGAGAGGGCCAAAGGAGAAAATCCAGCATAATCACGGTGAGAGAATCAAAAAGAGGGAGTCAGATCATAATGAATTATTATAATGACTGAAAAAAACTTTTTATCTGTTGAAAAGAAATAATTTCTTAGTGCTGCTGTATTTCCTCTAACATAGGAAACAAAAAACTGAGCACATTGGTTCTTTTTATTAGACCTTTAATTAGAAAATGACTACCAGTATAAAGTAAAATACAAAATATGAAATTGCCTTTCCAGGCAAATTCACTGAAGATGCATGGATTCACTTAAACTCAGCTCAAGCTTTTGATCTGCTGGTATTTCTCCTGGGCATACTTTCACAGCAGCAATGTTTATCGTCTCCTTATTTTTAATCTTCCTGAGACACATTTATTGCAGACATTGAAAAGGAGGTGAACAGCTTTTGAGAGACTTTCAGTAAAGAACATGCTCTTTCTGATGGAGCATTGAAATGACACAGCTGAAAGAAACCCCAACCAACATTAGCCTTTGGAAGCAGCAGACATTCTACCTGTTTAATATACTCCATTCAGTTCCCATGCTGTGGTCAGGTCATCAGTTCCTATTGCTTCCCTACTGTAGCTCACTTACATGAATGGCTTGAGGTTTTTTTAGCTGAAACTACATTTTGAATAGATCATCAGCTTGCCACAAAAAGCAGTGAAAGACCTATCCTTGCTGCAAGGACAAAAAGGAAAAAGAGAAATTGAAATCTTTAGGATAACTCTACCGACTGAAGCTGATACCCTTTTATAGCAAGTCTGTACCTTCCTAGATATTCTCACTTCCTTCTTTCACTGCCTAATTCTAGTAGGTGCTGAGCTTCCTTGATTTCCAGGATGGTTTGTGGGAAGCTGCTAGCTGTCAGCTGCTGTGATAATGAAGCTTAAAGTTGTCAGCTCTGGCACTGCTCTTACTACAGTGAGTAGTGCATCTGTATAAGCAATCCTGTGTCTATGGTTTAGGGAGAACAACAGCTTCATTTACAGCAACCTCAGGAAGCCACCTGATGGCAGCCACGACTGGGCACTGCTAACTGGTGTTTGTTCATTCAAGTGGCCTTGAAGACAGAGCTTCCCTGCCTCCTGTAACCGACCTCCAAAGTTACCTGCATTTTCCCTATCCATTCCAGACTTAAAGGAAAATCAATTCTGATAGTTCAGTACTTTGGCTAATGTAATTTAGACCCTGATGAAGTCAGAAAAGATGCTGTGTGGCATTTCCTGAAGGTGGTAACAACTACACCTCTTTTATTACTACCATCTGCTATCATTTCTTGAGAGTTTTTGCAGGGTTTGTCCTGACATAATTAACTGGCAAGCTCTGCACTCTCCATCAATAATAGACTTATTTCAATCATTTTTCAGGCTCATATGTATGTAGGAACAGATGAAGATGCAGCAACAGACACCAAAGCTTGACAGAGAATTCCCCTGAAAAAAAAAGCCTGCTCCTACAAATCCTAACCATCTTGACACATTCTCTCTTCTGTTCTTACAAATTCAAGGAGTTATATTAAGAGCTTATTATACAGTTCTATTTTATCAGCTAGGAAAGTCACTACTCAGTAAGAGATGACCAGGTGCTATCTAGTGTGACAGTTACAATTCCTCCCATGCAACATCAAGATAAAAAAATTAAAATTTAAAAAATGTCAGTGAATTGTGGTGACTAAAAACAAAAAAGGAGTAAGATTGATTAAGGGGAATTAAAGCATCATATTGAGATTACTTCAAGATATTTTGATTTGAGCCATTAAAAAAGGATCAGCATATCTTTTGATAGAAAAATCCTCTAAAATTTTAACATATTTTAAACAAATACAATATGCAGAATCTATCTCTTATTTTACACTGTACGAGTGCATTTTTCAAAATAAAACATTTAAGTGAAGCAATTAGGTTTACTGATAAATGTACAAGAATATCAAAATTTTACTTCAGGCTTGTTACTTTTATAATTATAGGTGATCAGCTGAACTATTACAGAGATAAAGCACTTAACATGCACATAAAACCTATATTAATATAGAGTATTTTATCTGCATGTGATATACACTTACATAAACATGAACTACATTTTCCTGTATTATACTGTGGAAATTGATAACAAATGCCAAGTCTATCTGCCTTCAGCTGGACACCCAGTTGTTGGATGTTTAGGAGTGTTACAATAACACTGCATTTCAGAATAAATTCCACAGAGAATTGAAACTCTGATCAAAAAAAGGGTAAGTTACAAGATACCACATTTTGAACACTAAAAGTATTACTGAGCCAGATGGAAACTAATTTAAACTTTGTCCTACTGTCTCAGTTTTATATTCCCACGTGTACCAAATTAAAACGTATCTCACTGCTAGCATGAAACAAAGATTAGGTTCTCAAGTCCTCTCTTGAAAAAATACTGCAGGTAATGTATGCATATACCTGCTGAAGCACATATATCCATACAGCAGAAAAAAGTCAACGCATCCCAAATCCAGCCATATTTTGATCCTGTGAAGGATAACTTGTTTGACACTCTCTGTATCCTGGAATTGTAACCCTACATATCCTTTCCCATCAAAAAAGGTGGTGCAACATCACAACACAGCAAAGAGCATTTGTGGAGACAAGTTTTTGATGTCTGTCTATGCTTTCCTGTACAGGGCAGCAGTGTTTCAAAGAAGCAGTGAAATACTCCTCATGCTTTTCCTTTGGGGCCGATGTAGAAATAAGAGGAATGGATGCCACTGAGAGATACAAAAATAGAGAACTAAAAAAACCCATCTGTACATGATGTCAATAGAATTGCCATTAAATACAGCAGCACTTTCAGATTTTTTCTTTTCTTTTTAAAGGCTAGTGCAAGGAAGATGACTCACCACTAGCAACGCAAACAAAATGACTCCGCAGCTCCAGACGTCTGCTTTCCTTCCATCATATTTTTCTCCCTGCGCAGCAATGACACAGAGGTTCAAGAGACCAATCACTAGTAAATGAATTGGTAATCCTTGAAGAATGAGAGAGGGGAGAATGGGAAACCCCACATTTCAATCCAGCTACCTGCTTCCCAAGGTGGCCTTCCCAACTAGGAGGAAACCACTACACAGCCTGCTAATTGAATTTTTGTGAACATCAGCTTGCAGTCTTATTTGAGATCAGTGAGAAAAGGCTCAGAAGTGGGAGCAGGGCAGGAATGGTTGACAACTCACAAATTATCAGATCTGGCATTTAAACAGAGCCACAGGTGCATTAAGGACATCAAGAAGGTCTGTTTCTCTGCCCTTCCTCAGGGAGCTTGTCACTAGCCATGTTATTTGCAAACTCCTAGTGTTGTCTGGACAGTCTCTCCTGTGTGCTTCCTGCTTGACTTTACATTACAGACATGCTTTGGAAGAGGGCAATCTTGGGCACTGAAATCTTAGATACCTCTTTTCAGAGGACAAAGGGAAAGCAGAGGGGAAGAATATTGTTTAGTGGAAACCAACATCAGTGACAGTCAACCCTGGCTCCTCTACTGAGATGACAGCCACATCAGAGACAGGAAAGCTGAGGGGACTATATCCATTGGGTCAAAAGATCAAATTAAGCCAGGCTTCTTTACTTCTGTCTGATCATATGGTATGAAGGGTATTGTGAGAATAACACATAGTTATTTCCCTCATACCCATCAATGTGGCTTGACTCAGGGCTGAGCCAAACTATTTAGGTTCGTCATGTCCTTTCCTTTCCCTCTGCCTCGGATAGATTTCTTGTACAGAGGGTTCATCTGCATACTTGCAATGAGGGACACTTCAAAAAAGGTATTTGTGTACACTAATATTAACCAACTTACCCGGATGACTTCAGGACAAGCATAATGCGGAGATCTGGAAGACAACATACAGGCAAATGAGCGAGTAACAGCCTCGTATTTATGGTTATGTGCATTTCCATTTTGTTTAGCAGAATGACGATAGACTTACTTATCCAGAATACAAGTGTGCAAACCTACACATTTTTCCTTACCTCAACAAGAATACACTTCAAACAAGCTCAGAAAATGGTCAAGAACTAGCATAATTGAAAACTCTATGGCCCTGCTATGATTTTTTCAAAGCGAGGAATGAAGAGAAGACCAGGCATATTCTATTCCAGCTCTCTAATCCCACCCTTTAACTTGGCCTTGTATCTAATTAAAAGGAAGGCCCACACTGCAAAGCCTTTACAGGAAAAAAGACAGATGCATCGCTAAACCATGTCTGGTATCTCCTCTGCTAAGATGATTCTCATTTACACCAGTGGTCACAAAACCTGCCAATACATGATTTCAACATGCCTTTTATTTTGCTTTAAAAAACCAAAAAAGGATGGACAGTAGCATTATTACCTCGTGAGTTAATATATTCTTTTCACATCCTTCTACCCATATATCTCTTGTTTGATTCCTGGTTGAGAAGAGTTAATTACTTCAACTTGCCAGGTAATAATTTTAATTCCTAAAGATTATAGCCATGGCTATTTATTTTATAGCCTTCATTAAAGTAACTTGACAAGTAAAAGGGATGCAAACTGTCTGAAACCCGTGTGTAAATCATGCTATTGTTTATACTGACACCTCCCAGCAGTCCCTGAGCCCGTCTTTATTTGTGCATGTGTTTCTTGTGACAAATGCAATCATGGCTGGGCAATACCTGTCTCACAAAGTAATGAGGGAACCAGAAGCACAGCGAGGTTAGCTTTGTGCTAGGATGCTATATTAAAGCCCAGTGAGACAGCCCATTAATTGAATTTCCATACACACTACACTTATCTTATGGCAAAATATCATCCCATGGGCATGGAATGCCCTGATTTGGTATTGCAAGTTTTGGCAGAGCATGACAATAAACTCAGAGTACACTTGACAGCTACCTTGACAGTAAAGCTTCCGTGAGGAGAAAGAAATGCAGTTGATCCCTCACAAATTTCAGGAAAAGTGGAATTCAGCAGCTTAATTTAGTATTTAATACAACACCAACCCTGGACCCATTTAAGAGATGGGCTATTCACAGGTATTCCAGCCAGTCTGTCTGCTCAGTAGTGCCTTAGTTTACACTACATTTTAAAAACCTTGGTTCAAGAGTCAAAACACATAATGAAAGCCAGAGCCTCCTTCAGAGGACTGGCTAGAGTTGGTCATTGGAAGAACAAAAAGAATCATCTTGTGTCTAGTGGGTAGGACAGACTACCCAGGCTCTCTGTGTAACTGACAGCCATGGAAATATGGACAAGGTTACTCAACATTTTCAAAAGGTGCAGCTGGCCCCAGTTTGAAAAAGGTGACCAGAACCTCACCATGAGTCTACTTTTCTGACTAGAGCAAGGGCAATGCCACTGCAGCTTTCACACCACAAGAGAGAAAGTGTGGCCAGAGTGAGACACTGAATTAATGTTATGTACATGTTCCCAAACTTCCAAAATGTATTGTTTCCTGTGAATTTGCCTACCCTTATTCTTTCCAAAACCCCAAAGTCTAAACCACAAAAAGTCACAGCACTGGACTAACACATGATTTTGCAAGCTTTTAGAAGACATTTTAGACATTTAGATTCTTGGGAGAATGCTTGACTAGTGATGTTATCTTTTTCTCATATCTAACAGTGGTGTTGAGTGTACACTTAGGCCATCCCTAAGGCACACACAAAGCACAAGTAAGGAGCAGCAGCACAACTGGGACCGCAGCCCAGGCCTGACAAGTGCAACTCTCACTAGTTCTGGACTGCTTAGACAGAACAGTGAAGGGGGGCAGTGTGGAAACTGCAGGGAACATAGTAATGCAACTGGAATTTGGAAAAAAACATGATAGCAAAAAGAGCACAGGATATACATAGATCAAGGATAGTTGCTCAGCTTAGTCACCTCAGAACAGAAAGGCCAGTTCTAACATGTTCTGTACAACTGAGTCACATTAGGTTTATTGGAAAATATAAGTGGGGTAAAAGGAGTGAAGACACATTCTAGGTAACTGTTGAGCTTCTGTCACTTAGCATGTTTGAGTTTCTCACTCTTGCATATATTTTAGCTTCTGCAAGATACAGCTGCCTTTCTGTGTGAGTGATGAACACACACAGTATAGTAAATGGCTGCTACAGGTGGTGCCCATGACTGAGCTAGAAACTTTAGCCAGACCTCTCAAATCCTACATGGTATCCTGTACAGTTCAGCAACATCCTTCAGTACAATCCTTTTTGGATGGCCATGGCACTGGGGTGCAGTGGAAGAGTTAGTATCTCAATCTGCAGTGTTCCTGAATTTTTATTTGTATATTATGACTCTGATAAGGATTTCAGAACTCTTAATTGTGGGTGCTGAACAGTGCAACCACCTTAAAAGGTGTTCCTGTGCTCACATCCTTGAAAAGAAGAATGTAAGTGTTGTGAAGAGCTCAAGATAGGTACACAGGTATCTATGTGTCCCACTAGTAAATACCCTTAAAGTGTTTTCCTTCCTGAGGTCTGCTGAACTGCAGTGGAATGTGCCATATATCTTAAAAGGCACAACTGAAATTCTGCAAAAGTCTAAGGGACTGGGTGGAGAAAATGCTATAATAAATCCTTTGAACAAGTTGGATTGATTCAATCATTCAACAGCTGCATTGCAACTGCCCAGAGAGCACAGGTTTCTGGCATTGTCATTCTGAATCCTTGCCAGCACGCACTGGCTAGATATCTGCAGCATTATCTTGGCTAACAGCTTTAAAAGGAATCCTCCAGTCATCCAGAATCCATAAAAAACTCATTTCCATGCCACCAATCACAGAGCAACTTCAACTGCTGTAAAGACGAAATTCAAATTTAATCAAAAATCTATTTATCTTTCTACAGAGTCATGAATATTTCTTTGGCTCTTATCACTAATTATTCAATATAGATGTGTCAAGAGCAACATTCCCTGTCTCTTCCCCTAGGCCACCTCCTCATCATTCTGCTACATCTCTGTGCAGCAAAAGCCCCAGTCTGCCCTTGATAACAAATAAATATATCGCTCAGCAAGATCAAGAAACAGTTGCTGCCTGTGGGTACTGCTGTAAAAAAGCAGTGATGTAGGCAGTGTTTATTTAGGGTGATGTGGATTTTCCAAGGCTAGTCTGCCTGGGGCAGGAAGGGCTCTCTGAATGGTCATTCACAGCTGCGACTCTAGGACACAATAATCTTAAAGATCTTTGGGGACCTTAGAACATTTACGTGGGACTTAAACCAGAGGAAATGGTGAAATCCTGGACAGCTCTGGACAGTTAAGTCAGGCCTTCAGAAAGAAATGTATATATCCTTGATGTACCTTTTGTGAATTTCATCTGAGAAACTAGTAAAGTAGTTCTTGATATGTGCACATCAAGATATTGTGCAGCTGCAGTAGATCTGAGACAACCAGTGCCATACCTTCACTGCAGATGTGATGTGCCTGTGAGTTATAGGTGCTTTTATGTAGGTAGGAGAGACCTGCATTGCACACACAAATCCATTGGGCACATATGGTTTATCTTGGAACACATGGTAACTGCTTTACCAGAGAAGTGGTTGGTTGCTCAAGAAGGACAGGAAAAGCTGTATGATCCTAGTCCACAGTGTGACAAATCATGTGTTACACTGCCTGATGGATTCCCAAGTCCCAGTAAAGATCATGTGTTCATGCCTCAGTCCTTTGGTTCCATGCCTTAAGATGGTACTGTTTGGGGAGGAAGAATAGGTTCTTCGAGGGCCATACTTTAGGCCTCACAGAGGCAGAGTTTCTGCAGAGAGGGAGGAACATGAAGTCTCCTTTCCTCTATTTTCCTTATGCATGAAGTTACCTTGATATAGGATGTTGGACAGCTGCAGAGAAATTCTCTCACATCTGGCTGTGTTTGCTGCTGCTTGAGCCTAGAGTCCTTCTTTCCCCTCTCCTAATCACTGTCTCCAAGCTGGCCTTCAGAGGCAGGAGTTACCCACTAAAGCAAAAGGCTGCCTCTGCTTTCCCCCCATGCCTGGTAGCAAAGGGCTGAGATGAAGGGGAAGACCAGAGGAGTAGCAAAATAGATAAAGGGACTTCAGGAGAAGGACACTGGCATTCCGAGTAGGGAAAGTGACAGCCACAGATCACACAGAAAGGAAAGGCAGGGAGAGACTAACGAAAGGTTCCAGCAGCAGTGGGTAGTCAAGGCTGCAGTGCAGGCAGGAGCTGCAGATATGGCTGTAATTAAGGTAGCAGGTGTAGTTGAGGCTGAGTGCCTTATTGCCATTAAAGCTTCAAGTCAGTCATTTACCTTACAGCTCTTTACTCCTCGAGTGCAACTACATTTTTGGGGACTCTGCAAATCAGTTCATTAATTATCAGTTCAAATTTTTAAATCTTGGAACCTTTAAGAGGTCTTAATTTTAAAAATTAACCAGATACTTGTATTAAAAGGGCATAAAGATTGCCAAATTAGGTATCCAAACTTAAGAACTGGTAAAAAAAAGGTTGAAAACATTACACTGTACTCTGCAGGTAAGTCAGGTGGATGTGTTGCTATGCCCGATACCTCTTTTCTACTTGCGACTGAAATTGGGAAGTCTGTAGCAATGTGAGGCAACCTTAGTGTCGATAGGGATAAACTTGCAAGCATGCAGCCGACTGACATATGGGAGAAACAAACTCTGTCCCTGTCAGAGAATCCTTCTGTGAAAGAAAACGAACAGGTGCCTTAAACTGAGATGCTCACAGATAATTATGAGTTAGACGTTCCCCAGTTTTCAGAATCACAGTGCTACACATCCGAAGTTTGATTTCCAGCATTTATAAACATGCGGAGCAGCAGCTGCAGTTGGCAGGCACTGTGCTCTCCCAGTAAAGGGCTGTTATCAAGCACCAAGTATCCTGAGGTATTGGACCCTAGAGCATCCAACTGTACACTCAAAACTGGCTGTCACTTTTGAGTTTCATTTTGTAGAATCCCGTGTCCTCACATAAATGGAGATAACCAGATCAATGTGGCAAACATAATACAAAAACAGTATAATTTGCAAACCTAAGACACGTGATGAAATCCTACCTAGCATTTATAGCAAGGCTTGAATGCAGTGAGCAGAAGTTATAAATGGATCCATAAAATGAATGATGAGGAAAACCCAAACATTAAATAGCTGTTTACTCACAAAAACACACCATCCGATTATCAAATGAGGCAAAGATTTGTTGAAAAAAACCTGTACAAGCTTGTACTTAATGGGCATATCCTAATGTGCACAGGCTAAGTAAATATTACCCTGCCAATCTGAAGAAAAGCATATCTTAAATTCTGAGGGATTGATTTTGCAGAATCCAAGCTCTTTTAATGTACCTTGTGATGTTTATATGTGATGCTGCTACCTATGGTTATTAATAAGGTTGTCTAGTATTTCCCTTTATAATCCTCATTTTAAATTCCTTGTAACTTACTATCAATTCAACAACAATTTTCCTCGCCTTTTGTCTGTCTCAGGCTGGTTTCATGTATTTGTTTGCATGCATGCTGTGTATGGGCTGAAACATTTCCACTATCCGAGTCTAATTTAAAGTAAATGTTTTTTCATTTAAAAAAAAAGAGAAAGAAAAATTTCTAGTATCATTCACTGTGGAGGGAAAACCTGAGTATTTATTTGGATTCTCTAGAAATTTTATCATAGAAATACTGCATTTAAATAGAGAATTACAGTTTGCATTTACTAGCAGAAACTCCCTAGAGCATTAGATCAAAATCCTATCTGCATTGGTAACACTTCACAGAATAATTTTTTTATCTGAAATTATGAGCTGCTGTGGGTGGGGTTACCACATGGTACCAAACTTTAAAACATACTGAGAGCAAAAGTAATGAAGTAGATCTAGGACTGACAGCAACTGACTCACACAACCAGGGAAGGGAAACTAGAGCTGGAACCTAGTGGAAAAGAGAAAACAATCTGGGATTTGGGGTCAAATACAGAGCAGAAATGAATGGGAGAAGTCAGCTAGACTGTGGTACAAATCAGGAAGCAGATGGGAATGGAGTGCTGGAAATGGAAGCTCTTGATGAGATGGGGCAAAAAGCACTAATTCTGGCACTTCCAAATTCAAGAGCTTAAATTTGCAGCCCTAACAATGACTGGATGTAGGACACTTGCATATGTTTTAGACATATGTAAACGCTGATTATAAGGGGAAAGAATATGTGCAGGATCATGCAATGTGATTAAAATCAGAAATGGTGCTTGGACTCTGAGCTGTATCTGCCCTCTGAATTATCTGCTCACCACAGGTCTGCTGATACCCCAATGACTTGCTAAGATGGAGAACTGAAGCAGAGAAGAGCAATGCATCTTGTCCTAGACCACCGTGAATGCCTTTAGCAGAGACAGAAATCAAGCTCAGATAACTCGGGTTTCAGACCTGAGGTTTAACCAAAAGGCACTCACTCTTCTTGCCTAGTGACAGCTCAGGATGGATTGGACAACCCCTCCCATTCTGAAACACTGCAAGGCAGCACGGCAGGAAGAATCACTGTGAAAGAGACAGGGAGTGTCTTTGCATGCCACTGCCTGGATGGGTAAGGAGGAAGAAGAGCTGAAGAGATCTAAAATAATAGAAGCAGCAGCCTATCACATCTTCCTCTTCCCCCCTTGTCTGCTGTTAGCTGACAGACCCTCCCTGCTTCTGAAGGAATGAAGAGACGCACTGCATTATTTTGGCATTTCAAGGACCATCTCTCCATAAGACTGCCTTGCTGTGCAATTTCTGCCATAAGCAGAATTACTACACCCAGCTCCTCTTTCCCTTAAGGGTCTAAATACGCTAAAAAACTACAGCTTATTCCTCTCTGCTGTGCATATGCAGGATTTGCACAATACATATTTCTATAATGGGGATTCATTAAAATCAAGGCCCAATGTGCAGTCTGTCAGTGACAAATTGCATCAGTGAAACAGCGAGTCCATCCTTACCTCCTTCTCCTACACAAACACATGTGGATTGGACTTTTATTGTTTCCTCCAGGTAGTCTGTCAGTGCTAGAGAAAACCATGCAGACCTAAGGAGTATCTCCCAGAAAACAGTGACTCTGAGATATGCAATTACATCATGCCTCAGGCTACATGAGGATACTCTTCATGAGGCCAGTCAAGGCTCTGTAGTTACTTAAAGACTACCCAAACTTTGGACTAAACTTAGCAGTTCACTTGTGATAGCAAAGAATTTTTGACTGCAGTCTCCCCGCTTTCCTGAACTGACAAAGTTAGTTGTATCACACAGCTCAACCCCATCTGAGCCTCCCACTCTGACTGACAGAAATACCTGGAGACTCCCTGCATGACTGTCAATGGAAATGTTATAGTTTCATCTCATTATGTGTGTTCACAGTATGGATAAAGCCATTCTCGGAATTAACTTATGGGTGCATGGAGGAGCATCTCATTAAAGCTCAATATCTCAGCCATGATTCACTCTGTTTTGTGCCTTTTCACGCTGGCTGAAAGTACCAACTACATGGGTAGGTGAAACTGTTGCCTTGAAAAGCTCTGAGGTTGGTTACTGTGTGTGCTCCAAGGGAAAGGGAGTCATAACTGGATTACCTTTCTCTGTTAACAGTGTGGCATATTGTTATATATTCCTTCCTTCCTTCTTTCACCCCCCAAACCAGAGAGATCACAAGACACCAGTATCAACCATGCTGGGCTGCATGCCAGGAGAATTAATGAAGTGGTGTAATAGCTCACATGGAGGCCTAGTGATTGGCAACACACTTAAAATGCATCTGCAAGGCAGGAGATCATAGCATTGCTGCTGTGTTCTGTTTATTACAGGCACATCTCTTCCGTTCCATTGATTTCCTTATTAGTGCATTTTAAGGCCACAATGTGGGGGCTGGATCTGCTTGAAGCATGGAGGTTTGAATTCCAGCACAGCTTATGGAAGAAAGCCTCCCTTTGAGACTCCAGATCTGGATGACAGAGCTCGCTCCTAACAAGAACAGGAACCCTACCGAGGGGTTCCTGAGGTGTTGAAAAATCCTACAAGGCAATTGAGGGTGGGTTGGTTTTTATACTTCCTCTTTTTTTTCTCATGGAAGGAAGGGGAGCAATTTTCTCTAGAGAGTATAGAGGCTTTGTGGTAGCTGCAGGGAGGACTGCATTTCCTGATCTAGAAGGGAATTTTGAAAGCAGCTGCAAACAATAGGATGTGCAGAATCACAGAATGGTTTGGATTGGAAGGGATCTTTAAAACTTAACTTAGTCCAATGCCTCTGCAATAAGCAGAGATACACTCAACTGCATCAAGTATCTCAGAACCACATCCAACCAGACCTTGAATGTTTCCAGGGATGGGGAATCTACCACCTCTCTAGGAAACCTGTTCAGTGTTTTACCACCCTCAGAGTAAAAAAACTTCTTCCTTGTATCTAATCCACATTGACCCTTTTTTAGTCTAAAATAATTATCCCCTGTCCTATCACAACAGGTCCTGCTGAAAAGTCTATCCTCATCTTTTTTATAGGCCCCCTTTCACTACTGAAAGTTTGCAGTAAGGTCTCCTGGAGCCTTTTCTCTCCAGACTGAATAACCCCAACTCTATCAGTCTGTCCTCACAGGGAAAATGTTACAGCCCTCCAACCATCTTCCTGGCTTCCCTGGGCCACTCTAACAGGTTCATATCCTTCTTATGCCATGGAACCCACAAAACTGGATGCAGTGCAGGTCTCACCAGAGCAGAGCAGAGCAGAGCAGAGGGGCAGCATCCCCTCCCTCTCCCTGCTGGCCATGCTGCTTTGGATGCAGCCCAGGACATGTTTGGCTTTCTGGCCTGCAAAGTGCACATTGCTGGCTCATGTCCAGCCTTTCATCCACCAGTACACCCAAGCCGTTCTCAGCAGCACTGCTGTGAATCCTTTCATCCCTCAGCCTGTATTGATGATACTGAGTGTCTCCCTACTCAAGTGCAGAATCTTGTAGTTGACCTTGGCATCACAGCTCCTTGCTTTAAATCTGTGCTACTAAGAGCTCAGATTTTGACCTGACATGGACAGGACAGAATTGGTGGGTCCCAGTTTACTCATCAACCAGCATTCTATCATATAATGAACTTCAAATGCTTTTGCTATCCATTATTCATGACTTGTAAAGCAGAGCCATACAGCCTAGGACTGAGAGGCAGTGGCTGGGCTTTAGAGGAAACTATGACGGTTCCATGTCTACCCTGAACTGCCTTAGCCCAGAGAAGAGACTGAAAAAACATGAACTGTATCCAGATGAGGATGGGCCTGGGCTTAAATCATCAGAATCACACTATCAAAGGCCAAGAAGAGTCAGTCTTCATGGGAGGAAGTGGAAATCTGCTGGTCCTGTCTGTTTTCTGTGCTTGCTGTTAAATTCAGACACAGCTAGAAGCTGGTGTAGTGGTGCCAGGCTGCAGCACGTCAATGCTGCTCTTGGTGCAGCTCAGTGCCACAGCCCCTGCACAGTCACCACAGCACTGGGAATTTGAGAGCACAGCCCAGTGGTGCCCAAGGCAACTGAATTCCCATGGAAATGTCTTTAGACTCCCACTGCAATATTCCTCCAGGCACGTTCCTTTGTACCTGCATTCATGCCCTGCCTGTCATTGCAAAGGACCCTGCTTCTTCCCTGTCACTCCTGAATGGGAGCTAACAGCCTAAACAGGACATGCTTTTCCACCCCTTAATATTTTTTCAAAGCCTCTTCTTAAAACAGTCAACATCACTGCTTTCAGTTCCCAAAAATTATATGGCCAGTGAATGCAAACATACCAGCATACATAGATGAATCCAAACCTGAAAGCCTTGATTTTGATACCTGTATGTGACACCAACTGTGGCCTGCTTTTCACTGTAAAGCACTTAACCCCTGTTCTTTTAGCTTTCTTCTACACTATGTGCATCATAGAAATTTATTGTCTCGCTGGGAAACACCAGTGCAGTGTGTAGGTCTGCAGGTCTTTACTGTAACCCTTAGTATAGACAGCTTCTATGTCTGGAATATATCCCTCAATTTTGAAATATGCTTTGAGGCACTCACCCACAACTGGTTTCTAACAAGCTGTCCCCAACCTGCAGAGATGCCATCCCAAAGTCTGCTATCCGGATGTTATTCTTTTCATCCAGCAGTAGGTTTTCTGGTTTTAAGTCCCTGTGGCTGTAAAGAGAGGGTCAAAATGTGAGTTAAATTATCCACAACGGTTTTCCCACTCCAAAACTTGTTCTTTATCCGGAACAGCATCCAACCTGTTTTACTTTAATTAATTTAATTTGTTTTCCAGTCTCAGGCAGGAGAACACACATATCCAAGATCCAATCCTTGCAATATTCAAGACCATATCTCCGATACCCACTCCTGAGGAATGCAAGGCCTGAAGTGCCCTGACAGGAAAGGAACATCTTCAACTTCCACTGATATCAACACAGCATGAGGGAGAAACTGAGGGAAATAGTAGGACGAGAATTTCAGCCTGGATTTAGGGCTGATATACTCTATCATATGACAGCTCCTTAGGGTAGGAGGCAACACCATCAATATATTCTGACAACAACAGGAAACAAAATGAGTGATATCTAGAGAAAAAAACCTTCTTGATGTAAATGTTACTGCAAAAAGCTCCTATTAGGAGTTATTTACATAGGCACAAGGCTTTGAAACAATTTTGGGTAATTAGTTCTGATGGAGAAATCTCTCCAACTCAGCAGTGCTTATAACTGAGGATGTCAGCAGTGGGACGTAGAGAGAGAGTTCCCTTCATTCCATCAAAGCTTGATTCTCTTACCATTTGTCAACATGGGAAGAGCCAGGCATTCATGACCTTCACGATGGCAACTCCTGCTCGAAATCATGTATCGACAAATTTATTAATTTCCACTGCTCACAGCCAAAACCACTGTGAACCCATGTCTGCTTCTAAGTACTCAGGTGATTCTGTACAGCTATAATATTCACTTGATTTTATATCCAAAGACAAAAATCTTACACAAAATTTGTGATGACTGTACTTATTTTTCCCTTTTTAGCTGCAGCTCTTAGAAAGTCACAGAGATGAGAGAAGCACTTCAGGCAGACCAAAGAAAAATCTTTTTTCCTGGTTTTCATTATGAGTAGGCAAAATGACTCTGATAATAAAAGGTCTAAAGAGCAGCACCTAAACAAGCAGGACTGCCAACTTCCACGAACAGGCAGGACACAAACCTGTGGGAAATGGACACCCAACAACATTGAATGTCAGGCAAACAACACTCACCTGCAAAAACTTGTAACTAAAAGCAGTTACTTTGACCAGAAACTGAACTGGCAAAAGAACTGAACTGGTGAAAGAACCAGGTGTCAGGATAGTCAAGTGACACCAATCATGGAAAGCAGCCTTATCCTTATGCCATTTCCTATTTGCTTTAAAAAACATTTCTCTAACACTGTTCATGCACGCAAGTGTAATTCTACTGCTACAAAAATGTAAAGGTGGACAGTGTCTTCCCTCTCAGAGCAACACGAGCAGCATGACAAGGTCTTGGAAATTAGATCCTCTGATCTGAAGAGAAGAGGAATGATCGGTTAGAGACAACTTGTAAATAATGCAGGTAAATTCTATGTAAAACCAGAGCACACGGTAATAGGATACCTGGGGACTGTAACAATTATTTCCAAAGGAGACTCCCAACAAAACAGCACACATTCATAGCAGTTACTGGTCATTCACCTCACTAAGACCTATGATTTACTCTTGCTTTTTAAAACTTAGTCTCCAATCTTGCATAAATATGATGAACCCTGCATGTTAAAATGGCCTTGTTAAAAATGAGAAAACAAGCCTGTGGATAATAATAATGATTCAGATTTGTGCATATTTTCATCTGAAAATTCTAAAGGTGCTTTATCACATCTGTATTTCTCATAGAAATCCACAGTTTTAGATAACAAAGACAGAAGCCTTATTAGCTCTATAATAACAATCAAGATAGTCATAACTAGTTGACAAAAAATATAGGAGATGAGTGACAAGGAAAAGTTCCAAAGGCAGTGAATGACCAGCTAATGGCCAGGAAAAGAACCCCTGAATGTCATCATCAAGGACAGCAGTCCCAGACAGAGGTAAGATCATCAACACCTGCCAAAGTTTAACATACCAGCTCCAGCAGGGAAATGGAGTGAAGAGCCCACAGTTCTAAGGCAGGTGAGGAAAGCTGGATGCTAATGAGACAGTAGTGTGTGATTTCATCCTTCCTCCAGCAGACATCCTGGACAGTTCTCCTCTTACAACTGCTTTCATTAATGGGAAGACCTTATCCAGCTGGAGAGGTGTGCTGCAGTTTCCCTGTCTGAGGACCAGTGCTCAGGGGCAGGTGACAGCCCCTGTAAAGTGAGCACTGCTTGCTTGATGCTAGGAAATGAGAAACCTCCCCACAGCTCAAGCTGAGTGTGTGTCCTTCTGCTGTGCAGAGTTTTTCAGTGGCTATAGCTGTCTTTCAGTCTTGGCAATTGCTCCTGGCTGACTGCTGAATAGATAGATACATGGTATAGAAGTTGAGGGAGCTGCTGCCTGTGCCTGTTCCTGTGCTTGTGCACGGCATGATATCGTATGATTCATATGTATATTCAGTCTATAGCACGCATACTGCTGACATGTGACTTTTGTGCCTAAAAATTGAATCCTTTGCTTATCCTCAAATTGTGTGGCTCATTTAGAGAGAAGGAATGACCAAGGTGGAGCACGACCCAAGCACAGGACATCCACAAGCCTGGCTGTACACTCACAACAAAACATCTCATTACAGGAGCACGGTGCAGCTGAAGGAAATGCAAAAATGCTCCCTTTCCATGGCTGAAAGCTTCCAGCCTTGGCAGATCTGCCACAGGCCCCAGCTGGAGCACAACGTATGTGAACCTTGAACCAGCCCCACCTCCAGACCACTAAGAGGCAGTGAAAGGGAAGGGACAACATATTTGAAAATAAGGACAATATTCAACCATGGAAAGGAGTCTCCTTCTCCCCATGTCATCCTGTCCTCCCATCAGCTGGGATCCACAACATAGTTGTAGACCTGGGTTTTTAGGGAGAATCAAGTGGAGAAATGAGGTTCCTATAAAGTGGCAAAAATATTATAGGGTTTTTTGAGAGCCACTGCAGGAAAGAGAGGAAAAGGGGAGTACCACCATCCACATTCCAAACATGCAGTAAGCTTCATCTCACTATGCTGCACAATGCTTTTCCATGAATGATCAGTCTGATGGAGGTCTTTAGGCAGAGGTGCTGACCCAGCTCTCAGTGAGCATTTTGAAAGCCTTAAGTTGGGATCTGGGGATTTATGGGACTGGGATAGTATGTGTGAAAGTGAAACTTGAGTAGCAACAGACCTTAATGTGTTTCTTTTAGTTTCCTCCAGACACTCACCAAAATAAAACCAAGAAAACTTACCAGCTCTTCACTATAAAAATGATCACTTCACTGAGCAGAGGAGAATTGTTACTTTTATGGCTGCCTGGCCCTCAAAATACAAGAACAGTTTTGATACAGCAGTTTTGTGTCTTTCTGACCCTTCTCCATTCCTTTTTCAAGACATCGTCTAGCGCCCAGTATGGATGGTTAGCATAGGAATTTCATGGCAGCCTGAGCAAGGATTTTGTATTTTGGCAGCACTGCTCTAGGAGATCAGGGTGCCAGTGGGATCTGACAGTACTTGCACATTCAACTACCAGAGAATTATATGCCCCAGTGAAAATTTTCCTCTAGCTGGAGCATTTCTCTGGTATCCATCTTTGGGCCACTTTGAATTTGCCAAGGCAGCATCCTGGGGATAGGAGTCAGGCCAGGAGTTTGCACCAGAGTGGCAGAACCAGCATCACTGCCACCGGGAAAGAGACTTCCTCTCTGCATTTGCATTTCCCATCTCCGTATTGCCAGCTTTTCAAATACCAGAGGGAAAGGAGAGGAACATATGGGAATAGGGAAGGCCTGTTATAACTTACCTAAGAGCCCAGCAGCCTGGACTGCCTAATGCACTCACATTTGAAAAGAATTCTCTTGTGCCAAAATGAAACAAAACAAAACAAAACAAAAATCCCACTGTATGTGGTAATTACTTGGCATTAATGGAACAGTGCAGAGTAAATGCATTTAATTTGGTTCCATTCCAGCTGATCTCTCTGGCTCTCCATGTCTTATACAACTGCACCAACTCCTCTCTCAGCAGGTGAACAGAGGACTCGTTACCCTTTCCTCGTTCTAAAGGCTCTAAAGCTGTAGGGGCTTTATCACATGGCTGGAAAACCAGAAGAGAAGAAAGCAGCTTCTTTTCTCACAAACACGGCAAACTCTCCAATTAAGCCTTGCATAAGCTGAGAAGGAACATGCAAGAGAAATGCAGGACTGCAGAAGAAGTCAGTGTAACCCTGATCCACAGTGGCCACGGATTTCCAGAGCTGCTCAACCAAGGCAACAGCACAAGAGCTGTTGTCAGCCTCTGGAGCCAGCATCCAGTGGGCTTTTAAAGGGAGAGCATGTGAGTGAAAGGGAGCCATAGAGGCAGGGGAAGCACATGCTGCCAGACTCTCTGCAGCATCTCTCTTTCACAAGTCACAAGTCACAACAAAGGCTTTACAATTTCCTTGCAGCATAAGATGGAGCAGAGAGAGCGCTGAAAAAAATGTTCCACATAAATGGGCACCATTCTTGGAGGTGGTGCATGGAAAATGAAAGGCACAGATATGCATTAACATGTTCCAGCTTCCCACTTACACACTGGCCATACTTTCTCTCTAGTCACTGCCAGAGATGCTGTTCAGACAGTTCCTTTAGTTGCCTCCTGTACTTTTCCAGTCTGTCCTTTTGCTCTGAGAATATCCCTGTACCTGTACTGCAGCAACTGCAGAAGCAACACACTCTGCCTGCCAGGCACGGCTGCCAGAAGACTTCTGGTGGAGGGACAGAATCTGGATACTGGATTCTAAGGAGCTATGTCACCTGGCACAAGATGACAAACGAAGCCATTATTTTAAAGTGACGTTTGAGCTGAAACGTTTGTATCAGTTTCTATGACAACTCATTTTAGGTCAGAGATTTCTAACCCAAGAAACCTCTTAATTGGAGTAGTTGCAGGTCATTTGTACTAATCAAATTGTTGGCTACTTTGCAAATGCTTTTCTCACTGACCCCAAACTCCCAGTAGGACCAGACCACAGAATAATTGTTCTGCAGTATGCCTCTTAAAGTGCCTGATGTGATGCAAATAACATCAGTAACAATTAATAGCACGAGAAGCATTATTTTAAATTTCATGAGTAAAAAAAAGCCTTTAACCTTATTTTCTCTTGCTTCTGCAAATCAGATCCAAACATATAAGTTGTATCTACCTACAGAAGATTCTTGGTTGATAGCCATGGTTGCTATGCTCAAATTTAGTAAGATTTCACAGAATTCTGCAGAACAAGTAAATATAATTATAGCAAGGAAAAACGACAACATCTCCAAACATATCAGGAGTCCTGGGGAAGGGGTTCTATGCATAAAACATTGTTTGCTTTTTAACAATTATTTCCATTGATCCATTAAAATATATAGTTTCTCCCTGCCAACATCTCCTCAAAGCATATATTCATCTATTTCAAAGCCAGAACAACCTGTCAGGTCTGATTGCCACTGCTGCACTTCCCAGAAAATGTTACCTGGTTATGCTTACAGTAAGACTATGCCATTTTTGAGTTTCCAGTGGCTTACATAAAGAAGGAAATTTACAAAAATACATGTTCTGTGACTTTAGCTGAGCTGGTAACTTTGCCTTTGGCACTGCAGCTGCTGCACTGGATGGGTTTTCTCCGGTTCCCTGTAAAAGAGATACCTGAAAATTCCTCACCGTTTTACAGTGAGTCTTGAGCACAGAACTGAAACTCCTGGATTCAGGTAATGATTGTTGAGTATCAGCTTTCAGCAGGGGAAAAAGGCACCTTTCTCACTTGTGATGGTCTGAACAAAAACTTGAAGGCTCAAGTACCAGAAAAAAACCCCAAATCAGAAACACATCTTGTTAAATTCCACCATTTCTAGACCAGTTTCACATCTGGAGGCCTGGAGTCATGATTTCAAAGTGCCCATCTGCTGCAGTCTTCAGCGTTTGACAGACCCTCCTTGCACAACACCCCAGCATGCTCCTTATAAATGAAGCAGGGCAGGGCAGGAGTTATGAGGAGAGTGGCATTACATGACAGAACATGGCACCTGGCATTCTTCAGCTCTCTCTGTTTTTCAGAGACACCCCAGATTTCCCCCTAAAAGCCTGCTTCCCTTACTGACAGTGCTCTGCGCTTCCTGCCTGCAGGAAAACACCAGAGATTTTGGCACTACTGCTGTGAAATCTTGAAGCGTTGTTTTATGAGGAGCCTTTCCCTCTCTGCGCTGAGGGAAGAACACGAGGCAAAGCCAAACAAAGCTGTTATTCATCGCCTGAGCCCTCCAAGTCACACACCCCCGTTTCCAGGCAGGCACACACAGACACTCTCCAGCAAGAGCCTTCCTTGTGTGTACTCAAACAAGCACAGCCCCAGGCAACGAAAGGAGAAAGGGCCCTTATAATTGTCATTTATCAATATTCATAAAGAACCTGCCTTAACCCCTCTTGTGCACGCTCAGGGGAAAAAAAAAAAAAAAGAAAAAAAGAAGAAACACAAAATGAAACGCAACCAAAATAAAAATAAAATGAAATAATCATCTCTCTGCTTATTACCGCAGGGGATTTCCTCTCAATGTCACCACTGCCCTGCGCAGTAATTGGCATTATCTGTTATCTCTGAAG
>VZTR01003027.1:5140-20769 GCA_013400775.1 Chaetops frenatus
TTGTTATGAATTCTGTGATTCTATGATTCTGTGAGCTCCAGGAAAGGTGCTGACTTGCAGACCCAGCTGGATTGTTACGATTGAACCCCAGAATTCCGTGATTCTGTGAGCTCCAGGAATGGTGCTGACTGCAGGCCCAGCTGGATTGTTATGATAGAACCCCAGAATTCCGTGATTCTGTGAGCTCCAGGAATGGTGCTGACTGCAGGCCCAGCTGGGCCATCCCCATCATCCTCCTGCACTCCTTTTCCTTCCTGGGGATCCTGGCTCTCCCCTTCCCACCTGCTGGGGTTTGTCAGCATTTAGGAACAGCTGTATTCCTGACCCACAGGATGGACACTCAGGGGGTGCTGGCACCCAGAGCACTCCAAAAATGCCAGAGCCCCAGGCCAGGGTCACCCCAGTGCTGCTGTGTGCAGAACCAGGCCTGGGACTGTGCCCTGCCTTCACCTGGAACAGGTCCCTGCTGGGATGACATCACAGCAATCCCTGAGCTGTCCCTTCAGGGTGTGAAGCTGCCGAATGAACCTTATTCTTTCAAGATCCAGAGCTTAAATTTCAAAGTGAGCTGTGTGAGTAATCCCCCCGGGCTGCTTTGAAAGCCCAGCCGGTGTTTGCAGAAGGAACTGGTCATTTTTTTACTCGAGGTCTCAGCGAGGCAGAGCCTGGGGAATGGCTTTTTTTAAATGTTGATACCATGAAATTGCAGTTGGCTGGGAAGCAGAGAGGCTGCAGTGAGAGCAGAAATATGGGCTGGGTTTTGTATTTGCTGGCTTCAGAGGGAGAAATGGGGCTGGTCAGTGACTGCCCCAGGAGGAAACACAACAATCATCACTCAGAACAGCCAGGCACAGGAGAGAGGAGAGTCTGTCTTGTCTGTCAGTCCTGCTTTATCCCTCTCCCCAGGATTGCCCTGGGAAATGAAGACATCCCAGGGCAGCCCTCAGCTGGGGTAAATGCTGCAAATGTTGGTGGCTGTGCCACAGAGGGTTCCTACCTGGTAAAGATCTGCCCCTTGATCTGCAAAGCCAAAGGAACAGAAGCTCCTGCCTTTGCAGCGGGGTGGTTGGAATGTTTAATTCGATTCTGTCGTCTGTCAGAACAGCAGGCGGAGGGGAGGAATGTTCTGGTGTCAGATGGAAACCACGGCTCGATGACGGACAAAATTAAATCCTTGCATTTGGACATAAACCATGGTAACACAAAATATGCAGCGAGTCAGGCTTGCTTTTCAGTGCTGAAAACACAAGGCCCCACTTGGCAGGCTGAGGAGGGGATATTAGTCAGATTTAGACATGGTTTTCTTTGTTTTATTGAAGGATAAATAATTATGTGCTGAGATATTCCAGACTCATGTTAACACAGCTCTGTGTGAACCACAGTGGAGGATGCTGTGAGAACGGGAAGGACTGAAGGTCCTTTTGCCTACAAACTCTGTGGGAATTCTGGAAAAGTTCTGTGATTTGCTTCTGGAAAACAATCGCAAAGATTGCTCACAATGCACAGAAGCCTGGGGTTGTTTAGGTTGGAGAAAACCCCTGAATCATCCAGCACCCAGCAGTGCCCAGCCCACCACCAGAATCTGACACGCTCATCTCCATCAATCAAACCTTGCCAGCGTTTTCTTTCCTGCCATTCCTGAGTTAACACGGATTCAGGGTATCCAGGTCTCCCTGAAGGCTCAGCTCGGTGTCCCTGCTCCAGCTGGGGACCCCCAGGAGCAGCTGCTGGGCCCCCCACGCCCCTGGGCTCCCAGGCCAGTGCCAGTGGCCAGCTCTGGCTCACACCCAGAGATTCTGGGGGCAGTTTCCTTATGATGAGGGAGCGTTTCTTACCTGATTGAAAGAAATGTCTGTGCAGAACAACAGACAAAACCGATTTGTCACAACCCTTTCCTTCCTCAAGGATTCTGACAGGGATTTATTGAATACACCCAAATGTGCTGAACAGCTCACGGCGACACTCAGCAAATCCATGTTCTGCCTCACTTCTCTTGAGCTCCACCATCTCCCAGGGGTGCTCCTGCTTTCTGGTTTAGGTGAAACCCCAGTGTGAAACCTGCCCACACTTGGGGATCCAAGGTGTTCCAGACCTGTCCCATTGCTACAATTCTCTGTTTATTTACCTTGGGCATCCTCATGGCACAGGAGCTGCTCTGGTTCTGGTTTGGGTTTTTACCAGCCCTCTTCTCCCTCCTCAGCATCCCCAGCCCAGCTGCTGCTCCCACTGTGATTTATGAGCTCCTGCACAGTGAAATCTGCATTTCTGGTGCCTGCCAGCACTAATGGAGCGTGCAGACATCTGACAATATTGACTGATCTTACTCACTCCTGTTTCTCTTTCCTGATCAGCCTCCTCTGCTGCCAAAAGAATTTTAAAAGAGAAAAGTGGAAGGTGAAAGGCACCATTCACTGAAGAAGATCTGGAACAACCTTTGTCTAGAAGAAAAGTTGCTCTGGTGCTTTCTCTCTGGATCTGAGCTCTAGTTTGCACCACCCCAGGCTGCTGCAGAGGTTCCTTCCCCTCCTGCACTGCCCTGCTTCAGTCCCAGTGTAAAAGGGAACCTGTAAATCCCTGTTTGGAGAGGGCAGGGGACAGCAGTGTCACCTGCAGGGTCAGTTTTGATTGGGATGGGATCGAGCTCAGCAGCACAGACACGACTGGGGCTGGATTTCACATCTCTGCTCCGGGGTTTGATCATTAACAGGGCTCTGATTCTGTGATTGGAACTCCTGGAAGTGCTGCCTTCGGCAAGAATCCAGCAAAGCACTTAGGCAAATTCATGAATTTATGTCCCATTGACTCCTGTGCGACTATTTATGTGCTGGAAGTCGTGAGTGCCTTAAATGCATTTCCAGATTGGGCCCTGTGCTCCCCAGGCTTTCTGCAGCCTCAGAAAGCCCAGGCTCCCAGCATCCAGGAGTTCAGGCTCCCATTCCCCCTCACCCCTCAGCAGTGCAGAATGCAACTGCAGAAAATTCTCTCAAGAAACAGAAAATTTTTACTTCTGAACTTCCAATAATTCTGGGCAGCAGCTGAGTTTTGACACATTAAAAGAAACAAAAAAGCAGGGCTGTCAGCTGAGTTCGTGCCTTTGGGAGCCCCTCCTCTGGCCAGCAAGGCAAAACTGCCTCCCACATCCCATTAAGGCAGATGAATTGAGTAGTTGGGAGCATCTTTGCATTAATCAATTCTTTTTCAGAAGTGCTAATTTCATTTCTTCCAGGCTCCAGGCACCCCCGGGTACAGGAACGTGCTGCTCTCACCCCGGTGTGATTCCTGCTCTGCCCTTCCCTTCTGCAGCAGCAGCAGCACCACACATCCTTTAACCCATCAAATATTCCAAACCCCAAAGTGACACCCTGCAGAAAATGATTCACAGTCAGCTCATAGCTGCTCTTAATAGAAGTGGTAATTTCATCAAACTAAAAGCAGTGGTGATTTATTTTTAATTATAATTACTCTTTCAGTGCAGGAAACAGAGCTGTGAGCAGGGTTTGCATTTCCTGCCCTGCTTGTCCTGGCCCAGCACTGGAGCTGCCTGCAGAGTGCAAGCTCTGCTCGACTCCCTGGCTGCATTTCTGGGCAATCCTGCATCAAATGTGCTCCAGGTTGTGGCTGAGACTGCAACAAACAGGATTGTGGGTTTCTCTTGGTGCTTTCGCCCTCTCCAACACCAACCAGGAGTATCCAGCACCCCAGAATTTCTCCAACTTCCTCCCATGTGGCTTTTCCAAGCCTGAACTGCCCAGGGCTGCAAGGGATGAGTGTGCAATAAACTCCCAGGGAAATCTGCCTTCAGGGAGATCTGTGCACAGAAAAATCCAGTTTTGGTATTTTTGGGAGCTTTGGTATTTTGTGGGATTGGGGCTTCTTTCTACTTTCCTCCAAGTGAAGCCTTTGAGGAACAGATGGACTCTGCTCACGGAGAACTTCAGCTGCAGGAGCCCCCAGGCTGTGGCCATGGCTCAGCTCCCTTGGAGGAGCTCCACGAGGGGACAACCCACAGGTGCCTGTCCTGCTTTCCAAGGGGAGCCCCACATTCCATCCTGGAGGAGTTGAAACCACCCCGAGTCACCCAGGGGGAACAGGAGCTCCCTGCCTGCACTGCTGCAGAGATGGCTTGTCCTGAATTAGGGAGAGAAAATTGCCAAGCTCAGTGTCACAGATTTGCCTTTTGCCCATGAAGTCGCCGGGGTGGGAGTGGATGTTCCAGTGGGAATCACCAGGAGGGGCCAGTCCAGGTCTCCCTGGGGTTTCCAGGAGGGTGAAGCTCTGCCTGTCTCAGGTCACCCCTCCCCACCTTCCTTGGCCACGTATTTCATTTTCTGGCTGTGAAACACCAGCTGCACAGCTCAGCCAGGAGATGAGGCCTGTGGGGTGGAGAGGGAAGCACTCAAATGCTGGATATCTCCCAGAGCCCAGAGATTAAACCAGGCTGAGGTCTGGAAGTGCAATCCCCAGGGGCCATGGAATGTGTTCCCAGAGCTGAAAGGATGCTCAGCCAGCCCTGTTTTCATCACCCCTGTCCATCAGCACCCAGCCAGCAACTCCACAGCCCCGTGGAGACGAGGTATTACAGAGATCAGGCAGCCCAGGGAAGTACAAAAGTGATTGCAAATGTTCTAATCTCATTAATCTGCTTCTCCTCCCCAAAGATGTTCAAAGCTCAGGCCAGATCTTCAGCTGGCAAGTGAAATAGGAAAGCTCTTAAATAAGACCTTAAATTTAAGCTCGTGTTTGAGTTCTATTTACCACAAAGTTCATTTGAAGATAAATTCATGCTAAAACAATATTTCTAAGCAAAAAAGCCCTCACTTGAGCCAGAGCCTTTGCAATATAAACAGAACTAATCTGTTCTAGATGAGGATTTTCTGCTTTGGGGCTTCTTTCCCACTCTCTCGAGTCCGTTTCAACCAGCAGAGGAAACAGAATTTGGGGCTTTGGTGTCTCAGCAAACCAATTCTACTAGGATTTTGCATACTTAACTAACTGCTGGAAAAACCAGTTTGTCACCAGGATGTACCACAAGCAAAACAAAAATTACTGTAATAATTAATCAAAATCTGGTGCACTGATTTACAGCCCCAAAAGAGCTGTTTTCCTGATCCTTTTTCTTTCTCTGCAATTACTTGGGAATTGCAAGCACTGTGCTGGTTTAGGGCATTTTGAGGATTATTACATCCAGGCAAAAATTAAATTAATACATCCAGGTGAAAATTAATGCATCCAGGAAAACCAGGCAGTGTAAACCTGTATCATTTCATCACCTCCAGGCACCCCAATCAAAGCCTTGCCGTTATCTAAGTTGTCATCACGGGCTCCTCATCTGAGAGGCAGAATTTAAACCTCCACCGAGTGAGAGGGTTCCCGACTCCGGGCGTCGTTCCCGGTGGGACGGGAAGCTCTCCAGGCACACGGTGCTGCTGAGCCCCGTGAGCACGGGGGAGTCTCGGGTTGGAGCTGGCCCAGCCCTGAGCGGGCACAGCCCCGTCCCGGTGTCCCCGAGCCCCCTCCGGAGCGACAAACCAGCCCCGGGCCGGTGCTGGGGAGCAGCCCCCGGGCACAGCCGGGGCTGGGGGTCCCGGGAGCTTCCCGGGCTCTGCGTTAGGGCTGTGATTGCTGCTGGCGGTGGGAATGGCAGCGCCGGGGCCCGCGGAGGCAGAGGGTAAAGGGAGACATTCATGTGTGCAGTCAGCTCCCATCTCGCACTCCGCCAGTGTGCTGGGATGAGTGGTTCTGACACCCTGAACGTAAACCAGATGGCCCCTTTCTTACGCCATATCATGCAAAGAGAGATTTGAATTAATTCATGTAGAAATCATGACAATTCTGTTGCTGTTGGAACTCAGTATAGAGGACAGGGTGGCAGGAGATTATGCTGAATTTTTAACTTATGAAATACTAGTGACAGATGTCACTGCCTGTTCTCTTTTGTTGTTTCTCGTGCTTTCTCCATCCCCTAGTGCCCTCCTGCCCTTCTGCAGAGCTTTACCTCTGGAATGCATGGATTAAAAACTTATTTAAAACCACTTTTGTGCAGAACTTTGCACGCAGTGTGTAAAGAAAGATCCACCAACCCCAGAAGTGCTTGCCTGGCACACAAACACGCCGCGGAAAAGGAGATTTCATTTTCCAGCTAACTCCACCTACAACCCTTTTGAAATCCCATCCCGATCAATGAAGTTTTCCTGGCCCTGGGGATCGATCACCCGTGCAGTCAGCGGTGCCTTCCTGGCGTTCGCACCCCAGGCAGGTGAGACCCGGCGGGAGGCAGGAATTTCCTCAGGAAAGCTGCCGTGCCCAGGTGCTGTCCGTGCCCGCCGGACACTCCCAGCTCCCGGGCAGGGCTGCATTCACACGGACACCTGTCCAGCCAGGTGTGGCAGCAGGAGCAGCTCCTGGCCAGGGCATTGCCAGCTCCGAGCCAGCATCCCTGGGCTGGGCGCTGCCGTGGGGGACACCCCGCTGTCCCTGTCCCTGTTCCGGTCCCCGTCCCCTCCTCGCTCGCAGTTTCAGCGCCTCTCTGCCGGCGGCCGCAGCCGGCCCAGCGCTGTCAGCCCCTCCATTGTGAGGCCAGAGCGTCTTTCAGCACCTGAGCCCCGGCCAGGGCTGGAGCAGCGCCGGGCGGGGCTGGGGCCCCTCCAGCCGCACGGAGGCACCGGGGCTTGTGCGCCTGGCACGGCCCGCCCGTGCTGACGCTGCCTTTCACCAGCGGGTGTCAAGCCCGAATCGCTGCCTCTCTGAGGATGCCCGGGGCTTTTCCCACCTCCTGCCGGGGCTGGCAGCGCTGCCGGGCTCTGCGGAGCCTCCCGCAGGAGCAGCGCGTTCCCTGCGCGCCCCCTCCCCTTTGCTTTCCTTCCACGGGGGAACTCTCCCCTCCGCCTTCCCCTCCGAACCTGAATGAACGCTTCTTTCAGTAATGGGTTTTTTCCACCTGGTTGGGTTGATGAAAGGTTTATGAGTTGACATTCAGTGCGAGGAGAACAAAGCGTGCGCGGGGGCGGGGACGGGCGCGACAGAGCTGCTGAAAACTTTATTACAAACTGAGAAGCGCTGGGAGCCATAAATCAGCCGGATGCTCCCTGCGAACCCCCGGGAAGCTGCCACCGCACAGCAGAGGAGGCGACACAAGGATGGGCACCAGTGGCCCCCAGTGAGTTGCGCTGGGCTGCTGGAAGGAGGGAGAGGGAGGAGGAGGAGGAAGAGGAGGAGGATGAAGCTTGCTGAGCACCCATCTCTCACTGGTCCTGCTTCCCTGTGCCAGACAGGGACGTCCAGACTCCCCACCCCAAATCCCAGAAAGGTTTGGGTGGGAAGGGTCCTGAAATCCCATCCAGCCCCACCCCCTGCCATGGGTAGGGACTTCTCCCACAAGCCCAGGTTGCTCCAAGCCCCGTCCAACCTGTCCTGGAAATCCGAGTTCCAAACGGAACACCGCCGAAGGAGTTTCCAGAGGCAGGAACTGTTGTGTAGGGCCCATTTCAGGGAGAAAATCAGCTTCAGGCAAGAAGCTGCCCCTCGGACAGCTGCCCACACTGCCCCTCCGTGCTCTGTCCCGCTTCCACCCGGGCTTCGCTCGGATTCCGCCTCTGCCCAGGTGAGAGCCGGCAGCTCCTGTTCACCAACACAGAGCCGAGCAGCAGCTTGCTGTGAGTGTTTGCAAACACCGCGCCCAAAACAAACAAACAAAAGGCTTTCAGCTGGTATTTGTTAGGAAACCCGCGTTAACAGGCTCACAGTTATGAAAAGCACCTTTAGCAACACGAGCCGAATGATTTTTTGCTTTGCATTGCAGACAAGGGGAGAAGGAGCAGAGCTGCCACCAGCTGAGCCCGAGGAACGACAGGAGGGGCATTGTCACTGTCACTGCCGGGGCAGGCGCTGGGCTCACACACGGCACTGCCACCACCAGGCGCTGTCCCCAGAGCAGCCCGGCTGTCCCCACACCAGCCCGGCTGACCCCAGAGCAGCCCGGCTGACCCCAGAACCCCCCCACACCTTCAGCAGGTCGCGGCTACCTGGAGGGAAACGAGAACACCTTCCCCACACATCGCCTGGCTGCACGGGGAGCGCTCAGCATCCTCCTGCCTTTGTGTCACGTTCGGAGCATTTCAGCTCCTGCAGTCCCTTCCAGCAGCAGCCTCAGTTCTGCTCTAATTTAGCCTGTTAATTAGCAGTGGCTGCGGGGAGCTGAGCGGTTTCTGGGGCAGCAGGAGCTCTCTCCTCCTGGCCGTGCCGGTGAACCGCTCCCGTTTCAGGATGAGGAGCTCGGAGCGGGTCCCACAACCCCACAGCTCCCGGGGCCGCCTCTCCCCGGCCATCCCGGGCTGTGCACTAAGGCAAACAACGTTTCTATTTTAAACCCTGGTCCGAGGCCACTGCCTGCCTTTGGAGTGTGGATGTCCTGGAAATGTCACTGCAGAGCACTGTGCTCAGGAGATCAGAGCCGTTCCAGCTCGCAAATGACAGAGGGCAGTCACAGATGTTCCTGGAGCCAGGGGGTCAGACACAGTTGTTCAGGCTTAACTTGTTGAATTGCATTAAAAAAAAACAAAACGAAAAGGAAAAGGGGCAAATGTTGAAAGACTCTGAGCAGCTGTGACTTTGCTCAGGTTTTATCCCAGCTAAATAAATCTCCTTTCCCCCATAACAACCAGTAGCCATTATAAGTCTTGGAGAGATGACTTTAAATAACTGAATTCTTGGCCCAAAATATGCTTAGTATTTCCAGCCTTGTTGTGCGTGGAGCAGTGGAAGAGTTAACAGCTGCTGTGCAAGGATCAGAGGGGTGGGTGTGAGGCTCAGGGAACCTCTGCTCCAGCAGCACTGACAGCATTTCCAGAGCAGACTCACACCACGGGATGCTGCCATTTTTATGTACCTCAGTTTGAGAGCTGCTGATTTGCAGATAGCAAGAGCTGAGCAGCTTTTATGTTTTTACAAAACCAGGTGCTTTGAAGATGTACCTTTATAGTCAAAATCCCTTTTAAATCACCGCTGAGAGCCTTGGCTGGTGTCTAATTGTGCTTCTGGGCACTGGCTCTGAGGAGCAGCCCGAGCCCTGGCCTAGATCAGCTGGCAGTGACACACATCCCTCACACTAATGGGCTGCTCCTGGCTGTGCTGGGGAGAGGCACAGGGAAGGGCTGGGCAAAAGTGCCGAGATGTGCTGAAAAAAAACCCCCCAAAATAAACATCAGGTGTGACTGCAGCTCCAGCCCAAACGCTCGGTGTTAATCATTTGCTTTTTCTGGGCTCACATCTGCTCTGCACTTGGGAGCAGTTCTGGTGCTTGGAAAAAAGCAAAGTACAGAGAAGCTGGAATCTCTGAGCAGCCCCAAATTCATGGGGTTTGAGCAAATCCTGCCCAGGCAGAGGAACCCAGCGTTGGGCAGGGTCTGCAGCTGACCCTGAGGCACAGGAAGAGACACAAATCACCGGGATATTGGAATTTTTCTGAGCAGAAGCTTGAATGGAGCACAAGAGCCAAGCACTGCTGTACCAAGACAAGCACAGACCTAGGGCTGGGCCCCGGGCCTGTGCTGGTGCTGCTTTCATCCTGCCCTGGCTTGGCCTCCACGGATGACTTTGTTCTGTCAGATGTGGCTGCTAATTACAAAGCCCTCCAAGTGCCATTAGTGGTTTAACAGAAGGGAAATGGAGCCATATAAATAGCACCACTTCACCATCCTCTGTTTATATTAAGCTGGATTTCCCTTTTGATATTTATTGAGGGAGACGTGGATTTGTTTGAAGATTCAGCTGAACTTGTTAAGATTTTACTGGAGGAAGAAATTCAGCCACTGGAATTGCCACGGGCAGCAGGAGTGGCAGGAGTTTGGGGAGGGAAGGAGCAGGGCTGGGGCAGAGCTGCCACCAAAGAGGCTTTAAGGAGGGGTCACACTCAGGAAATTTTGGGTGCAAAGCAATAAAGGAAGGGCAATAAGCCCTCATTGTTCTATGAGCACCTTCCATCCTGAGGGCAGGCAGTGTCCAGGCTGGAGACCTCAGCTCTGGGCCTGGGGCTGAGTTTTGTCTTGCAGGGCTGAAATATCATTTCAGTCTTAAGCTGGTTGAGAAATTACAATTTGGGGAATAGCATAGAGGAAAAACGTTACTGAAAAACTGCATGAAAAAAATTACATTTGAAAAAGTTGCTTTTTAGATATTCTTAGAAGGAAAGCTTTTATTTTTTGTTCATGGAGAGGAAGTTATAGTTTCATTTGAAAATAAAGCAACTAGTTATGGTAAAAGGTGAGAGACACCTTTAATTAAATGATGAGAAACACAAATTATTTCCATTGTAGGAAGCAGTTTTTGGTCAGCTGCAGGACACACAGCATTCTATGTGTCCTGTGAGAACTCAGACGAGCTGGATTTATCAGCTGCAGCCTCGAGGAAGAAAAAGGGGAGGCCAAGGGCACAAGACACTGCACAGAATGCACAGACAAGGAGAATATTGGCCAATTCCCCAGCAGAGAACACCTCAGGCTGCTCCAGGTGGGATCAGTTCTCTGCAGTGACAAAATCACAGGTCTTAAGAGCTTATCCAGATGGGAACCCCAGAGCCAAGTGCCTGATCCTCAACACCTCTCTGGGAAAGAGCAAGTGCTGAGGTGAGGCTGCAAGTGTACTTTGTGGGGAATGGAGCTGCTTCCCAGCAGGATTTGGGTCAGGGCAAGATGCCCCAGAACCTGCTGGCTCCCAGAGCAGCTCGCAGCCCAGGGAGTGGAGAAGAGAAGCTGAGCAAGGAACTACCACAGTTTCCCAACAATTGCTGCAAGTTCCAGAGCACCTGTGGGGTGTGAAGGAAGATCCTGCCCCCAGCCCTGCCCCCAGCCCAGGCACTGCTCTGTCCCACAAGGATGGATAATCTGGAAACTCCTGTGCACCTGTGAGGTTTTACCAAGTCCAGCAGGAATTGCTGTGCCCAATCCCAGCTCAGGGGATGGGGATTCAGGAGAAGGGCTGAGCTCCTCTGGGTTCAGGCTCTGCACCCACCACCACCAGAGAATCCTTTCTCTGTGGGCACCACTGTTGGCACAGCCGCCCATCCTCCGAGCAGTGCTGGGTGGAAAGGAGCAGAAAAAGGGGCTAAAACGAGTCCCTACTGTTTTGCTGTCCACTTTCATTGGTGGCAACTGGCTTGGCTGCCTCCACAGCACGTCATAAAAAGCCAAGATTTGATTATTTCCCATCCTCACAAGCAGGGCGAGGTTGCAGCACCAGCTGGGGACACGAAAGCTGCAGTTTAATAGAAAGCAGCAGCCAGGGAGGAGCAGCCATCTGCACATGCTGATGCCTGGAGAGTTCCTCCAGTCCAGCCCGGCCCGGCCTGGCCCAGCCCAGCCCAGCCCGGCCCGGCGTGGCCCAGCCCAGCCTAGTCCAGCCTGAGGCACTGCAGCTCCATCGCTCCCTGCCCGGGCCCTGCTCAAGCAGAGAGCTGCAATTACCCACCTTTGACAACCCAGCCCCGCCCAGTCCAGTCCAGCCCAGCCCAGCCCAGCTCAGCCCAGCCCAGTCCAGTCCAGTCCGGCCTAGTCCAGCCTGAGGCACCGCAGCTCCATCACTCCCTGCCCTGGCCCTGCTCACGCAGAGAGCTGCAATTACCCACCTTTGACAACCCAGCCCAGCCCAGCCCAGCCCAGTCCAGTCCAGTCCAGTCTAGTCCAGTCCAGCCCGGCCTAGTCCAGCCTGAGGCACCGCAGCTCCATCGCTCCCTGCCCGGGCCCTGCTCAAGCAGAGAGCTGCAATTACCCACCTTTGACAACCCAGCCCCACAAATCCTGGGAAGTTCAAAGCGCTCCCCACCTGGTATTTCTGTTTTACAAGCACGCAGCTACAAAGTGGAACGTTGGGAATGTTTCAAGCTCCCTTTCCCACACGCCCAGGCCCTGCTGGGCTCGCCTTCCTCTCGCCCCGGCTTCCATTTCACTGGGGACAGCTGAGATAATTCAGAAAAGGGGGGTGAGACAGGAAAGAGCTGCTCGAGGTTGGTGCTCCTTTGAGTTTAGAAGAAGCCACACTGAATAAATTGAACCCTTGAGAGATTTTCAGTGCCCAAAACATCCCCCAGAACCAAAGGACTGGGATGATGGGGAGCCCCTGGGAGCAGCCCAGGTTCTGTTTGCAGAGGTTCTGGGAGCTGCTTTGGTGGCTCTTACAGAGGTGTGAGCCTGGAGATGGCCCAGCTGGAATCCCCCAGGTTTGTTCTGCCTGGAGCCAGCTGGGGCTCTGCTGCATTTCACATCTCTCCAAGTGAATAAATGGAGGGCCTCCACTTTTCCCTGCACACTGCAGTGTGTGTACATGAGTGCTATTTCCCCTATCAGATTCCTGTACAAAAACTGCTGTCAGGCTATTAATAATCTGCAAAAACACCTTGAAACTTGACTCAATGAGGGCACGTTGCAAATGGGCTCTAATGGCTTTTATTCCTCATCTCTGTCACCTCAGATCTAATCTGCCATTTTCTCATTTTTTATCCTCTCCAGTCCCCTCAAAGCTCACCCAGCAGCTCTTCCCTCAGCTCAGGGAGGCTGTGAGGGGTCAGCAGGGGTTTGTGGGCAGGGAAGGGTCAGGGGTGTCAGGAGCAGCCTGGAACTGACACTGGATCCTGACTTTTTTTATCTATTTTGGGGCCACGCCTGCATTTTTAGTGGAAACAACCAAATTTCTGCAGGCTCTGTCCTCGTGTTTGAGCTCACACCCCTCGTGCTGAGCTTGGTGTGGAACCTTTGCCTGAGCACAGGAATCAGAGGCTGCTGAGATCCTTCTCCTCTGGAAAAAACGAGAGGAGCAAAGGCAGAGACATTGCAGAGCCTTACACAGCACTCGTGACCTGGCCAGACTTTCAAACGTTCACGTACTCCAGAGTTCTTAATTAGATATCACTACAGCTTTTAATTAGGTGGCATTCCTAGGTCTCTAATTACCTTTAAAGCAATGGTCTCAGGAACCCAGGGGGAAGGCAGGAGGCAGCTCCTGACAGGAGTTGTTCAGAGTGTGATTCTCAGAGAAGCCACAAGTCCCTTTTCCCCTCAGCTACCTCGGCATCACAATCTGTTTAGGAGTTCCTCCTTTTCTGTTTTATTTGGTTATGCAAACATTAATTTAAGGAATATTTCTCAAGCCTCCTGTGGGAATCCAACCCAATTTCTAGAGACAAAGCACGTGCAGAAATGACTAACATTTCTCTTCGAGGAGGGGAGGAGATTTAAAAGGCTTTTGACTCAAGGTTTTTTTCCCCCCCTTCTTTCTTCTCCTTTCTCCTAAGTATCTCTTTATTCATCACTTTAATTACCTAATCGTAAATTTCTTTAGGGGGTTACTTAGAAGGAAAATTAGCATCAAAGCTTGGCAGTAAATTCAGGGGCTTTTGGAGCAGGTCCAAGCTGTTTCACCTGTGATTAATTAGATGATTCTTTTTCTTTAAGTGCCAGAGGGCTGCTGAGGTCTTTAAGCAGTTACATGGCTGCTGGCAGCTCAGGAATTATGATTGATGCTCCAGGCTGGCGTTTAGGACTTCTGCTCCTCTTTGGTGCTTGCCTGGAGAAGGGAGAAGCACCAGAGCAGCTCCAGAGCTGGAACAAAGGCTCGGGGCTGCCCAGAGCAGGCTGAGCTCTCCCACGGGAGGGAAGGCACTGGGACCAGTTCACTGCTGGAATTCCACAGGATTCAGAGGAGGGAAAAGGAGAAAGAAGGTCCTCAGATTATTTCCTACAGAGTCACAAAATCAAGTTACAGCAGAACTTCTTCTCTTTAAAGCTTTCTTGAAGCAATGGGCTGAGTCAAGGGTGAAAATAGGACTAAAGCTTTGACGCCAACCCTGAAACTTGTAAGAAAAAGACTTAAAAATCCATTTCTCTTTCACAAAAAACCTAATATTCCTTTCTCCTGGCCCCAAAGGGCAAAGAATGAATCCCACTGTTGCTTTGTTTGGTTTTGTTTTAGCAGAAAACCCAACAGAGAACCAAATTCCAGACTGATCTGGCTTCTCCTTCTGGCTGGAAACAAAAATCAGGTTGTGCCACCAAAGGGGAAAAAAAATCCCCAAACCAAATCAACCCCCACGTTCCCCATGAAAGCTTTAGCAGAAGTCAGGAACATCAGCCAGCTCCAAACTCATCCCCACACCACTCCCACCCTCCCACCAATCACCCAGGTGAGCTCTGCAGCCCAGATCACAAACCACAGGGCACAGCCCCTGCACCTCGGTGCGTTCTGGCCCAAACAATGCACAAGAGGCTGAAGATTCCCAGTGGCAGCTCCAGGGAGCATTTGCAGGCACCCACACACAGCCTCTCTCCCACACCTTTGCTTTTCACAGCTTGTGACAACAGAGATTATTCCTTGCTGGAAGAATGTGGCATTGTTGACATTAAAAAAAAGGCAAAACAGGCCTTTGCTTTGCTTGAACAGCACAGGCTCTCTTGATCAGCTGTCTGAGGTGCCTCAGCTGTACAAAGCATTTAAACCTGTCTAACATCAAAAAGTAAGGTAAGACAAGTCACTTTGATGCTCCAGAGCACATGCCTAACATGATTATTGCAGCATCTTCCTGGTGATAATAGAATTATGCAAAGGAGGCCTTGACCCATTAATGCTTTTACCTTTCTTAGGATTTCTCTGCCTGTTCCCTCCTCCCTGAGCAGCAGAACTGCTGGCTCAGGCACAGCAGCTGAACAAAGGCTGGGAGGGACAGGAGTCACCTGTGAACAGGTTTTGGTGTTTCTTGCAGTTTTCTTGGTGCAAAATGCCCTGGCACTGCACAAAACCTGCTCAGTATCAGGACACAGAGGTCCAGGGTTGTCATTTAAAGCAGGCAAACAAAAAGGAGGAAGAAGAGATGTCACCCCCTCTGTGCCCTGCTGGGACAGAATCACAGCTGGGAATGAGGGGACACTGCAGGAACCCTGCAGGATCTCAGTGTGAGGATCCTGTGTAGTCAGGGGCTGCAAACCCTGCCCAGGCTCTTCCTCCCACCTTCCAGCTCTGCTCTGTGTTTAAAATACCCTGTGCTCAGGACTGCTCTGGACACTGTTCCTGCAGCTTGGCTGGCCAGAGGGCAAACAGAGCCCAGTGCTCAAATCCTTATCGAGGTTTGCATATCCAATGGGTGGTTTTAGGCCAAAAAACTCCTACCAGGAGCTCAGCTGAGTGCCTTGGCTGTGGCTCAGGCCTGCAAAGGGCTGGCAAGGGGAAAGCTGAACATTTCCTCTGTGTTCTGTGTGCTCCAAGCATGGTTCACTGAGTCCTACTTGCAATCTGTCCTGAACTGCAAACACATGAGGAGTTTGTTCCAGGGAGGATGAGTCCAACACATGAATGCCCAGAGCTGGATCCAAACCCCAAACTTCCCCAGCACAGACACGTTTCCATCTGGAGCTTTGGTCCAAGGTTTTTCTCCCGTTTTCCACTCGTGTTGGGCTCCTGAGTGTCCCATCCTGACCTGGTCCTGGCTGTTTGAGCTGACAGGGATGATGTTCATGCCCTGTGTGGGATGGAGCTGAGCACCTCACCCAGCTGTGCAGGGCTGGGGTGGAGCTGAACACCTCACCCAGCTCTGCGGGGCTGGGATGGAGCTGAGCACCTCACCCAGCTGTGCGGGGCTGGGATGGAGCTGA
>VZTR01003028.1:55878-78383 GCA_013400775.1 Chaetops frenatus
TGTCTGGCCTAAGTCCTGGACTGGGCTCAAGAGACCTGTGGAGAGGAGCTAGGTCAGAGGGTGTGCATGAGGGTCAAGCAGTAGCAGTGCAGTGGCAGCTGGAAGGCAGTGGGCACGTACCCTGTGCAAGGCTGCAGCTCCATCCCCTGCTCTCCCTGCTACCCTGCAGTAAAATGAGGGGTTTGCAGACATCTCTGCGAGAATCACAGAATGGCTTGGGTTGGAAAGGGACCATAGAGATCATTTTGTTCCAAATCCCCTGCCGTGGGCAGGGATACCTTCCACTAGACCAGATTGCTCCAAGCCCCATCCAGCCTGGTCTTGAACACTGCTGGGGATAAGGCATGCACACCTTCTCTGGGCAACCTGTTGCAGTACCTTGTCACCCACACAGTAAATAATTTCTTCCTAAAATCTAATCTTAACCCACTCACTTTGAGCTTAGAGCCATTGCCTCTTGTCCTATTTTACAAGATGCCATTGTAAAAAGTCCGTCTCCAAGAAAATCAGTCTGAGGCTGATCTTTCTCCAGCCTCAAGGTCAGAGCATGTCCGTCTTCCATTCAACACAATGCTGTAGGGGTTGTAACACACAGTCCCCAGTTTTAGTCTCCTTGATTGTTTTAAATGCCTGACAACATTCACTTGCTGGTGTTGTTGGGAGTGCTTACTGAAGAGACTGTGCAGGTTTGTCCTTCTCTCAGAATCACCCCTTAAAAAAGCTGCCTGCTCTTCAGACGTGAAATTGAACCTGAAAAAACCCTCATAAATCAATAATCCTACCCTGTACATAAAGGCCTCACCTGAAACATTCCCAATGGATATTTTTCTACTATTTCTTTCTTTAGAAACAACAACAAAGATGGCAAAATCTTCCTCACCAGTCTACTCTAACATTTAGTTGTAACATTCATTAAAAAAGCCATTAAATTGCTTCTTCTTTTTAGAAAAATGCCCTTGCCCTTCGTTGGCAGATCCCTCAAATCTTCTCAATCTGCCCAGATAAATTCGTGAAGAAATAGATGGATTCACAGTTGAAAATATGTTTCTAATCTACATCTCCTTCTTCGTGGAAATATGAAACTCTATTTTCATACTTAGATAGTAATTTTCTTGCTGTTACATTTGTAGTCATTTTCCCAAATTAATAATCCTCATAATTTTAGTGGTGTTAAAGGTAAGACACATAAAAAGAACTTGCAACCTATAATTTTTAAAATACAATATTTAAACCCACCCCTTGACTTTCTTGTGTCTGTGAATATATGTGAACACGCATTTACTTTAAGGCTTAAAATGAAAAAAAAAATCTTTTCAAAGCTTATTTTTCTTGTCACAAAACATAACAGACCACCTTAGGCTGTACATATATTTGACTTTGCTGTTCACGTTTGAGCTGAAGTTTATCTGGCTAAGTGATGAAGCCCATTGCATCTATATTTCCAATAAGAAATTCTTCCCACTTGCAGAGAGACTTCCCCAAAGTAACACACCTCAACAGGCAGCTGGGACCACTCTCTGATTAACCTGACTACGTATTGGTCACCTTCTCTCATTCTACAATCTTCCTTAGTAGATAGGTAAGATTTTATTCCTGATTTTGGAAAAAACCCCAGAAGTTTCAAGGAAGCACACAAGGCTTACTTTATCACCTCGTCCAGAGTTAAGCTTTACAGAGTGGAAAGCAAGAATAAGCTTTTATGGACTATAAACATATACATTACACATCCTAGGCTGCAGGCTTCTAATTCTTCCCTTTAGAAATTATTCTTTTTTATAAAATATTGCTTTCATGTTCTTAAAATGTTGCCTTGTCTTAGCTTCATCCTCTTCCATTTAGCATGTGGAAAAGTAGCTAATGTTTCCCACCTCATATTCATAGATAGTATGAGCTTTTCTCCAGACAGGCTGAGGCTGCAACTCTAAACCAGTTTCTGGTCATTATATCAAAGAAATCAAAAGGAAGCACAGTACAAAAATGTCTTAATCTCCTCCTGGTGTGGTGTTGACCTTTAAAATAATATGCCTAAGACACACTTTTCCATTGAAGAATTTAACACATTTAGGTGACTCCTAAAACAAGGCAGCCAAGTAAATTAAACAACACAGGGGAAAAATTTGTAAATATTTATTAGAACTCTGAATTCTCTGAAGAGATAGTAGGAAATTCACTTCTCCATCACATTCTATGGGAAGGTTACCAAACAATTATTTTCCACATAACACATTTTAAGTTTTGAGGTTTTTGTTTAAAAACAAACATCCCAGACTAGGAAGAAATTCTAAAACTAAGTCCATTCCCCTTATCACAATATAACATTTCCATTTATATAGTTTACCCCATAGTGCCACATTTAGGTGTTCACCACTACAAAAGCTGGCACTTGAAAGATAAGGAGAGTGTCAGAGCCAGCACATAGAATGTTCTAATACCTTCCCTCCCAGTTTATGGGAATTAGGTGATGATTCTCAGTTCAGTGAGAAACATGAGAACATAGCAGAGCCAGGTGAAGCCACATTCAACTTTCACACTCAGTATAGAAAAAGTAGGGGATCTGGGGAAAGACAATCCTCCTCTTTTGAGAGGCACTTACTGGAAAAAACAGAACTAGAGTGGAGTACCAGTGGAGGATCCAAAATGATGCTAGCAGGCACTCAGATTGGAAGAGTGGTAGTTTACGAGGGAAATCCCCTTCATTAACAGAAGATGGAAAACTATTTATGCCTTCTGAGCATACACACGCAGTTGTCTTGTGATCAATAGAATACAATTTCTCAGTCTGAGAAGCAAGAGAGGCAAGAAGAGAGGCAGAAAAGAGGGGCATGGGTAGAGAAAGAACAATGAATATAACCCTATTTATGGCATATGAAAGTATATTTGGGAAGAAATGAGATGCAAATGGTGCTGTATAGAAGACCAACAGGCAACAGTATGGAAAAACACTAATCCTGCCATTTTTCCTGCATAACTGTTAATTGATCTGTATTAATAACAAAGGAAAGTAGATTAAGAAAGTACCCTATCCCAATTAAAAAAGATAAAACAGAAAGACAAAAACAGAGAGCATTTCAAGGATGAACAAGCAACTATGGTAAATACCTGAGCTAGAAAGGGAATAATTTCAGTAAATTCAGATTAATGTCCAAATATTCTGAGAATTAACCAACACCAAATTCAATCCCAATTCCCTTCTTCTTATAGAAAAGATAAAAATGAAACAGTAGTAAGGAACTGACAGAGGTATTTAGTTTCATTTAAATATTTCTAGAAAATATTTGATATTTTCTAGACTGTTTCTAAGCTTAATTCAAGAAAATAATTTACCATTTCTGTCTTTAACTGTGTCTTTATGAGTCACAGCCATGAGAAAAAAATCACTCTTTTCATATATTTGCCCCAGTAGAAACATTGATTAAACAATAAGGAAAACTTGGAGGGAACAAAGAAAAACAAAATTCCTTTATGAATTTCACACTCCACTGAATTCCATAAACTGAAAACATATTTTCTCTCTTCTCACTCATCTCTCTCCCCACTCATTGTTTGAAAGCACTGAAAGAAAAAAAGATATTGTCTTTAAACTTCAAAAGATTTCTCCCTTCTGTTATCCTTAGAAACATTTTTCAGGTCATCAAAGAGTATTTAGCACTCAATGATTTCTCAATGGGAAAGTCAATTCTTCATAAAGGAACACTTGTTTCCTATCAGTTTGCTTATCTAGGTGAAAGAATAAACCAAGGAAAACCAGAACATACACAATAAAAAAACAACTGTGCAGACTCCAACAGGCACGTACCTACTGTATTTATTATATGTGAATACTGTACACTGTATTCAGAAGCAAATTGTGAGAAAGTTTTTTCTCTTTTTCTTTTTTCCTCATCACAATTTGTAATTATTTTTTATTTCAATTTCTGCATAAATATCACTATTTCTAGTGCAAAATCTATTACTGATATTAAGTTTAGTGATACCATCCAAGAATGCTGATTTAATCAGTTCTGTAATCTGTTTCAGGTAATTTCAATTCTTTATTTCTCTCTTTATTTTACACTTCAAGGAATTTATTTTTCTTCTGCTATTTTTACACAATTTCTGTGAAATTCAGAGAGTCTAAAATGACAATTCATTAAAAGCATATCCAATGTTTCCTGCAATTTCTCTTAGCATAGTCCTGTTATCAACCTGTCCTATTAACTTAAACTTTATTGACTTCCTCAACCCTCAAATGTAAGTTTATTTTCACTGTGTGCGTACTGAAAATCAGACTTTGAAAGCTTAATGTTAATATCTCAACATCAGTAGATCTATTTTCCAACTAATTCACATTTTTAACAGCGGTACATACCTTATCGGGGCTATGCAAATGAATTTAGCTGTTTTCATGTACAACACACTAAGAAATTGAGACATTGGTGTCCACAATTACCTTCCACAAAATCAACATTTTTCTGCCAAAGATTTTGTCGTTTGTTGATAAATTTTCAAGTGGTGTTTTGACAGCTCTGTTTCTGGGTTTCTGGACAGGCTTAAAGGCAAAAATCAAACTTTAAAAGATATCAGTGTTTTTTAGTGTGCACCTGTGCCTTTTTGAGCACAGATTTACACATGTCAAAAATCCTTCAATATTCTCTGTGTAAAGGTGTGTGGGATCTGATTCTCCTGCGCTGCAACATTTTGGGATATTTAATATTTTTTTTCTCATTTTGTCTTGGGTCATAAGCCAGATTCTCCAAGTGTTTCATATGGAAAGCAAGTTCTGCAGCATAACATAAAAGAGCTTTTAATGAAGGCACTTGCCAGGACTTTGGGAGACCTACAGGCAACTCTACATTATGTTGTATGTGCAACATTCCAGCAACTGTTCCACGTCACTTGGCTACCAGTTCTTGTTTGTCTCCATCTATCTCTCTCTTGTATTGCAGAAAAAATTATTAGGTGTAATTTCAGTCTAAATTTTAGGTCTTCTCCCTGGATGCTGAAGACTGACGTTCTAATCTTCACTTTAAATCAAGTAAAGGAAGAACTGGCACACTTTAGGCTGCACCTTCTGCCACACACAGTCATCCTTCACCTTCCTGAAAACAATAAGTGGGAGATTTTGGTTCATGTTTGTATTTATATACATAAGTGCACATATGAGTAAGTAAAACATATACATGAGTATGTTCCAGTTCAAAACTGAAACATTCCATTAAAAGCTAAATGCAGTTAAGTATTCTGACAGATCTAAAAAAAAATCTGAAAATCCTGTGTTAAACTTAAGTAGAAACACCACTAATCACAACTCTGGCAAAATTATAGCTCTACAGGAGAGTAGCAGGTAGTGAGTATCTGCTATGGACAAGTGAAAAAACAACGTTTAGTAGGAAGAGAGGCTGTTCAAAGAAAAAGAATTCGGAAGGCTCAAACTTAAAGTACATTTAATAAAAATCTCAGCATTGTCAAATGGCAAAAAGGAATTCCAGCAGGGTAAGTTAAATCTTCTTCTTGGATTACTGAAGACATCCTGTACCAAATAAAGTATAATGTCTCAAGCAGTTACTGATTTTTATCTCTTTAGGCTCCTCCCTAAAAACCTACTTTTTTCCTCTATGCCTACAAATTATCACCCTCTGGGAGTGGTTATTCTGCTGGCCACCTGTAAATATTTGGGCCAGAGTGAATAACCTAAGTATGCACCTGTAGTTACTGTAATTGCATCTTTCTCCTCTTCACAGTCTTTGTTCCAGGTTCAGTGAAGTCCCAGATTACGAAGTGTGTGGGAGGTGGATGTCTCTGTAATTTTCTGCCTCTGCAGTAGAATAAAGCACCAATGCTTTTGTGGAGTTATAGGTGTTATCTGAATATACTTGTAATATGCAATGTCCAGTATCCAATTTGGCAGGCATCAGTAGCTTGGCATACCTCCTGCAAAAACAAAGGGAAAATATATCAGTCTGTACAATCAGGCATGTGTGTGCATTCCTGGGAAACTGGAGAGACATGCAGGAAAGAGTCAGTGTTACTGTCCCAGCTTCCACTGGCCTTGGAGGGGTGCTCAGAGCACTCCAGCATTCCCCATGTGCAATTCTCCTTCAGCAGAGAAAAAAGATTTTTTTTTAATTTGTTTGAAGATCTTCACTTCTCTCAAGTTTTCCCTCCTACTTATTTCAGATCTCTCTGACAACTAAATTCACTTCACCTATTCTCACCTTTATCTTTAGATACATATTTTCACACCTGACACTCATTTTCATACACTATTTTGAGGCTCCCCTGGTAACATAAGCTGCTGAATTCTCATTCAGATTTAGGTGTAAACACCTGCTGCAGGTTCCTGAAGCCCATTCTGATGGAGACTTTTGGCTCACAGTCTCTCAGCAGTGTTCCCCCACACTTTTAAAGAGCGCCTTTGTTGTTACAAACCCAATCTCTTTTTAAGTTTACATTCCCACCTCCTCCTCTATCACTGTGCATTTCTGTTACAGGCATATCACAAACTGCTGGCTACTACAGTACATGCAGATGATGGCTTGCCTGTAAATTAGATTTGTGTGTGTAAAACCGATGCTTGTTTACACACTGGAATGATGCCAAATACTAGCTCAGATGAAACAAAATATTTATGAATTGGATAAACTGGAAACTTACATCTTTATAAGGTGTTCTGAGTGGATTCGGGTATAATTTCTCTTGCTCTGCCTCATTCTTCCTAAGGACTATTAGAAATACTGCATTTTTGAAAGACACAGCTCTTTAATTTATATTTAGTAATATTAAAGCAAAACTTTAAAACAATCCTTTATGAAACAAGTGATCTTAACTATTGTAATTCACATGAATTTAATTACATCGATTTTTGAGAGTAATTTAAATATTGCTTTAAGAGAAGTTGGTTTTTTTGCTACCATAATAAAATAACTTGTTTTATACAAGATACAGAAGAATATAATTTGATCATTTCTTCTGTTAGCCTTTGTTACATAGATTTTTACATAATCATTACTCATAATGTTCTGACAGATAATGCTATTACTAGCGTTACAATCTTTGCTATTATTATAAAAAATCTTCTGGCTTTGTGAAAATTTTAATTTATTAAAATGTAATGAAAGCACATCTAACATGAACCATAATTTATGAAAATTTTAGATGTGCTGCTTGACATTCATGTCATCAGGCTTCAAAAGTTTCACATCTGAAATGTGAAATTACACAGATTTATAAAGATCCCTTTTCAGCATGTTAGCTGGCACTATCTTCTGTAAAATGTATATGTTTGGCTTTAAAGAGACAGGCGCATGTAATTTTAATGTCAGCACCAGCATCACCAAAAAGTGCCCTGGCAATCAGTGGAAAGGTTTAATAGGTTTCCTGTCTTGTTCTTAATTTGCTGAAATTACAAAATCAATACTTTCAGTTGTAGCTGCAGCTACCCGTTTTACTGCTTTAAGATAAAGTCTACAATAAAGTAACCTTCACTTTCAATTTGTAGCACAGAACATCATGGTGTTCTTGGCCACTAACTAGTCTTTCTTTTCTCAGCCCGTATGAGACATTCTAGCTGTGTGATGTTGCCCTTCAAAGGGGAAAGGTGCATTTTGTATTAAGCGTGGCTCTCATCAGTGACTTGGTTTGTTTATTTTTAACATCTCCATCTACTCTCTCCTAAAGTCACCTCTGCACAGGTTGTTCATTATTTCCCCGTTTCTCTCTGCTGATATTCCATACTACATAAATTAGTGATTAGTGTTGAAATGGCCTAATCTTTATTTTACTCCATAGTCTCCCTTTATGACAAAGGGGTGCATTTTTCTGCTGCAGTTAAAAAAGGAAATTCTCCATAGTTAGTCACATTTTTAATGGTGAACATGACTGTCTATGCAAAGGCCTCTGAAAGGACAAGATTAACACCACTGGAAATGTCAAACTCTTGCACAGAGCAAGAAGGAAAAAACAATAAATAAATACCTTTCCATGGGCTGCTCTGCTATGCCTCCCAGCTCTGTAATGATAGAAATGAAAAAACATATATTTACAAAACCATTTAGTCTTCCAGCTCAAGTCCAACCTTTCTAATGAGTATTCTGCACTCAGAAATTAAAGTTGTAAGACGAAGTTTTGACCCTCTCACCCTTGTTTCAGAAGGAATTAAAATGTTTTTATATTTGGGGTGGTTTTTCTTTCTGTTTTTCTCTGATATCTCTCTTCCTGAAATACTTTCAGCATATAAGGTCTCCTCATCACCAGACTGAGCAATATTCTGGAGCTATTAGCACTGGAGAAGGGCCTTGGCTTGGTCCTCTTCTAGCGAAGCAATCAAAAGAATCTTAAGCTGCTGCTCACAAAAGATTGCAGCACAAGATGTCTCAGTGCTTTCCACTGGTGTAAAATGTATTCATGCCAGGAAAAAGAGCTCTCAACACCTGCTACCTCAAATGTTAATGAATACACACACACATGCACGCACACACACACACACGTGCAAATTATGCTTCTTTCTTCTCAGCCACAGCAATTTCAATTTGGGAATTTTACTCATAAACAGCCCCTGATGGAGTAAGATACTGTGAAACAGAAAGCACAGTTGATCACAGATGGAACATAGCTCATCACACGAGGAAAATAGAGCCTCCAAATGCTACAGCTCCCTTGCTCATGCTCTACATTTTTAACTAGCTGCTCAAGGTAAAAGCATGCTATTTATCTTGTGATGTACTCTCTGTAAATGAAAATTCAGAGTAGATCTAGAAACAACATTTCACCAAAGGAAACAAAAGCATTTGTCTCTAAACAAGTCAAGAGAAATGCCAGATGATTAAATGAAGATCACTTGTGTCACTTATGTTTGTTTTGATTGGTCCTCCAGTGTTTACAGCACTCAACTCAGCAGGCTCAGAACCCCAAATCTATATTTAATTTAAAGCATTGCACCATCACTCAAATCTTTCAGCAGCCTCACTACAGTCTAAAGAACAAGGGCAGAGGGACCTGTTTACATGGAGCACTTTTACATGCTCCAAGGGATAGAAACATAGTTTTAAACAAATTATATCAAGATATAAAGGAAATAAAGATTTTTTTGTGAAACAATTTTCCAGTACATGCAGGATTTTTGCCTACATTAAATTCTGTCAATTTTCAGGTGTTCTCAGCAAGAGATCATATTGCAAGACAAGATAAAATATTCCAAAAGCAGATTTAAACTGCAAAATAAGATGAATCTAAGAACATTTAATTCTTATCAGAACTAATATGATGATCAGAAAACATACTGTAGTAAAGACAGCCATTGCTATTACACTGAAATATTTTTAAAATATTCACAGCAGTTTGGAGAATTAAATAGAATAAAATTAATAATCAACAAACATTTGAGGGCCCAGTCCTTTCAGATGCAGAAACCAAAGTTTTATAAAGATAACCAGCTGAAGGAGAAAAAACCCAAGTCCCCATTTAAGCATACACAGGTAGTCTTAAAACATGTCTGGCTTGTCAAAGGGAATAAGCCCTCAGTTTCTGTTAACAACAGCCAGGGTAGAATCCACTTGCTACTTTGCAAAACCAGCCCTGATGCAAATGGAGAGTTACTAATGTCGTATGCACGGTGTCAAAGAGCAGCAAACCTTCCTGCTGTAACCATGGTGGTAGCATGCATCAGAGCAGCACTACTGCAGTGGTTTTCAATCCCTGTCAGCCTGCTGGTGCAAAAGTCTCTAACTAAATTTAGGGGTCTCTCCAGGGAAAGGAAGCAGAGATAGAAGAGAGTTTAGAAAACAAGACATGTTTTATCTATGTTTACTATCCAAATTTTCCCAACATGCCATGAGATTTACTGAGAAACCTGTTACCTTGTTTGAAAATCAAGGAGTTTTTTGCATTCACCCTACCTTATCATCTCCCTTTGTGGTGGCTTCCAGCCTCGAATTGCTGCCCCTGTCCCCAGCTGGGCCGTTCCAGGTATGAAGTTTGATCAAAGTCTGTCAGAAAAGTTCTCTGCAGATGCTACTCACTGTGAAGCATGTTTCCTCCTCAATGGCTCGGTCATTTGTAGGACCCTGGGCACAGGGACGTGCTGCTTTGCAGGCACATGCAGTTAATGAGCAGATCCAGCTCAGGATCCAGCTAGGATCAGAGTGAGGCCAAATTTGCAGCACCGAGCCCCAGTTCCCTCAGCCAGGAGGAGAAGGCCGTGTTTTGGAAGAGGGTACCCAGAGGTTTCAGCACTCCAGCCTTCAGGAAAATGCAGAGAGGGAAGGAGAGCAGACTGAAATTAACTTCAATCCTGGAAAAAGGAGACAGGCTTGTAATAGTTTTCTTCCTCTTACCAGAAACATTTGTCCAGCATCTGTGTTTCTTTCAACCCTGTTGTGCTTCTCAGCAGACAGGGTAATTTGACCCAGAGGATTTTGGCTATCTATGCTATGCTTAATCATTTGGCCCCATTACATCACTACCAAACAGTTCAAAATAGAGGGCTCCTTTTAATAGATTTCTTGCTTCAGTTAACAAAAATTATTCAAACTTCAGTTTTAGCTGAGCTTATTAAAGCAGGACTGTGTTTAAGTTATAGTGATTGTCAATAAAGTCTTTTATAGCAGATTTAACTCAGCATATTTTAGACCTTGCCAATTTGAGACAGTTTCCATAAAAAAGGAGAACAGCAATGTTACAGAGTGATAACTCAAAAATGGAAAAAAGGAATTATTTAGCATAAAAGGAATTATTTAGCATAGTAAAAGGAGGTATAACTAGGAGTAATGGGAGGAAATTAATAAAGGGAATATATCAGTAGGGGAAAAAGAAAAACCTGACTGTGAGTTAACCAATAGAAAAATCTCCCCGGAGAGCAAAGAGTAGCCCACTGCCAGCCAATTTTAAAATAGCTGGCCAAAACATTACCAAATAAATAAATAGGCTGGAAACAATTTTGCAACCATACAGACAGAGACTAGGTTACCATTCCATGCCCCGCTTCTAAATTTTATGAAAGTGAGCAAGTAAATTGAAGTTTCTGATTGACAAATCTAGTGAAATTCAGCATTCTGACTGCTGAGATGTAATTGCACAGCTTTTATCTTTGCCAGCATCAGAAGTTGAGGGGGAAAAAAGAAAGAAAAAATGTTTGGTTTGTGTTTTGTGATTTTTTTTTTATATACTTTTAATTGACATTCGTTTTCTGGGTCTGAATTATGTGAGTTATCTAGCAAAAATTTGCTCCATGACTGACACTAAGACAACAAAAATTGTACTAAAAATGCTTCATAACGAAAACTTAGATTTTAATTTTTTAATCATTAATTTGTAACAGTAAAACAAAGCAGAAAATCCAAAATGCTCTTTATGTAGATACCTCAAAATTATATCAAAACACGATAATTTCTGAAAATTTAGAATCAAAATTAACATCATTCGGAACTCCTTGTTTTGCAAGACATTATGGAAAACATTGCATTTATTAAAGATAAGTAATTGACGCAAGAGAAATGTGTTTGCGGGCTTTAATATCATTTTACAATTCTTTTAAACATACTGAAAAATAAACTAACAGTTAAGACTAACATCAAGTTTGCAGGCATCAAATGAGCTGTCCCATACCGATTAGACAGCAATACCTCTTCAGTAAAAAGATTAAGCTTTTCCCATGGCGTTGGGATTTTTTGGATAGGATAAAGCTTTTGAGTTATTCAATGTCTGCAGTAAAATTTAGAACATGTGTTAATTGAATGTGTGATTGAAATTAGAAAATGTAAATTCTCTGAATAGTTTCTGTATATTTATGACTACCACATGTTTTGACACAAAGAAATAAAATAATCAACAGATTTAGTTTTAGCATCATTACATGTGAAAAAAGAGCAATTTTTTACAAATACTGTTACAATGTATGAACAGTTTATAGTGCATTGAGATTTTAAAATATTTTTTCTTTAAAAATAAAGTCCTACATTTACTCAGAAATTTATAGCAACCTGCCATAAACCCTTGCATCTAATTATTTTTTAATCCCATCTTCTGACACAAATGATTTCAGTTTGATTTACAGTGAAACCAGAAATCACAACAGCAACTCTGACAGATTTGGACCAAAACAATGTTAATTTTCACAGCTGTGCTTTTGTAGGATTATACATGCTTCAGTTTACTTTTGCTGTTTTTTGGAGTTGCTATGAGCCCTTTATGAATTTGGTGGGGTTAGAATATACTTATTCTTATTATGTAAGTTTAGGGGCTTATACTAAAACTTGTGTTCATCATATATTTCTCCTTTATTTTCAAAACCCAAAGCATGTATTTCTATGTAAGGCAGAGAACTTTAAAAAAAAAATCATCACAGAACTCTTCTATAGACCAGAAATATTCATAGTACATTAACCAAATATTGACATTATTATTTAGTAGTTTTAAATAGACTATTTACCATGTAAAAATATGATTTAGAGTGTGATAAATAACACTAAAAGATTTAGATGCTGATATAGGTGGGGTTAGGTTTATGACCTTTTTTTATTAAAATCAAACTATGGTGCACATCAGTTCAGTTTAAACATGCAAAATAGAGAAATGCATTTTTAGGTCTTCCTGGGCATTATTTCATCTAGTATAGAACTTCAAAATATGCTAATCTTAGCATGTAAATGCACAGCTAAAATAAACAAATTACAAAGGAAAAAAAAAACCAATCAAACTTTAAGTAAGATAATGTAGTTTGAAATAAGTGGGGTTTTTTTGTTAGGCATAAAATGGAATGATTTCCTAACCTGATCCTCCCTCACAATGTTGCCAGTTTTCAAGTTATAAATAAAAAACTGGAGTAACAGATAGTTGTGTTGCAACCAAAAGCTTATAATTGAACCATAAAAACATTTAAATCCTTGCCATTTTTTCATTTAAAAATCTCTATTCAAATATTCTTGAGCATTTCAGGGGGAAATAATTTTTTTTTTTTTAAATATAATATTGAGTTTAAATTTAAGCACTGCTCAGAAATGATTCAGGGCCATGTTGTGATTACCTCATGCTGTGGCTCCCCATTTCCCCTGAGCCGTTCACGTGTGTAAAAGGTGTAGAGGGCAAGGTGGAAGTTGGAGGGACACTGGGAACGTAGCACCTCTTCTGTCTCCAGCTGCCAGCATATGCCAAAAAGGATATGTTATGTGTTTGTGCACGTGCAAATAAACTTCAATAACCATGCACCCCTTCTGCTTACAGGTAACCAGTATGTCTGGAGACAGAGTATATTTTCACGGGGATACATGTGCACACAGCCATCACAATGCCAAATTGAAAAAGTTGTAAAAAAAATCCAAAGGAAGAATTTATTCCTTGAACAACCTACTTCCTTAAAAATAAGTAGTATCAATGCATGTACTCTCTTAAGACATACTCTAAATTCAATACTTTAGCACTTTGCTTATATCCACCTGGTAAACAGTGTGACAAGTCTCTGCAAGCTGATTTTTAAAAAACATTTGACTATTTTCCTAGTATTTAAAATCTCACAACTTCAGAAATTAGTTAGCTTACAACAAGAGCATAATGAAATTAGGCAAGAAATTTTTTGATAACAACATAAAAAAATTAATTTTAAATATCTATCTGGAGAGAGATAAAATTGTATCTTACAGATGCCTCATATTCAAATAATACGCTTTAACTATAGCAGAGTAATTTCAGAAAGAATGTATTCTATAAGTTAACTTCCCTTCAGAATATAAGGAAAAGCCAGTCTTGTAATACTCCTCCATAACTCTTCCTTTCACTTAGTTTTCTTAATTTGGTTCTGCTCACTTCCCTTTGCTTCTTGTTTTTTCCTGAATTCTTTGTATTTTAACATGTGTAGATAACAAGAAAATCATATTTAGAGCCGTGTTTTCTAATTCTTTTCATTTCTACAAATTTGATATTTGGGGAAAATCATATTATCACAAGTAAGATCCTGAAAAGTGGCAAAACCCAAAAGCTGTTTCAGAAAGGTACTGTTTCAGCACCTTACCCCTGCCCAAGACGGTAGATAAGGGGATATTTTACAAGACAGCTTAGTCACTCCATGCCATGTCAACTGTTAGGAACAGAAAAACGGTGAGGCTAGAAAGCAAAGCCTTAGGAATTTATCTCTTTTCTCCTTCTGAAGATCTGCTAGTTATTAGCATTTTTCGATAGTACAGACTAAGTTTTACCCCAAAAAAACAAAAAGGAGGCACAAATGTTTGCCTCAGCTACAGTAGCTCTGTGCTGTGCAAAACAAGAATATACTCCAAATCTTATTTACCTATGGCCATTTAGTATTTAATCTGTAGATATAAGAAAACATGATCTTTCCATTTGATTATGATTTGGTTTAATCACCTATAAGTGAAGCCTTTATTACTGATGCAGAATTTTGCAACTGAGCTTTTCCTTTTCTGTAGTGTTGTAAGATTCACTACATAAGAAGGCAAACCACACACTCATTCTAACAAAGCAGTATAATAGGGATGGAAGGGAGAAGCAATTTGGAGTCTATAGGAAGGTTACCATAAAATCTACATTTTCCATAAAATATAAGTAGCCACCATTTTGCTGTAATCCCAGAGCAGCAACGAAATGGTGGTACAGAAGGAAACTACCCTATCAGACACATTTCATCATTGCTTCTATCCATCACTATCTTCTTTCGCTAGCATGATTGTCGTTTATTCTCCTTCTTACAAGCAACATCCTGCTTTTAGAATAAAAATTGATAAATATAGCATAGTAAATAGATAAGGTGTAATTATCAAACTAAGACTACATACTGTACAAGTCCTCTCCCCCTCTCCCCACTTCAAACTGCAGAAAAGTACTGCACAGTGTTTCTATCACACACTGATGAACACATCCTTTGGAACTGCTACTGTATGAAAGCTGTATCCTAGAGGTAGAACACATGGTATGTAATATGGCTGCTGCATTGGTCAGTATGTATTTTAATTATTATATGATGAGATATACACAAGTAACACTCAGAAGACCAAAATGGCTTAAATGAATTCGTTTCGATTGTAATGTGCTATGTGGCATTTTGTGTAACATTTTATATTTAAGTGAATAGATGTATATTGGCATACTTGGTTTAGAAATTGATATTTAGACATCAATTTTGATAAGCAATGCCATTTTTATTTTATTTTTTTTTCCTTTTGTTATTGCATGCTTTTCAGGTGTAGAAAGGATTGTCTACTTGTACATAAAGAGAGAAACAGCATTTATATATTGGTGCAGGTCTATCCTGTGATACTGTGCCGTACATACTAAAAGAATTCATAAAGTTTATCCTGTAGTCTCTACAGAAGCACTGTGTGCTATAAGCTTTATTAACTAGCTCCTAAATTTATAAATTTGTAATAAACCAGAAAAGTATATTCTGTAATATATTTTCTAAAAGTGTGCTTGGTGTTTATTACTATAAATATGTAATGAAGTTAAGATGGATCACATTTTCAAATACAGCATGTCGTAGGAAAATGTTCTTGTTTTTCAGATACAGGTTGAATATTTTAGATTCCAATATCATGTTATAACTAATAAATCAGAAAACATAAAAATGTGGATCATTCAGGTGATAGTGGATACTGAATTTAATTTTTTTAGGAGAACTTTTCGAAAACATCCCTAATGATGTGAAATTTGTTTGTACAAATCTGCAATTATGTACAAGTAAAACAAACGTCCTGTTCCTTCCTAAGTACTCCCATTCTTTTCCAATATAAAGCAAAGAGTATTTAGGTAACACTGCCACCTATTGCTTAAAGGTCATAGTGACTAAAATCTGGTCCAGTTTTTTTATCACTCGTCATTGCTCCTTCTGACTACTGTGCTTTCATTATTTCTAACAACTGAATGAGACTTTCATGTTCTTTCATATAACAAATAATAAACATCTGCCTTCATTACTATGACTATAATTTATCTGGAATCAATGAAAACTTAAAAGACTCAATATCAATAAAATTAAGTTTCAGAAAACACTAAAAAAAAAAAAAAATTTCTAATACAAAGTCCACCCACAAAAGGAAAAAAAAGAAGATTCTTCAAGTTATAGCATGAAGGCTATTGCAAAGCCCAATTTATTTGTTAAATATAAGTTTTCTTACAGAATACAAAATAGCATAATACTTGTTTACATTTTTCAAGTGGATAAGCAAATACTCAAGTTGTAAACATACATCTGCAGGTCTTTTAAGGACACAGCTTTAGAAGCATGAAAATAAGTCAGTATAAGATCAGACTTAATTCTTCTCAGTAAATAATTCTATTTTCAGGACAACGATCAAAAGATCACTAATTCCACATCTGAACAAGAATCATGCCATAAGAACAACCTTTGTCAAGTTGGAGAAAAAAAAAAAAGAAAGAAAAGAGAGAAATAATATTTTTTCCCTTCTTTAGAAGAAAAAGTGAAAAAAATATATTTGATCATACTAAGGAAAGTCATATGAATCAATCAGGAAGATAACTTAACGGCAGTTATATAAACTGTAGAATATGAGTGCTATCTAAGTTAATTAACAGCAATATGGAAAGGTTACTTATTTTGGAAGAAAATTTATTGTTGAAAGGCTCTTTTTTATCCTCAGTGTATTACTAAGTCTGCATGTATAAAAAAGGTTGATTTTACTTCTTCTCTACAGTAAAATGGCTGCATATTGTTTAAAATCCCTTATATTCCCTTCTATTATTAGAAGAAAAAGTAAAAATGCATTGCTCTTATGCCCAAAAATGTTCAGAGTTACTATGCAGACTGCTGAAATTTTTTCTATGTTAAAATATCTAAGAATCCATTTCAATTCCTAAGATTTGTGAAATTTTAAGATAAATGGATGCACTCAGGAAGAGCACAAATAGAATACATTTTTAAAAATAAAAATGGTAGTTTTTAAGTGTTGTTTAGTTGTTTGCTTGTTTGTTTGTTTGTTTGTTTGTTTTGAGTCAATGGGTTCTGCTTGTTCTTTTGTGGTTTGGTTAGTTGTTTTTTTCCCTATATGCAGTACTTTAAATCTCAAATATTTAAATATCCATGGTAGCAGAGAGAGTATTTATATGAACAGAAGGAATCTATATGAAGTTTAAATTCCTTATACACAATTTTTTTTCCCCTGTAATCATTACTACATCCTTTCAGAACTCAGAAACAACATAAAACAAGACTTGTTCTTGCAGTTAGGGACTCCTAATCTTTTTCTCACTCATATGGTTTTAACCTATGACTTTTTTAACCATTTCTCTCCTACTAGAAGGTTGCCTCTCAAAATAGTCAGCTCTCACAGCCAAGCAGTGTCCAGAGCTACTGTGAGAAAGAGAATGACTGAAGACAAATAGATCTCTACACACTTATTTTTATCTTTCTTGGTTTACTTATTTCGGCACTTTCAACTCTAATAACAATACATGATTCTTGCACTGGTGAAAAAAACCTGAACTTTGTTTTCTCTTGTTTCCTTCCTTAAATAAAATGAATATTCAAGACCTAGGAATGCTATGTATTAAAGGAAAAAGTTGGAGATTTTTCTGATTTCATTAAATGTTTATGTATCTAAAACAATTTGATAACAGAGTATTCATCCTTAAATTCACTCAACTTATTACAGTACAATGAATTATTTATGACCTAATTGCTAAACATTGATTTGTAATGTAATTACAAATGTTTAATGCACCATTTTATGTAAATATCAGACCAAAACCTAAAAGTGTGGTGCTTTTAATAAATTTTCTTTGGTGAAATACACCATTTGTATATATTCACATACAAAAATATGTATTTACTTTCTCCTTTAACAAACTTTCTTTTGGAAACTAATATGTTTCCTAAACAAAGGTTTTGTGGCATCAAAAGTTTGCAGGTGTATTTTTCTCCACCTCTTTTACTACCTAAATTCTGATATAACTAGACACAAACTTTATATCAGAAAAACCTTAATTAACTTAATATTTAATATGTGTAAAGAGAACAAACAAAAAAGGGAATACATTAAATTACATGTATGGAACTTAGGTACAGAATAAAATGCAAAGTCTACAATTCAAAAGCTACAGAAGGCACTCATGAATAATTTGTGCATTTTATCTCCAAAATAAAATTCACACTTGCACTAAATCAATTATTTTCATAGATAGTCCAAAAATCAGTGTAATTTTTTTGTCGATCTTATATAGGAACATTACCAGGCAGACACATGCATACTGAAGTGCTTTTGAAAATGCTAGTATGCTTTGCCTTTTAACATTTGTATGCTAAAATACACTTAGTTCAGACAAAGATTCAGCTTAATGCAAGGAATAAACAGAGATTAGGTGAAAAAAGTGTCTTCCTTATTTATCTGCTCTAATCAACTACACACCTCATGTCAGAATGCACATAAAAATGCAGAGATGCTTATACTTCCACAGCTAATATTATCATTACTTTTATACTTAGACTTTACTAGATCATTGCTTTAATTGAGCATCACAGAACCAATGGAGCTTTAGTCTCTATGTTACATTTTCTTCATAATCATTTTCAATTTATTTTTTTCTTGCATGTCATCATTTTAATGTAAATCTTTCTTTTTCTTTTCAATAAAATGAAATTATTAAGTAATCCTGCTTTTTGCATGATTAAAGATGACGGATAAGCTTGGGTGGATAAAAATCAAGGCTCCTAACAGAATCTGTGCACCTTGCATGTCAGAATCCTTCCAGCTTGTTCAGTGCTAATGACAGAAAAAATTAGCATGTCTGTGAGTTGCCTAAAAAGGATAGCAAGCTACCTTTAAGGACCTAACCATACCTCTATGCTAAATTTTAAACTGTTGTTTTCCATAATTCTCTGTAATAAGCCCTGATGAATTGTTTTGAAACAGATTAATAGAGAAATCTTTTTTTTAGAGCAATAATAAATGTTTATTAAATCTATCAGTGACTACTACTGGGCTGTTTAATCACCACCTTTGTATCACCAGATATAACACATTTAGAAAACAAAATGCAAGGGATACAGTATGCTGAATATAGCACAAATCTGATAAAAAACAATGACACATTTAAATTAGCCAGTCAGACACGACTCAGTTTTAAAGAACAGGAAAAAACTCCTAACTACTGATTTTTGCCAGTGCCTCTTTCCTTTCAAGAGCTCTATGCAATATGTGTTCAGCCTTTTCTGGCTGAGACAAGGAAACTAGGAAGGGGATATTACAATACAGCACATACATACTGCCATCGCCTCTAGACATATGACCCAAAATGATGCTAAGAAGTCTTTCTCTGACCTCCTGCTAACCAGCCTCTTGTGATTAATTCAGCATGTCCTTGAAAGTATCTGCTAGAGACTCTTGTTTTTTTAATTTAAGAGTTTCTGAAGCCCACCTATAGTTTCACTGATGGATTTTTATTTATTTACTCTTTTTTTTTTCTGTTTTATCAGAGGTAAAGCATTAATCTATGAACAGAGGTTTGCAGTAACAGAAAAACACCACCTGCCTAAGCATTCACCAAATAGGACCATAAATACCACAACATTTCCTGANTTCTGGATGGCAAAATTTGGGCCACAAAATGCTAATTTCTAACCTAACACCATGACAGCAATCACAGCCATCACAAGGATGGAATAAAGAGAGCAATCTAACATCCAGGGATATGAATTTCTGATCAGTGGCTGGCAGACTGCCGTGAAAGCTTACAGTAATCCCATTGGACAGCTAGGGTTGATGAAGCCTGGGAACAGGCAGCCACAATGTAGGTAGTTCACAATTGCAAGCATTTGTCCATAATTTAAAGCTATATGAGAAGTGGAGAGTATTCATCTGAACAACAAGCTGTAATTTAACTAGAGTAACATTTACACAGTTTTTAACCCATTAAGCCCACCTCTTCCTACACTGACATTCCCTCTGTTTAATGCCCATTGTAAACAAAACTCCTGCACACTAAATGAACATATATTTTTAGCATTTGCAAAGCTCAGAATAATTTACTAAGATTAACTTGTATTGTATATTTGGCAGAAAATAAAACATTTATTCTTAAATCCAAAGTCCAGACCCTGTAAAACCTTACTGAAGTGAGCAGTTCCCCTGAAGCCAAGGGGGCCAGGCCCAGCACCCCAGCTTGCATTGAGCAAAATCTAGTTTATAGACTGATCACACGATTAAGGTTCTTTTCAAAGTGGTAATGCCTCAATCATCCAGTGATGTTCCCACCAGAAGAAAATTAGCCCCTGACAAAGTAGGGAGGCTCTGCAAATGGCAGATACTAATGCAGGCTTTGAGCTCTGCAGGACGAAGGGGTTTCTCTATCAGGCTTTAAAACTGTAGCCTGAAGTGTAAAGTGTTGTCTCGTGCTCGAAAGCCTCTAAATGCATCTTTGTACCCGAGCAAAGCATGTTCCTCCTCTGTCTCCCGAATTCAGCCACTGTTAATTGTCATTTCTCTATTTTGTCACAAAGCCTTTACAGTGTGCATGCATAGGATAGGATAGCACTGTTGCCAGGATTTACAAGGCCCAGACATGATGCCGAAGCTGCTCTCGGTGAAGACTTGTCTACACAGTCACAGTAGCACAGTGACAGCTAATGGCACCTTAAAGTGGGAAGGTGAAGCTGCCACCGCCACACTCAAAATGCAGCTCAACCACAAGCAAAGATTATCAGAGAAATGATAGAAATATGCAAGAAGTGCACTGGCAAACGTTTTCTTATTTCAGTCAGAACCTGCACAGCAAAAAGAGAAATATTCACAGCCCCAAGTCCCCCGGCAGACAGAGAAGGAGGAAAGCTGGACCATCCTGTGGGCACAGAATTGTGCAAATGACTGAAATGGGGCAAGTTCCCAGAAACCTTTTACATTTGTACATTACTATTAGTATGCACAAAAATAGTAAATGCACAACCAAGCGCGGCTGAAAACATTAACACACAAAGAGCAACAAGACCAGGATCTGTGAAAAAGCTCAAAGAAAAACTTGTGTTCATTGTTTGTTTGTAAAAGAGAGGCTGCTTCAAGTTTAGTGTAATATGAGGACGGGTCAGTTCCATGTGCCTCCCAGCACTGAGAAAGAGGAAAACATCATTATAGCGATGTGGATGTTGTGGAGTGGCTGCTGTGCTTTTAGACACAGAACTCAGTCTTTTTTCAGAGTTTAATCTGTTTTGGATATTTTACTGATTTGTGAGCTGGTTCTGAAAGGAAAAAGGGGAGGAGAAGTGGGGAAACAACTACTGTAACCACCTGCAAATGTTTATTGCCAAAATACAATAAGTGCGGAGAAAGATGGGGTTTTGTTCTTTTCTTTGTTCTTTCTTTTGTTCTTCCCTCAGTCATTTCTCCTGCTTATGCCCTCCTTCCTCCTTTCCAACTAGTTTCCTTTCCATAGCCTCTTTGGTGTAATTTCCTTCCAAATTAATTTTTCACTCACATTTGTTAATATTGAATTTACCTCCATCAGTTCCCTTTTCTTGCAATCTTTAAATACATTCCCACTTTTATTATTCCATGTTTTTCTTTTCTTTTTATTTTATTTTAAACTCTTCTCAATATTCTTTGTGACCTTTTTCTTTCACCATTCTCTCATGATCATCTCCATTTCATGTGTCTGGGAGAAAATTTATCCAGTTTTGGGTTTGTGTTCTTTTCAGCACAACTCAATAAAATATATTTACAGTGGCTTCCTGATCTGAAGTTGAGTCCTCTTGGCTTGTTAACAGGAGAACTTAACTGTGGGGCAGGTACATCAGTCATGATAGTCCAGGGTGGGAGGAAGCAGGAGGTGGATGCCAGTAGCAGCTCATGCCAGAGAGCAGAGGGTTCACTTCACACCTTCCCCCATTTAGGAGAAGTGAGAGAATACCTCTCTTAAAGGGTGTTGTTTGGGTGTACCTTGGGCTGTGAAACTTGTTGGGGTCCTTACTGACCTGCTCAAGCTACATTCAGAACAATAATACATCCGTTTACATTAGAAATATCCAGATCTGTTTGCACAAATCCCTCACTTTGGATGTTATCTATCACTAACTGGTCATGAACAATTTCACAATTTAGAGATGCTTACCAGAAACCCCTTAGCCAGAACAGGTACATGCAGGACTCTGAAGAGGGCAGACTTTGCGTCTGTTTAGTTATTTCATCATTCTTATACTGAACAGATCTCTGGGGACTAAGGAGAAGAAGTCTTGGCATTGAACAGTAAATTGTATTTATAGCTATTTTCCTATATTCCTCATTAGTTCTAAAAATCACTTCTGCATGTGATTTTCAACAGGCTTAACCATGCACTTTCAGGAATGTGCCTCAGAAAACATGAGCCATCCAAAGGAAATGATTGAAGTTGTGCTGGATAAATACCTCGATCAGAACAGCACCCTTTTCAAAGAGTCTAGCAATGACTGCGCGTTGTCTCCTGCAGAACGTGATCGAAGATTTGAAAACTGCCATCAACAGATTTGCACACAACCTCACATTTGGTTCTTCCCCTGCAATGCACAACATAGCAACAGAGTCAAGCTTTTGAGAGGCAGTGTA
>VZTR01003028.1:98736-136639 GCA_013400775.1 Chaetops frenatus
AAACTGAAAATTGGAAAAGCTCTTAAAAGCCTTCATTTATTTCCTTGCTTTAGAAAAGTTTTCTCAAAATTCTATATCCTTTTTAAAGGACTAAGGAGCCATTTTTCTTTGTGAGGCTGGTACACTCTATATTGCAAACTAAACTCTTTGCACAAAAAGTGCAAAATTGTCTTCCTGTGACATGAAAATTCTTCCTTTATAAAAGCAGAGCCTTATCAGAAGATTTTGGTCTTAGAATCCAGCTTGTCTATTATAGAGTAAATTTTGTAAGAGAACAGTAGTTTTAAAATGAAGAACAACTGTACTGCTTTACAGATTTGGTTTTATATCAATTCTACTGGCTGAAAATAATTTTTCTGAAACTGCTTGTGTTACACCAGTACAAAAGTGATCCAAATTTGACCATTCAAACTTTCTCAGGAGAAAAGGAATAAATGTGTGTTCTCCTATAAAGGGGCAGCTTATTCTTTCCTCTGGGTTTTTTGTTGTTGTTCTGACAGCTGAAGAAGGCAATTATTAGGACTGTTCTCTATATATAAATTTCTGTTTACCATTTTTATTTGTTTAGTTGTCTATTTTTAAGCCACTCTTCTATCTCACTTGCCTTTATCAATAGGGTTTTCTTGATATTTTCAGGGAGATTCTTCATTAATTTCTACATACCATGCATTCATTTATGTATATAATGTGGCATTTAAATACAGAAATAATGCCATGCTATACTGGAGGAGATTGAATCCACCAAATACTTACCTGGGAGAGATAGGAAGCTAGACAGATGAATATTTGGAAATGACATTAAAGGAAGGACAGGTTGCAAATTGCTTGATCAGTACAGTACAGCAATGGAGAGAAAACCGAAAAGTCTTTATCCTATGGGGATAAGGATAAATATGGGTCAATGATGAGAACTTAATTGCCATAGTAAAAGAGATGTAAATGAGAAAGCATAAATTCCATGCACAAGAAATAATTGACTGTACATCCAATGGCTAGTGCTTGAAATAAAAAACAAAGCTATAAAACCAGAAAAATACCATCAAAAATTATAATGAACAGTTGGGCCCCACTGTGTGCAACTGCTGTGTGAGCCCATTTTGCACCTGTAAATTCCTGCCTGTGCTGGTCCACAAAGCTTTCATAACCTGCTTCTAACAGCACTAATATTTAGTAGACATCTGCACTCAACTGTTGCTTATTTTCAGATGTCTTCAAGGGCTATGGAAGTCACATGGACTAAATGTTCTCTGTGTTGCAGATAGGGAAACTGAGACCTACAGAGAGCATCATTTGATTATGGTTCCCTGGGGTCTCAGGAGCGGGAAAGCAAGGCCACTGCCTGAGCCTCCTTAGGATACTGGGCAATATTCAAGCCCTCTCTGTCGAGAAAAGTCCAGTCCCTATCCCCACATGGGAAGGTTATAGAAGGGCTTCCTGCTATGAAATAGAAAATAGCTCAAAACTGTGCTTTCCAGGCAAGGAGACACAATGCCTCTTGGTTCTGCTGCCCCTGCAAGCTGTGAGGTTTCACACAGAGCTTGTCCATGGCTGGGTGTCCCCACCCTTCCCTGGGTGACCCCAATGTTTGGCTTCCCCATTGAACCCCATTGTTAGCTGTGACCTTTGACAAAGCCCCTCACACTGCACAGTCTCTACCTGAGAGTCCTAGCTAGAAAAATATCTTCCTCTACATCTTTTAATTCCTCACTCCAGACAGTGTTCTTTTCTCTCTGAGAAATCTCTTTGCATCATTCTTGCTCAACTGCACGACTGTAAAGCATCTCTGTCTTCGAGAGTGTGCCTTTCTTGCCATCTTTTGAATCAGATGTATAAAACATGAGTCTTCCATCTCAGCATGGGAGAATGTTGGTACAGGCTCCATCACAATACAGCATCAATAACAACCCTTTTCATGTTCATCATATCAAATTCAGACCTTTATAACTCCCTGACATATCTATTTTGCAGTCTGAATTTACCTTAGTGTTGATTCTTTCTAAAATAAAATTATTTAGGCTGTAAAAGTTTTCCAGATATTTCCAAGAGTTAGCTGAAACATGAAAAAAAAAAAAGGCCCTCCTAAATTTTAATTTTAAAGTCATCAAGAAACAAATAGATCTTGAAAACAGCAGAATTTGGCCTAAATGAGGAGCTGTGCATAAACTAGTCTCCTTACTGGAGATTAAAAGAATGAAAGTAAAAAATATTTGTTAGCTTTTTAAACTTTTAAACTGGTCATGTCTGTGGGGGAGGAGAGTGCATACATTTAAAAAAGCCTATAATATATAAAATTTTCACACTAACAAGACTTCCATGTTACTTTCTAAAAGACAACACAGGATTCCATACTAAATGAGGTCCACCAATCTCATGTGGAATCATGACAGTAATTTTTTCCTTAGTAGGGATCTCCTATTCAGGAATGGTGTAGCTAAGTCCTCCACAGAACTCAAAGACATAATTTTTATGGGAAGCTATTTGAAGTTCCTAGTTTCAAAAATCTTGACGAAATTAAAGACATTAAAGAAATTAAAGATTTTAAATGTTGTTTGGAGGTTTTGGGCAGGTCAGTTGGGAAAAAGTTATTAAACTGCTATTTGGGGCTAATTCTCAGTTATCTTTTACATTGTATTGTCACATGTGCTTCATGATAAAAAACAAGAGGCATATAAGTGCCATCAAGTTGAGTTCAAAAATATTTACAATTGTTTTGCACTGGAGTATGCAGCTGAAGGAAATTCAATACAACTGGAAACAAGTCCCCTATCTCTATCTACAAGAGCCCTTAGCAAGGCGTGTGCTGCATGAGACTTTTGTTTATTTGGGACACACTCTAAAAAGCAAGGACAAAAGTCAAGTGGCTCTAGTCAGTCAGGAAATGGGATTACCTGTTAAAACTATACTTTTTTTGGTTATTGCTTTCACAGCCCTTTGTTCCCTGCTTGAAACAAGGCAGCAGAAGTTGCTCATGGCTTTAGTTTCTACTTGCACAGTTTCTGCCTGCTAGTAGCATATTATGTTTTGTAGCAGGCCAGAAAACCAAAAAATCTGACTACGGGTGACTGCCCAGTCCTTAATGTATTATTTTCATCAGCAATCCATGCTCAGTTCTGTTGTGTTGGGGAGGCTTTATTTATGTTTTTGTTTGTTTGTTTATTTGTTTTTATATGGGATAATACCAGTCTTGTTTCTCCCTTCTCAGTTTAATATGACAGTCAGGGAGCTGTACTTTCACCTCCCCAGAATACTAGAAAATGAAGTCTCTTGCACACAGAAAATGAGGATATGTCACTGCCTTGGCAGCAAAGTCAATGGGAAATTTTACATTGGCTCCGTCAAGGTCTGGATCCCAGATCTCAACCAATCTGCATTTTACCTCTCTCTAGGTTCTTAAATATCCTTGACAGCATTGCATGGTAGCGAGCAAAGCCCTCAAATAGCATTTAAAAGTAGTAAGATTTGATTATATTTTGTTCAGTGAAAACTATGCACTCTTCTTACAACTCAAATGCGAGTTAATGTCACTTCATGGAAAAAGAAGGAAACCAGATCATTCAAATTACATGATTGTTGATGGATTAATTTGTGACAGAAGAAAGTGAAAGTGAGGTGGTGACAAGGGGATTAGTTAACAAGATGCAGTAAGAATGCTAGGAGAGCTGCTCTTGCTGTACAAATACACGACTTTTTGAAGATATTGCTAGCATGACAGATAAAGGGAATGTAGCTGCATTATATATTTAAATTTTCCAAAGGCATTGGAAAAGATACTGCACAAATGGCTTATTTTGAAAATAAAAGCCCATGTGATGAAGAGAAAGCTGCAAAATGAATTAAAATGTAAGAAGAAAGGAGGGAGAGAAAAGGAATAATGAATTTAATGCAGTTAAAATGGAAGGTATTCTCCTGAGAAGTATCACAGAGCTCTGCAGGCTTAAACCAGGGCATCTGAACCTTGTTATTTAATCTATATAATGCTTTGCTTATAGACTCTTATTTGACTGAATTGATGAAAATACTTTATGGGATGCTGTTGTAATTTTTTAAACCTTATTTATAGTATTTATACTATATTCAAAGTATGAAGCTTCTTCCTTGATATCACAGAGATGGAAGAAGAGGTTAGCAATATCCTTTTCATTACAAAGCCCACATGCTTAACTGTTATAGAAATCTTTTCCCACTTCTCACACAGAAGTTATTTTTCTGTAGTACCTCTGCTATGGCTCTTCTTACACTGAACACCTGGAACCTCTAGAAATGAGTACTCAGTGGAATCTGTAACTTGGAAGTGTTTCTTTTCAAATAGTTTCACTTTTCAGCCTAAATGACTGGCTCACTACCTTCATGAGCTATTGTGTTATTAGATATTCATGCACAGATTTTACATGCTCCCATTCACTGCAATTTTATGATTACACTCCTAGAATGTGAGAAGCACCAATATCCCATCCTTTGTGGACAAGGGAAAAAAGACAGAGAGAAACTTAAATGTTTTCCCCCTTAAAAAGTAACAACATGAGATATTGCAAAATTTAATACATCATGTATTCAAATCCCCAGTCATTAACACCCCCATGAGACTCATGAAGCTAAACTCTGTTTGTCCCTTTTCAAAGAAAATGACAGAAAGAGCATAGAGTAAATTGATGTCTAAAACATTCACACAGAGGTAGGCCTGCATTCAAGTTCTGCTGCTGCTGGAACTAGACCAAGAATTTTCCTCATAGCTCTGTCAGTTTCCACGTGAAAACCTTAATTGCAAAACACTTGAAGTGTAAATTTATCTTTATTGGTGTTACTCTGTGCTTTATAAATGATGTAGTAAGAAAAAAGGGAGTGTCTCCTTCTTCTTCTAGCACTATTCATCTATCACATGGATGTACTTATGTTACATCACTGCTGTTAAAAAGACAGAACAGGGATCTGAATCCAGTTTTACCCACAACAAGGAAAGGGATATTAGCATTTGCTCAGTCTTCTGTTGACACAATTAAAAAAAAAAAAAAATTGCAAGAGGTCTGTTTCAGATACATGCTTCACTAACCCCAATTCTAAGCAATGTCTCTTCTGGGCAAGTGTCCATCTCTCCACATCCTCCTACATGGCTGAGGACAGTGATATAGATGTTAGTACTTAAGAACCACCTAAAGCCTGTTTTGAGGAATGCAAGATCCATCGGGGCCAAGACATTTACCAAAAGATACATGTTGAAAAAATGGAGAAACTAAATCCACTGCTCCTAAGTTCATAGCATGCTCGTATAAAGAGCATGCTATGGTGCTTCTTGTCATTAGCCACAATGCAATTTCACTCCTGCCACATCAGGGTTTTTGTATTTTACCATATTTTCACATTCTTTAGGTAATTTTGTCTCCTTTGTAGCCACAGTTTTGAAGAAAATACTGACATTTGCTGAAGAATATAGTAAAGTTTTTTAGTTTTGTCATGGCACTTGCAGAGAAGTAACATTTGCAGATAATAACTTTTCAGAGGACATTGAATCAGGTTAAGTGTGGTTTCCTAAGAGGGGTGGAACTTTCAGCCTGAATGCCATCTTCTTCTTCTAAGTCATGTTTCTTTAAGTGAGATCAGCAGAGGTGATTAAATTCTCTGGGCCCTGATCCACTAGAAAGACTCTATTGACTTGAACAAAGCTGTGGCAGACATTACATAAATAAGATAAACAGCCACTGTGTCAAGGATGTTCTTGCCAGCCCAGTTCAAGATAAAATATTCAGCACATCTCAAATTTAAACCACTTAATTCTTCTCAAATCTAATACTTAAATGCAGATACTAAGAAATTTCTTGGAAGGCAAATAGTGCCTAAAATAAATTTTAATATGTGCAATATCAAGATATACTTCTTGATCTGCGAATGTGGACTTCAGTTCTTTTCCAACATGAATCATATAACCTCTTTTTTGTTGATATCCAGGCATCCACAAAATCCTTCGAAGGACAAGAAATTATGGAAGTACTTTGGTTCAGAAATTACAAAGAGATAATTTGATATATGAAAGATTGCAACTTACAATATATTTTGGATTTTTTTATTATTATTATTTTACAATTGGGACAGGATATGCTGTTACTTTGGGTTCTTAAAAATTTCTGGGATTTAGCTTTAATATTAACGAATTGAAGCACATGGGCCACATGAAGGCATTCTTAAATTGTAGTTGAGAGAAACAGAAAATGTACATGTGGTCCATAGCAAGCTTCCAATGTGTCTTCAAACAGTTTTTTACTGTGACCATTAGTGGTTGGAAGACATGGTTCTTCTCTGCTATGCACAACTATATTAAAACCAATAATATTCATTTGGCCCTGCATTAAAGAGGCAAATAAACTGTGCAAAACCCCAATAATGATTGGAAGGGAAAACATCAGGAAATGGATGGAAGCGAATTCTAGAGACAACAGGATAATTCAGAAGACATTGCTGATGTGCTCTGCTCTCTTTGAATTTCCTAATCTGTTTTCAAGGTCGTTTGTTCACAATGTCAATGGATTGTGCTTGCTTTAATGAAGACTATCATGCCCATCAGCATGATTTGAGAAACTATCACAACATCAAACTACAAACTAAAGAAGGAAAACATTGTTGACCATCAAGTCTGCCTGGAAATTCAGAAGGAACTCAGAAAGAAAAAAATTTGAACAAGACTCAGAATCCAACCAGCAGAAAAAACAAATCTCTGGCTGCGTGTCGACTGGATGGCACACAGAGTATTTTGATTCATTCATTGTCTCTCTCTCCTTTCCAACTCCAGAAAGCCTCAAGGTGCCAAGATTCCTGTGAACATGTTCTACTGTGCATTGAGGATAGGTTCAGGGGTAATATAACAGACTTTGCATAGATCATCAGAAATCTACAGAGGGAAAATTGAAAACTTGAGGGAAGGCAGGGTAAACCTTCAGAAGAAGAACTGGCAGGAAACTAGCCACCCAAAGACTTTTCCATTAAAAATTCAGTGGTGAAAGAATAATAATAATAAAAAAAATCTGGTGTTGGTTGGGGAGGTTTTTTTTTCTATTCTGGATTACTGGCTCTGTATTTGATGCTCCTGGCCATGACATGCATTTTAATTGCCTGGTTATAATCCACTGGCATTTTAGGATTGAGAACCCAAACATCAGCTCAGTCAAGGCTCTTTTGTAACAAGCTGCAAATGTGCTCCCCACAGGAGAAGATATATAGGTGTATCAGTTTCATCAGCTTTTATTTTGGAATGTGGGAAGCATATTAGGTATGGAATGGTTTTCTGTTCACGAAAACATTAAGTACTGAATAGAAAAGGAAATAAGATTGGCTAATTTTAGCATCGGTATAGATGCAAAATTGTTGATGCTGGCTTATTGCTACAGGGAGGTGTTAGCTGTCAGATCCTATTGATTTCAGCTTAGATGTCTTAATTAGTCAATCCTATTGATTTTGATGAGGATGTCATGAAAAGTAATTACTCTACATTCAGCATAGTCATTTTTCTATTTTAGCATCTTTTCTCCTTCAAAAATCAGACTTCTTAAATTGCTAATACCATTAATACCAAGAAGGCAGCCAGATTATTTGGTGTAAGAACCATAACTAGACTCCCAAGACCACTTATCATCATTTTGACAGTTTTTGAAACAGACCACCAGAGCTACACTCAAAACTGTCAAAAAAAGTTGTGTTTCAATACAGCTTCTTCCCCAAGGTCTGATTACAGTTTGGTATTCTTAACTTATTGAATTTTCCCTCAAGTAGTCTTTGTGCCTGAAAATTGTTGAGCTGTTCCATCGTATTAGCAAGAAGGGCTTGTTCTAGTAGTGTACAGCAGGGACAACAAAGCTCAACCAGTGCTATGTCACCTCATTCATTTTTCCACACTTCTCACTTATTTATTTAATGTCTGACATCTTCTCTATGTCTTTGTATGATCAAAGTCAGGAAAGCTAGTTTTTGGTGCATTGACTATGGATCAAAGGATATTTTTATCAAAAAATATTGCATTTGGCTAAAATCAACATACATATTTTATAATACATTTCAGTTTAGTCTCAAGTGTTGTTTAGGTCATGCTTTAATTTAAAATTAATCACATTTTACAGACAAAAGACCACAAGTAAAAGACTTAATTTGTAGAATAATATTAACCACACTAGAATGTGAATATATTTATACAAACTGTAAGAAAAGTTCTCCAGAACCAGGACAGCAGGAAAAATGGCTTCTGCTGCTTTTATTTAGATAATAAATAAAGAAATATATACATACACATATAAATAAATATAATAAAGCCAGCAATCCTCATGAAAAGTACCAAATACCTTCCAGAAGTATTTTTACTGTACTGAAGTTGAGCACAAAAGTCTGATGACACAATGGCCCTATCCATGTGATTCTGACTGTCTTCCCATGTAAGGTTAACATAAAATTTTAGTTTTTCTCTTTTATGAGTTTTTCTCTTTGATGAGCCTGTCCCAGAGCATTCTAATTAAGGCTGGTTGCCTATCAGCAGTTTTCCAATGTGATTACCAAAAGATAGTCCTAAGTTGTAAGAGCTGAGAAGATTATTTTCGGGGCTAAGAATACTATTTTTGGAAGCACTGCATGGAGATATGAACGTATTTACAAACTAAAAGAAGAAACCTGATGTAATGACATTTGACAACAAAAGATGGGGTCCATTCCATTGAGTTCAACAATTTATTGCCATTCCTAAACAGATTTTCCCCCTCATAATGTTGAGATTGGGAAAAGTAACAGAATATAAAATAGCCAGAGAAAAAGAGTGAAAATATTTCCTGACAGCTTGGCTCACTGCAAAAGACTATTCTCTGCATAGATATGAGGTTCCTTGGCTACTGTCTCACCAGTCCTTGGAGCACCATTGAAATAAAGACTCATCACCTCTTATTAGTCCAGAGGTAGCACTTGTTAGCTGCAAGGCTGCTTCACATGCTCTTCTTGCAGGGTTACCTGCTTGTTTCGAGAAGCAAAGGATGAAACAGACTAGCTACCCTTGTAGCTTATATCTAGAACATTGTGATCTTGTGCACATGCCCTGATTTCACAGAAATATAATATCATTTTCCTAGCAATTAATACAACAGAATGAGTCGGAGACAGTTCATGGACTAATTTCCAGCACAAGTAGAGAAAACACTGTATTTAAACCTTCTGCATTTAGATTGGATTCTGGTAGTTTAAGAGGGTGATATTTGGTTCATGTAATGGTACTGAATGCATGTCAAAGATTCTGGGAATCATGCAGTCTACAATATCTGCAAAGACAATGAACATTCTCTAAAGCCTGTTGGATCAGTTTTATATCGAGTAATTAACTGTATAAACCTGTGCCACATCTACTACAATAAATAGAGGTTTATCATAGAAATAAGACTGATTCCTTAAGGTATAAATTTTTATAAAGTCTCTGTTAAAGCCTCATTTATTTCAATGTTTTAATGTGATGTTATGTAATTGTATTACTATTTTATTATAAATCAGAAATTTCCTGGAATTGCATATTCTACTGGTTTCAATATGTGTATTTCCCTCTTGAAATCAGGTGGTTTTTGTTTTTTCAGACCTTCTGAGCACCTGCTGCCTGCTGGAATGGGCAGGAATGGAAGTACCATTTCCTCAGTACCTCAGAAATTAAGGAAAAATCCAAGGAAACAACCAAATATAAAACAGCCCTTAGAATAACTATGGGAGTTTAGTTCTGAGACAAATTTAAAGGAACTGTTGTTTTGTCTGGGATATCATAATTTAATAATCTATACACTTATTTTATGAAATTTTCTCTGAAGGTCATTTTTGAATCTTGCTATATTTGTACTTTATTGCTGTATCAGATTTTTCTTTTGTGAGGTGTCAAATCAGCCCCTTTCTCTCTGTGCCTTAAATGTTCCCATTTGGCCCCAAAGTCTAAGTTGAGGAAACTGGCCAGGAAGTTCAGTGATAAAATAAAGTAATCCCCAGTGATTTTGTGACTTTAATTTTAAAAACTTTTTATATCTATTTTTTATTCAGCTGTACAAGTTAAGTGTAATGTGGTCACTTAGATCTTCACAGATACTCTGACTACTGTATTTGTAGTGTACAAGATCTAATAACCAAGAGAGGATTTTTTTACATTTCAATATACCCTGCTGAATACCAAGAGTATTGTTTTATTTCTTTGTCTGCAAAGAACAGTGTTATAGGAATGAAAGATCTCATACTGCAAAATGACTAGGCCAGAAGGAGGTTTCTTTGTATTACCTTCTGAGTTCCTTTCAGATGATCCTCACAAATTTGAGTTTAGTTCAGTGTGTAAATTAAGGTGATAGTCTACAGTGTGCTAAACTTTTATGATTTTGAGGGGGGAAAAATAGTATCTTCAGGTGGCATATTAAGCTGGAGTTTCTGTGGAAGAAGGAAGACACATTTATCTTACTTTGGTTATCTAATTTAGTGTATAAGTAAGATGTAAAATGATACTGCAAGAGGGAGTTTCTTCCTAAAACTGATGAAACAACTGGAATAATTCAACGTTTATTATATAATTGACAAAGAACCAAGAAATTGAATCTGCTGGGAATTCCTAAAACATTGTGGCAGTCTTTATGTGCATACAGCAGTTGATCAATGCAATATAAAAATATATACATATATAACTCATATGTGCATGCACCATAATCTCATGCTTTATTTAAATAAGCTTACAAATATACATATTTAAAATAAATAAATGTCTAAAAAATTTACAGCAGAACTTTCCCTGACAAAAAATATAATTCTGAAGGATCTGAATACCAATATATATCACAGCTCAGTTTTTTCTAGCAATCTCGAATTTTTACTTCTCTTTTGCTTTTGTCACACTGAAGTGAACTGGAGCTGTGGGTTATTTTGTGCACTGATGTGTATGAGGGTTATTTGTTGGAAATATGGCATTTCAATTTCTTATACATCTCTTCTAAAAATCCCTGGCCTGTGGAGTTTTTATGATACTTTTGAGTTGCAACAGAAAAAACCAAAATATATTATCCATCTGATATCTTAACATGAATAAGTCAGAGATCAAAAGCAGCAAATTTAAAAATCTCCATATTATCTTTGGTCAGAAAGACTTTATAAAAATGGAGACTGTCAAAGTTGGCTTAGGGTAAATGAGCAGTTGGAGGAAAACACTGTAGAACTGTAGGCAGGGGCTGTGTGCATCCCACAAGTCCTGGACTTCCCTAATTGTTATAGTTCCATCAGTTTCATAAAATTGTTAGGAATATATTAAACAAAGCTTGAAGTAGGAAAGACTGTGCCTTGCATGGGGGCTGCTCCTGGTGCTGGGCTGCAGCATGGTCCAACACCCCATGGCCACTGCACTGGCACAGCCCTCCCTGCCTGTGGGACCCCCAGAAACGCTAGGCAGGCACCCAAGGAGCACCCTGGGTCCCAGAGATGAAAAGGGGACATCACACAGAGATGAGATGGGAGAAAAATGTACATACAGAAAAAATATCCTGCTCTCATGAACAATTCCTCCTTTTCCTCAGGGAAAACTTGTTTTAGTTTTACTACCATAGGTTACAAAGATAATAAATACAGATTTATTCCTCTCCTCTGCTCCCATTTTCATATCACCAAGAAACATGAGAACTGTTTTCTTACTCATCCTTTCAGCTGTGCTAAAATTCACTTGTTCATTCCCATTTATCTTTTTTTCCTTTAACTGAGAGAAAAAAAGAAACCAAACCTGTTTATTACCTTCACCTTTATAACTTTTGATTTACTTAATAGACTAAAAAGTTTTTTGGATAACCAAATATATTTCTACTTTTCTTTTCCAGTGTTTTGTTAGCATGCTCAGGAGTGCTCTGGTATATAAAGCTTTGATTCATCAGATCACTCAATCCCAGGTTTAAATCTTTTTGAAACACACAATTAGGTGGGTGTTCTACTGAAGCAGTTCTTCAAGATGTGATTTTCTTTTATGAAAGTGATGTGAGTTATAATAAAATGAAGGGATCATCGAACTGGTTCCAAATTGCTCTCACTTAATTTCTGTGGGTTTTTTTTTTCCTTTACTGTGACTGGTAAGATTAATATACCTCTAAGTCTCAATATAATTTTATACAGTTTATTCAGAAGAAAAACATATATTGTCTCTTTGTCAGTTGTCTAAGACCTAATACAAAGAACCTAATGGAAAACTTCTCATGGTTATAGCTCAAGTATCCTAATGTCAAGGTGTTAAGGTGATTGACCTCAATGTGTCTCTTTTGCAGTTAATGTAAACTTTATTTTGCCTTCATCACCTCTCTGAGCAACACATGCAAACTAGGGTTGTTCAGTCATTTAGCATGTGTGGCCAGATGATTTCTTGACCTCGATCCTCAAGAGAAGGAATAAACAATTTGGCCTGTGCTGTTCCCCAAGGCATGTCCAGCTCCCATAAACCCCTGGAGGGTCAGATGAATTTCCTCTGGAGCTCAGTCTCATATTGAAACCCATAGGCTCACACTGAAGTTCACACTGAGGCTGGAAAGATGCATGAGGCCAAATACAGCTTTGCATACACCTAGCTCCTTTTCACGGTATTTTGAAGGTCTGGCTAGAAATAAAAATGTTTCCCACTCACAGAGAGTATGTACAAGCCTGTAATGCTTCAGAGATCACAGTAAGTCACTGGTACTGAGGTGGTCTTAGTTTGCCAGTGTTATCAGCCCTGGAGACAAACTGGCTCCAGACAATTCCCTCTCCTGATGTATTTGTAATTGCAACGAGTGACAGAGTCACAGCAGTGCTCTCCTTCCACTGAGCACTTGCTCCCTCACTTTTTCCAGAGACAATTTAGCCTCGTATAGGTCATATCAGTGCCCTGACTCCTTTTCATACACTGAATGGAGCAATTGCGCAAATAATGAAATGTGAAAAACAAACATACAAACCAACCAAAATAAATAAGCGAAACAACAAAACAACACAAAAACCAAAACCAGAGAAAGTCTCATCCTATTCAAAGCCAAATCCAAAATTTCTCAGTGCTCATGAATCTTCAAGTCAGATTTTGGTTTCATATATCCAATAAGTCTTTCCTCTCAAGGCTAAAAATTGACCTTCCTTTCTGAAGAAAGAATAGGGAAAGTTGTCAGGACATTATGAAAAATTTGTTTTTGTTAGTCCTTTCTGTCTAATTATTTCAACAACTGTCCCCTTTGTACTTCTGGATAATCACTAGATGACATCTGCCATCTCCCTGCACTCTGAGGTTTTAAAGGCTAGTTTGGTTGTACTACATTTTATTACCATTTGGGAGACCAATAAAAACTTACACTCTGGGAAAAGATAAATAAGTACTGGAAAGAAAAAGATCTGTGCCAAACATCTTGTTTGGAGGGGAAAAAAAATGTTCTTTCAGTCAGTATATATTTACTGGAAATACAACCCCACCAGTCAACTGAATATGTGTTGGAGAGATTCTGGCAGGAATCCTTTAAATCACTTTCCTGTTCCTTTGTTACATCATCTTTCAAGTATTCTGATGTTTAGTAGATAGTTATGAAGAAAATCATATGTAATTGTCTGTTATTTTTTTCTATTAGTGGCATGAACCAGGACATTTGAACAAGCAAATTACTGGAAAATAATGTTCCCAGTTTGTGCTAGGTTTTGGTTTCTGCCCATTTGCTTTAGTGCCTTGAACTATTTCATAGTTGTTTTTTTTTCTTGAAAAATTAAGCTGCAGCACGATATTTATCCAAGCACACTTGCCTAGCAAATTCAATCAGCAGAATTTGCTCTGCAGGCACTTGTTTGTTTTTTAGTGGTGGTGGTCAATTACACAGTGACAATTGTCAGGACAATGGAACAAGACTGAGTTCCCTAACAGGCAAGTCAAATGATATTTCAGCTGGTAATAAGTAGAAGTTCAATTAGTACATGAATCATTTAAAACCAAATTGAACAGAGCAGTCAATAACATTCTTTTGGGAGTAATCTTGCACCTGCAGAGGGATCTGTCTACTAAGCACAGTAGCCTCAGGGCTGCTCTAACCCTTGCCTGAGGGCTGGTCCCCACTCAGCAGCCCAGAACAAGGGCAGGGCTTAGGTAACAGTTCTTGCTGTGCATTCCCACTCTCCATTCCCAAACTGAGCCATGCACTTAATCATCACCTGGCACTATCAGCACTTTGTTCCTTAGACACTTCTTCACTATCCAACACCTTAAATCAAAAGCCATGGGAATATGAAACCAAGATTGTTCATTTTACTATAATCGCAAACCTTACTTTTTATTTCTATTATTTTATTATTTTTATTGCAACTTTAGAGCTTGCAGGACAAGTACAACTGAGATGTTAACAGCAAGCTGAGAACATTCACAGCCAGCAGACTTAGGCATGTACTTCCTGCTTCTAAGCATGGTGAAACTGATACATCCTTAAGTCTAACAAATTTCACCACACTGTTTCCTGGTACAATTATTGCTGTCATCATGTTTCATTCTGTATCAGATTGACTCTAGATTCACGTAGCAGTTATATAATATTTCATTATATTTATTTTTAGAATTTACTTACTTCCTCCACTATCTGCATGCATGGGATAATTAAGAAATCAGACTCAGGGAAGTGGCAAAAAAATTCTCTTAAAATAGCACTGAAAACTAGGTCTGCAAAGGAATCCAGCACAAATACATGCCTGTGCTGCACAGTGCAGCATAGGTGAAGAATAACAAGTTAGCACAGACATACCTGAAAATGCAAAGGAGGTTCTAGAAGCAGTTCAGCCATATCAGTGCATTATATCTTTGAGACAGTGTTGTACTGAAACAGGTGTGATGCCTGCAGTATGACAGCTGGCATGACATGGGTGAGAGCCTGGAGGTGGTTCAGAGGCTACAGTATCATCCTGCAGCATGTAGAAATTAATGAGCAGTGATTGTTCAACATCATCAAGCTTTGGACTGGGATTTCTATAGGCTGTTCTTCAACATCAGACTAGGTACAAGGAAAAAAATTTTGCAATGAGGATGATGAGACACTGGAACAGGTTCCCCAGAGAGGCTGTAGATGACTCATACCAGGAAGTAATCAAGGTCTCATTGGATGGGGCTCTGTGCAACCTGATCTACTGGAAGTTGTCCCTGCTCATTACTGGACCAGATGACCTTCAAAGGTCCCTTCCAATCCAAACCATTATATGATTCTATGACCAAAGAGGAGGTGAGGTGCTAACTGCCATCCTCAAAATTCTTCTCTGTCCAACACCATGGTCCTATGAAAAAGCTATATATTTTTACTTGTATACAGAACCAGAAGCACCTTAGCCTCAATGGCTCTGAACTCGATCAAATTCCCTCAGGGAGATCCAAAAAATGGAAAAGGGATGAAGAAGAAGGAAACCATCTCTTCTTCATTTTAGTAGCCAGCTCAGTGATTAGCACACATGGGAATTCCCACACGAGACACATCTGCACTAGGAACGTTTAACTTCCTACCTCACTGGCCACCCATCAAATTCTCATTCTTTATTTGGGTTCTCTTTCCTTACCATACTTGCAGATATACTTCAAATGGCAACCATGGCAGTCTAGCAAGCTAAATTATGAGATCCCCGAGGTATCCAATAGTGAAGGAAGGTTTCATGCCTGTTCCTCAATAGGTGTTTGCTCAAAGAGGCTGAGTGTCTCCATTCAGGATGCATCCTTCCCCAGCACTGGGTGTTTGAGATATGTCAGTCCCTTGTCTTAGAGAGAGATTCTGTAGATACAAAACTGGGCTAAGGCTTCCACAAGGGAAAATATATCACTGTTACTATAAAGATCTCAACTTACTCTTTTCAGTGATTTATATACTGCTAGTATATAAACCTTTTTGTCCCTATATGAACTGTAAATGGTAGCCACATTTTTTTCAGATATGACAGACTCATGTAATAGGTTATTTTTTTTCCATTAGAACACATGCCATTAAATCCATTATCCTTTCTAGTTTCTCTGTCAGGGCAATCAGTCTCTTTGCTTTGCTACAGTTAATGCCACTATTAATTAGTCTTATCCTTAATTCATAACTCATATATTTTTAAAGTAAATGTACAGCTTGTAATGAGCTGGACTGACAGATTTTGAGATCAAAGGCACAGATCCTCAGAGATACATGAACACTTAATTACTATTTAGGTAGCCATCTTCCACTGATTTTTGTAGTAGATAGGTGAAAAAATATCTTTGAAGACCGGTGCCAAAGTTTAGGTTCATGTGTTAGTTACAGCCCAAAGTTCCCATCACCAGATCCATTTTGAGGGATGCTGTGTCAAAAGGTGTTAGAACATAGCATAGGCTCTCACAGTCCATTCAGTCTCCAGCCTTGCTGCAAGGATATGAGTGCAACTATTGGTGGGCACCTCTTGGTGATCAGACAAAAGTTTCTACCCAGCTGGTGGCCAGACATTCAGTTCCAACACCATTTCTCACATAGATCACAGAATCATTAACTCATTAAGGTAGGAAAATACCTCCAACATCATTAAGTCCAGCCTTTGACCAAACTCCACCATGCCCACTAAATCATACAGCAGATTGCCATTTCTACTTGTATTTTGAACACTTCCAGGCATGGTGACTCTATCACTTCCCTGAGGAGCCTGTTTCAGTACTTAACCACTCTTTCAGTGAAGAAATTTTTCCTAATGTCCAACCTGAACCTCATCTTGAGCACCTTGAGGCCCTTCCCCTTGTCCTATCCCTAGATGCCTGGTGAAGAGGCCAACCCCTATTTCACCACAGATTCCTTCTCTTGTCCAGGCTTAACAGTCCCATCTCCCACATCCACTCCTCATAAGACTTATTTTTCAGACCCTTCACGAGCTTCATTGCCCTTCTCTGGACACAGTCCAGCACTTCAATGTCTTTCCAAAACGAAACACAGGACTTGAAGTGCAGCCTCACCAGTGCTAAGTGCATGGGGATGGTCACTGCCCTGGTCCTGCTGGCCGCACTATTGCTGATTCAGGCCAGGATGCCCTTGGCCATCTTGGCCACTTGGGCACACTGCTGGCTTATGTTCATCCAGCTGTTGACCAGCACCCCTATGTGTGAATGGAAAAAGCTACCTGATTCCTTCAAAACCATTGTCCAAGGATTAAAATCACAACTTTCCATCTGTGATTAATTTAATATTCAAAATGATGAGGATTTGGGAGAGCCTTTGTAATTCATAGAGGACACTTAGCTCAGACTAGACTTGTCTTCTTACATAATTTCCTGTGCATGGGAGAAAACATCCGTTCTGCTGAAAGAGGGTGGGGTTTTTTTTTACAACTGTGGCTGAAGCAGCAATAATTTTTATGATGGGCTGCAGCACTGCAGTGTTTTCTGTTCCACAGGGTGGCACGCAGTGCACACTGCCTATCCCTGTGTGGTACAGTATGTCACTGTGTGCCCACCTTTAGCCTACTAGCAGCTCCAGTGAAGTCAGCCATGACACTGAAGTTAAGCATTGCTCAAGTGTTCTGTTGGATCAGGTCAGACAGCTAAGTGGGTTTTTTAGATTCTGTCTCAAATGTTTTAGCCCTCATGTTCTGAAGGCAGGCATTTTTAGGTTACTCTAGGTTATAATAGTAAGTGATACCCAAACACTCCTAATTTCCAGGACCCCCATTATCTTTCCTCAAGTTGGCTTAGTCATACAGCAAACTGTGACCAAACTGTAAGGTAGGCTTGCTATGGCCCTTAGCAAAATTTTCCTTTCAATAATACTATAATGCTTTTATAGTGTCATAATATTGCACTGTAATATTTTTCATAGAAAGAAACAAAATGCCCAGTGCATGGATAATAATCATTCCAATGTAGCAGCAGCTTCAGTGGAGGCTGAGCTACCTCTAGTCCACAGAAAAAAAAGCAGAAAGTAACTCCCTTCCAGCTGCAGGGTGATGTAGCCCTACAGACATGCTGGAGCAGGCACTCTGCTGCTCCCTAACATCAGGGGTCACCTGTGCCACTTAGCCTCATTACCAGGGAGGACCTGAGTCATGTGGGACTGACCAAGCACTCTCAGTGGTATTCCTTATCATCTGAAATGAAAGAATATTAAAGGAGCTCGACATTTTACTTCAAAGGCCAACAAATAACTCTCAGTGTCTCCATATATAAAGCAAATGACAGTAGACAACAGGCACAGCTTTGGCCTTGCAGTGGTTGTAGTTTAAACCAAAGTAACAGGAAATAATGAGGTTTAAATTGGTGAATTGGTCTGTGTGTACTGGGGATTAACCTGTAATACACAGTGCACCCAAATTACAGAACTTCAGAGATGAGCCACTTTAAAGCATTGTAGCACACACTCTGACTGCCATGATGTCTCATTTACAGAAATGCTGGTATACTTCTTTATTCTCCCACAGTCACATCATAAACAGACTAAAATCTTAAACTACCTTGCAATAAAATTAGGTGGTATTAGAAGATAAGCAGACAAAAAACTATTTTAATAAGGTGCATGATAGAGAAAGTGAGATGCATCGGCTGAGGTTTAAGTGTTATATTTTTACTAATATGTCGACATCATTTATGCATGAAATGAAGTGCAAAAAGCCAAAGGATGACTCATACATTTGTGCTTTTTAAACAAAAGAATGGGATGAAATAACTGTGCTGTTCGTATCCTTCCAAACACTCCCCATAACAATCCAGATGTGGCTTTCACAGAGAAAATGAGTGGCAGCACACAGACCTTTTTGTCACNTTTCAGACCCTTCACGAGCTTCATTGCCCTTCTCTGGACACAGTCCAGCACTTCAATGTCTTTCCAAAACGAAACACAGGACTTGAAGTGCAGCCTCACCAGTGCTAAGTGCATGGGGATGGTCACTGCCCTGGTCCTGCTGGCCGCACTATTGCTGATTCAGGCCAGGATGCCCTTGGCCATCCTGGCCACTTGGGCACACTGCTGGCTTATGTTCATCCAGCTGTTGACCAGCACCCCTATGTGTGAATGGAAAAAGCTACCTGATTCCTTCAAAACCATTGTCCAAGGATTAAAATCACAACTTTCCATCTGTGATTAATTTAATATTCAAAATGATGAGGATTTGGGAGAGCCTTTGTAATTCATAGAGGACACTTAGCTCAGACTAGACTTGTCTTCTTACATAATTTCCTGTGCATGGGAGAAAACATCCGTTCTGCTGAAAGAGGGTGGGGTTTTTTTTTACAACTGTGGCTGAAGCAGCAATAATTTTTATGATGGGCTGCAGCACTGCAGTGTTTTCTGTTCCACAGGGTGGCACGCAGTGCACACTGCCTATCCCTGTGTGGTACAGTATGTCACTGTGTGCCCACCTTTAGCCTACTAGCAGCTCCAGTGAAGTCAGCCATGACACTGAAGTTAAGCATTGCTCAAGTGTTCTGTTGGATCAGGTCAGACAGCTAAGTGGGTTTTTTAGATTCTGTCTCAAATGTTTTAGCCCTCATGTTCTGAAGGCAGGCATTTTTAGGTTACTCTAGGTTATAATAGTAAGTGATACCCAAACACTCCTAATTTCCAGGACCCCCATTATCTTTCCTCAAGTTGGCTTAGTCATACAGCAAACTGTGACCAAACTGTAAGGTAGGCTTGCTATGGCCCTTAGCAAAATTTTCCTTTCAATAATACTATAATGCTTTTATAGTGTCATAATATTGCACTGTAATATTTTTCATAGAAAGAAACAAAATGCCCAGTGCATGGATAATAATCATTCCAATGTAGCAGCAGCTTCAGTGGAGGCTGAGCTACCTCTAGTCCACAGAAAAAAAAGCAGAAAGTAACTCCCTTCCAGCTGCAGGGTGATGTAGCCCTACAGACATGCTGGAGCAGGCACTCTGCTGCTCCCTAACATCAGGGGTCACCTGTGCCACTTAGCCTCATTACCAGGGAGGACCTGAGTCATGTGGGACTGACCAAGCACTCTCAGTGGTATTCCTTATCATCTGAAATGAAAGAATATTAAAGGAGCTCGACATTTTACTTCAAAGGCCAACAAATAACTCTCAGTGTCTCCATATATAAAGCAAATGACAGTAGACAACAGGCACAGCTTTGGCCTTGCAGTGGTTGTAGTTTAAACCAAAGTAACAGGAAATAATGAGGTTTAAATTGGTGAATTGGTCTGTGTGTACTGGGGATTAACCTGTAATACACAGTGCACCCAAATTACAGAACTTCAGAGATGAGCCACTTTAAAGCATTGTAGCACACACTCTGACTGCCATGATGTCTCATTTACAGAAATGCTGGTATACTTCTTTATTCTCCCACAGTCACATCATAAACAGACTAAAATCTTAAACTACCTTGCAATAAAATTAGGTGGTATTAGAAGATAAGCAGACAAAAAACTATTTTAATAAGGTGCATGATAGAGAAAGTGAGATGCATCGGCTGAGGTTTAAGTGTTATATTTTTACTAATATGTCGACATCATTTATGCATGAAATGAAGTGCAAAAAGCCAAAGGATGACTCATACATTTGTGCTTTTTAAACAAAAGAATGGGATGAAATAACTGTGCTGTTCGTATCCTTCCAAACACTCCCCATAACAATCCAGATGTGGCTTTCACAGAGAAAATGAGTGGCAGCACACAGACCTTTTTGTCACCACATGTCTCCCTGTGACGTGAGGAACTACCATGCAGTCTTAACACGTTCAGAGGTCATACACAGTAGGTAGTGAATTCAGCAGCAGGGAACAACAGAAATGACAGGATGCTCTGCATCCTTCTAAATCTGCTGCTGTTTTTTTCTTGCCTTTTCTAGATATTCTAGTAGGCAGAGGGGGTTGCTCCAGGAAACACAGCCTGAGTTCACATGAATTGGGGCTGGCAGTGTGACAACACACGTGCTGTAAGCTTGATGGGTTCAAGGATTCTCAGGCACATGATTCAATATAAATTAAGCTGTAAATAAATAAGGACTCTTACTCTGGGAAAGATAAGATTCAGGTGAGAGAGAGTATAGGGCAATGCAATTAATAGTTATTACACTAAAGAACCTTTTATCACCAGAAAACTATACTATTAGTTATTAGTTAGGGTTGAAGAGAGTAATTTGAGGAAATAGTTCTATTCACATGCTTTAGTTGAAGTAGGTTCCATGAGTCTATTTATTGTGCTGGAGAAGGTATATTTTTTGGATCTGAGAGTTGCCACGGCTTTGGCTTTTTATTGACCTTTTTATGTGACTGCCCCAACCCCACCTTAGCAAGCAGAACACAAAGATGACATCTGACACACCATAGCCAACTCCAAGAATTTAAAATCTGAAAAGCGCGTTCAGAATACCAGAAACATTGACTTGTATAAAAAATCAATAAGCTGATTTTTTTCCAAATCAAAATGATTATCCACCTTATTTTTCTGCATGTAAGTTTCATTGTTTGAGGAGGTTCTCTGTTAACCATGGTGCCTTCAAGCTTGCTCTGACTATGATGAAAGAAAGATTCCCTTTCACATATTGATATACCTCCAGATGCTGAGGTATTGCAAAAGACAATAGGACTGCATTAGTTCCCGGACTAACTGCCCTTCTCTGCTCATCAAGCCCTCTTGATTCTATCCTCTCTAACTGGGTACCCTTGAGACTTACAGCACTGTATTTTAAGGGATTTTTTTCCCCATTATTACTCCTATCTTCAAAGTGCAAATTTCTCCTTAAGCAGGTGTCTCCTTCTATAAGTCAAAAGCTGAAAACTCCAACAGTGCCTTTCTCATGAACAGGGAGATGGGCATTCCTCTCCTGCCCTCCAGAAGGACCCCAACCCTCTTTTCATTATCAAATTATTTGTTAGTTAATGAACAACACCTCAGGCTGTCAATCTCTGAAGAGGCACAGTGTCACAAAGACAAAATATTTGCCTCTATGTATTCATACACACAATGCAATTTTAATCAACCTGCAAAAAACCCACATTAAAATAGAGGACAGATTGTGCTACAGTTAAATTGTGATTTTGGTGTTGAGATAAAAAATGGATATTAATGTTCATGTTGCAAAAGAAAAGTGTACTTCACAGTACATAAATTAAATATATAAAGTTTGTTATTTTATAGTACATCTGTCTGCATATTTTAGAGCATTGTTCCATTTTATTACATTTCTGATCAAGACTAATGCTCATTAAAAAATCTAATATGGCAATGAAAAATTTTATATGGAAAATTCTTGTCCTCTATTACAATTGCTATCTGCTCCACTTTTTGGAAACCACAGTAAATTAGACTTGGGCCACAGTAATCTTAATTATATCTTGAAATAGATGATGTTGGAAATATATTGAATAAACTCTTTTGGTGAGATTGCCTTTGCCTCTTAATTTAAACTCTATGTTCATATGCTTACATTATTTAAATTACAAAAGGTAGGCATCTGAAAAACTGGATGCTTTGTTGGGCAGTCATATTCATGAAAATTCATTCAATTGTGAGGAGGTCAAAAAAACAGGGGAAAAAAAAACCTGCCTGCTGATCAAAATGTAACATAAGCTGCACCATTTCATTTAAGCTGCAAAACGCATAGACTAAAAAAAGATAGTTCAATATGATCTCAAAACTGTGTTCTAGGAATTCTTCATACTTTTAGCTAGAGAGCAGTCGTAACCCAACCTATTTACCTGCTTTATTTGAACAAGACAGGAAATAGGGGCCGTTCTAATAGGTGACAAAAGCACTCTGCATATTGGGTTGCTGATGTGAAAGTGACAGATGAGAACATCACCAGACCCAACACTTTGGTTTTTGCTCCAAAGCTGTATCAAAGTGAAATTTTGACTTTGAATGCAACCAAAAATTTGACCAAAGCTTTATCTTTTCTCTGTTGGCTTTGTGAGAAGCGTGAAATGGGGCATGACATAGCAGGTGATACAACTGGCAAGTTCACCTGTGTCACACGCAACAAGGTGTGATTATAAAAGGGGGTTGGTGACAGTAAGAACTGCCATGGGCAACATGAAGGGCATTGTTCCACTCCCATGGCATTACTGCTGTAGCGGTTTCACATTCACCTGCTCGCCTGCTCACACCAGGCGAGAGTGTAGTGTAGTCGTTTTATGAGAATAAGGATTAAGAGAAATGCAAAACAGGCCTAAACTTCAAAGATAAAAATAGTTTATTAACAAAAAACAACAGAATCAAAATCAACCCCCAAGTGGTTTCTTCTTCCTCCCCCCAGCCCCTCACCTATGATGGTTTCTTTCTCCCACCTCATTTATCTTCTTTTACCACCATCCTTCTCACTAACAACACAGAGAAACAAACTTAGAAAATCCCTGGTCAATTTACCACTCTTAAAATAGGCTTTCATCAGTCCAATTGGAAGAAGAGTCTCTCTTGTCTCACTATGGAGATTTTTCCACAAGAAACACAAGTCTCTCGTGGAGTTCATGTCACCGTAAACTCCCGCCCAGAAAGGATATTAGTTCACATGTGACACAAGTCTCTTCCCCTGGTTACAGCTTTTCCCACAACTGTCATCCAAGGGCTCATTCGTATACTATGGGGTGGAGTTTTAAGGATGAGTTGTCCTGGTAGGAAAGCAAAGGTCTTCTCTCTCTGGAAGCAAGGTTTCTCATTCCTGGAACAAGAGGTCCTCTTCTTCTATCCCCGAGGGCAAGAGACTCTCATCGCTCATCTCTGCAGCCTGGTCCCCCATCTTTCTCTCCCTCTGGTCAAATTCGCACGGTATCACAACTGCTTCAGCTTGCTTTAGAACTAAGTGCCTTTGCTCAGGTTACAAGCAGAACCTTCACTGCATCTCCCCCAAGGTATTCCGTGAGTTACAAGGAGCAGTTCATCACCATGGCTTTACAAAAGATTTTCAGCTTAAAAGCATCTCTTCTTTCTCCCCTCCTTTAGTCTTTAACTTTTTTTCTCATTGACTTAGGAGCTTCTGAAGCCTTCTTCTCTGGCTCAAATCCCGGTAACCGCAGGCTGATCTCTCTCTCTCTCTCTCTCTCCGTTGGGGGGGAGGGGGGGGGAAGCCCAGCCCGGGAGAGGGGAGGGCCGGGAGCCCCCTTCTGGAGTTCCATTCTCCTCTCCCTCAGGCAGGGAGGGGGAAGCAAAAACAACCTCAGAGCAACAGCAGCACTGCCCGAGGTAGGGGAGGGGGTGGGGGGGGAGTGGGGAAAAACCCGGCAGGGTCCCGGGGTCCCCGGTCGCAGCCCCAGCACGGCCCCTAGGCCCTGGGGCCCGGAGCGGCCAGCCCGGGCCATGCGGCGTCACCTCCCCCGCGGACGGAAGTCAAAGAGCACTGCCCGAGGCAGGGAGGGAGGGGGGGGGGGAACCCGGCAGGGCCCCCCCCGGCCGCAGCCCCGGCACGGCCTGGGGAGCGGCCGGCCGGGGCCATGCCGGAGTTACCTTCCACGCGGACGGACGGAAGTAGAAGAGGGCTTCCAACTTCCCGCTCCTAAAAAAAAATGTAAGCTTCGCAAAGACGCCTCTAATTTCAAGTGGCTACATGAGGTGCCCATCTTAAAATTAGCCAATCCGTGGGCTCCTCACTTCTGCTGGAAACTGTCCCGGCGGAAGTAGGAAAACAAAGAAACCCCCCCCCCAGGAAGGAGAAAAAAAAGTTGTTGTCCTTTAAACCACAACAACTGCCCATTGGTAAGGAATGTATTTAAGTAATACTTAGAGGAAGGGTCCCAGAGCTGTGATGCAGAATGTGGCCAGGCCTCCCTGTAGAGCAGCTCTATGAAGAGGCAACAAGCTGCCAGTGGGCACCTGAGGGCATGTTAAGCTGCTGGGATATGTTTCATGAACTGATTAATAAAAATTGTAAATAAATCAGCTCCTCCAACTGAGTATGAAGTTTGCAATCTACAGGTGATATACTGAACCACAAACCAAACCACATTGAATATAATGATCACGCAAAGCTGTCTAATTTTATACCTCCAGTAAAGAGGTTTTCTTAATGTCTTCATGGAATCAACAGTATTAGCCAATTTTTGCACTCCCAGAGACACATCTCCCTGTGCAATCTTTATGATTATGCTTCCTTGAAGACCTTCAGTATTCTAAAATTGAAAAAGCAACTGTTGTCTCTTTGGTCAACCCACCAACAAACTGGCAAAAAAGGTTAGGTAGGAGGCCAGACCCCAAAATATCAGTGAGCCTAATCAGACCTGAGACATTCAACTGACTCTTGCTACATTAAGGCTCAAAGAGACCAGCCTGTGCTACTCAGACCAAAGCCAAAGGCATTTTAAAACTATGGATTTCTAAGCTTTCTTCTCTAGTCTCAAAAGAGAGTGCTAAGCTTTAGATGAAACTAGTCCTTGATTAGATTGGCTAAAGGAAAATTTTCAACCCTTGCTGCTGTTCACCTCATCATTTTAGACATCAGTGACATTCACCCTTCCAAAAGAAAGAAGTGGCGTCAGACCCAAAATCATTGGGAAATTAAGAGCTCTGTGCTGGTGTGAGGGTGTCCTGTCACAACGTGACTTGGAGAAGCTGTCACATCAGACCTTGTTTGTGAGGAGGTGGCAACCCTCTCAGCAGCACCAGTAAATCTAATGTCGATGTGACATCTTTGACTGATACTTGATTCAGATGAACTACCAGAAAATGTCAGTAGCAATCATAGCTCCATCACTATATTTAAGGAATAGAGATCATTGCCATAAGAACATTTTTAAGCATATGTCTTGATGAGATTTTGCCCATCCTTTTAGATGGTATTCAAAAGAGTTGCTGATACAAAATGGAAGTTCTCTTTCCTTATCATTATATAAAAAACTTTATATTCGATTATGTCTTCAATTTTCTTACCCTTTAATAGAAATGTTTATGATTTTGTTTAGGAATCAGGCATGCATTTAAATTTTTATTAAATAAATTTTTGAAATTTGACCACCTTTAATCCCCTCTGCAATCAAATTTATCATTTGGCTCCATAGAGAGGTTTTTATTTACATATAGACTATTCCATTAATGAAAATACTTGGATTTGCCACAAGAAAATAAGGAACCAAAAGAAAGCAGTGACTGATGTCAGCCTTGATGAAAACCATCTCCTCTATCTTCATATTAGAAAAACAACAAAAGTAAGAGAAGGGCAATTGCATTGTTAACATCACAACTCTGAATTTGGTGATAAATAATTTTTTTCCATTTCTTGTTTATTCCTAGTGAGAATAATGGGAAAGAAGAAAGTTAATGCATCTGTATCAGGGCCAATATGAAAAATGTAAAACTGAATTGCAAAGCAATGCAGAATGTTTTTGAAAGACTTATTAAAATGTGGATCTAAGTATTTCTTTACTATATACTTTAAAATGAGTAAACAAATGTTAGTGCACAAACTAGAAATAATCTGTTGAAAGACATAAAAGAATGTTAGTGGATCACAGACTGACAGAAAACTTTGAGGTAAAACCAGAACTTCCAAGTATATGAATAAAACAAAGAATTATAAAAAAATATTCTTACATTCTGTGAATGTTAAATTTTCTGTCACAGAGAATTCCTGGAGCTCAGTAAATATCTTTGCTTACTTTCAGAATTCTTTAATTGAGAAAAATTCTGGATAATGATTAGAACTGAAAGCTAGTCCATACATCTCTCTCAGTAAAATGCACAATCCTGATTCACCTATTGGAGCTACATGTAAAGCTGATTTATAGAAATCCTTGAATCTGTCAGCATTTCACAGCATTGAAGTTGTAAAGGGGGTTTCCATATTTCCTTCATTGTAGGATGAGAAAAATTCTCTTCAGCTCCCTAAAATCATAAACCTCCTACACTCCAGTCAGCATTCACAAGTAGAGGTTTCCTGGATGTAGAATAATCAGCCATTGACTCAAGTTCCTCAGGGGGACAGAAGATCTCGAGCATTCAAAATGGAATTTCCTCTGACTCCCAAAGCAGCTTCTCCTTGTAGTTCTGCACTCCAGAATAGAGCCCATTTGAGCAAAAGCGAGCAGCCCAAATCACTATTATTACTACTACTACTACTACCAAAAAAAAAAAACCAAAAAAAAACCCCCAGAAACAAAACCAAAAACAGAAACAAAAAAACAGAAACAAAAACAACAACAAAACACAACAAAAACCAACCAAACAAACAAACAAAACCACCACCCCCCCCACACACCAAAAACCTCTTCCCCCATTTCTATTCAAAATCTAATCAAAGAGACATGCAACCTAACATAATTTCCAAGGCTGAAGAGATACTGGTTATCTAAAAAAATATATTGTAAAGAGTCTTTCTAAAGTTTTCAATGTCTTTATAAAGTTGCACCTAAATTTGTCTAAATAACAAAGTGCTGGAGCAAAGGCAGTGATTTCTTTAAGTTATCCCTGTCCAGAAAAAAACTGACTGTTGGACATATGGTTCATTTTAAACACAGATGGAATTAAGCATATGCTTCAGTTCTTTTCTGAGTCAGGAGTAAAAATTGAAGACCATAGCTATAAATTGAAGACCATAGCTATGTAATACTTTGCCATGTTACAGCAGAATCAACTAAAATGTTGCCATCATATTCTTCCATATGATTTCAATATCCTGCTTGAGCAGAGGCAGTTGGATTAGATGACCTCCAGAGGTCCCTTCCAACCTCAGCCATTCTGTGATGCTGTGAACACTCACTGTAGGGATGAAAGCATGTGATTTACATACTTACTCATAGTGTAAGCAATTTAAACCATTCTCATTGCTTATGTAAATAGTAAAAAAAAAAAAAATACTAAAAGACAAATGTGTCATTTGGATCATTAATTTTTCTTTATTGAGCTTTGATGAAAACCAGTCCATTTGAAATATTTCCAGCAACCATTTCAATGCCAAATGCTCAATACAAAAACTTGGTATCAGAGTTCAAATATATAAAGTCACATCTCATTATAATTTAATATTTAACAGCAGTAATCATTTCTGATTTTTTATAATTAAGTTTACAAAAATAATGTTACATTTATAAAATAAATCAGCTTTTCCCAATAAATTACAGTGGTGTTCTTATTCAAAAATGTAATATATTGTACAAAATAGACAACAGCTTTTTGTCAGATAAAATACTAAAGTATGTTTTTCCTCCAGTACATTTTGGCAGTGTGTGAAAACATTTTATTGTACACTTGATATCTAAAGTTCACTGTGAAAAATAAACTAAGCTATTATGGACATCTCTTATATAAGGCAAGGGTAGCCAACTTGGGGACTGATCTTTATTTTTGGTTATATGTTTTTAGTCAGGTGAGTACTGCCATGTTTATGCAACTGACTTGATTTATCTGACCCAGTAAATTCATGCAGATCCACCTAGAGTCCAACACTCTTTCTATGACAAGTACACAAAAGTGAGCCCAATCAGTAAACTTTTGGGCTGCTCAGTATCTCTCATACTTGTTTTACTTTTGTATATCACTGTAAAGCATTGGTGGCCAACTTGTAAAAACAGTACAGTCCGGATACCCTTAAAATTAATGGCAAAACTTCAGTACCTTATTCTGTCATAAAAACTCATACTAAAAGGAACTTGTAAAAAGAGCAATGCATTGATAAAAAAACAAACAGTAAACAGCAAAAAGAAAAATAATCTAAAAAGCAAAAGGCAAACATTAATAGCTACTGTATACAGACTTTACAAAAGCAACAACTATAAAATAAAAAAGAAGCACAGTGTCTACCTGGTGGTAGGTGCATTCTCATTAAAGCCTTTTGAATGTTCAGGTCAGCTCAGCATTTACTGTGTTGCATTTCCTGCCTACAAAAATGTATTTGAATACTCATTCCAGATTGTTTGAGCAACTTTTACAAGCCAAGGGAGTAACTGCACCATCTCTGGATGCTGTGATTAATGAAGGTGTCTGGTTCAGGATGATCAACAAATCACCTTGAAGAATTTCTGACTCCACTGTGTTTTCTCTTTGCAATAGTTTAGCAAACTGCAACATATTATTATCTCTATTTTGAGCTTCTCTCTTACATATCTTCTGGGAAGAAAGTCTACTTTAAAGTACTAAGGTAAATCATTGCTCTCTGGACTAAATAAAATGTGCAAAGTGGTGATTTTCTTATGAAGTTAGTACTGTATGACCAACATACCACTTCATATATCATAAAAGATTACTTTCACAAATTGTAACTGACAGTATAAATGCCCCAAGTGAGTATGTGTCACGAGGTCCACTGTGTGTAAATTCACAGAGGGTCCAAATCCAGATGGGTTGTTATGGACTCCAGACACAAAGCCTAGTCAACACTGGATCCCCAGACTGGAAGGGGAGGAGGAGATGGAGAAAGGGGGCTCATTACAGAAAACTAAGTCATCCCACACTTCTGAAAACTCTTAAAATTTGAGAGGATGAGTATTTGGTGTGTTGACTTCTGGCTGTCTTCTGGCTTGAAATACCATGGCTCAAACCAGGAAGACCTGGAGCTGAACTCAGGCACATTTGCCACTGCAATTAGTAAGTCATACCTCTCCAAACACAGAGCTACTACATTAATTACAACTTTTCTGTAGGTGAATTTTAATCCTTGTTGAAACATGCATTTACCAGCCAGTTAGACAAATAAACACAATGGCTACTCTTACAGTAGTAAACCGAACACCACCAAGTATACTCCAGCCCTGAGGTCAAATGGCACAGTCCTAGTTAGACCTCATTGCAGCCTACAACTTCCTCATGAGGGTGAGAGGAAGGGCAGGCACTGATCTCTTCTCTAGGATGACCAGGGACTCAAGGGAATGGCCTGAAGTTCTCTCAGGGGAGGTTCAGATTCAATATTAGAAAAAGGTTCTTCACCCAGAGGATGGTTGGGTACTGGAACAAGCTCCCCATGGAAGTGGTCACAGAAGAGCTTGACAGAGTTCAAGAAGCATTTGGACAACCCTTTCAGGCACACGGTGTGAGTCATGGTGATGGTGCTCTGCAAGGCCAGGAGTTGGAATCAATGATCTTTGTGGGTCCCTTCCAACTCAGCTTATTCTGGGGTTCTGTGATACTCACTGTACCCCTAAGGAGAGGGGCTGTATCCAAAGAACCTGGTGAAAAGCATCCCTAGACTGGCCTAATTCCCAAAGTGTGCCCAGAAACTTTTGGAGAAAGTAATAGTTAGTCCAGACCAAAAGGCCTACCAGTCCTTGTTCTAAGTATTTATCAGTATAAACGCTTCAGCACTGGCCAATTGACTATATATAGACTATATATTATTGCATGTATACTTTTTTAAGAAGTTCTCAATCATATTCACTTAGGCAGGCCTTCTGCTTCACACAAACAGTTAACCTGGGAGGATTCAATGCTTTTGTTGAAATTTTACTTGAAAGAGATAGTTGTTTCAAATCAGGATTTTTTAAAATAGTTGGGGTTTTTTGTCCATTAAGTGTGTTTTCCTTTTTTTTTTCAATTCATGTGCTTTTTTGGTAGCCTACTGTTCTAGTAGTGGAATCTTGGCTTTTGCCTGAATAACCCACTTTTTCATGTTTACAATTCACAGCTAAACAAGCACTAACCAGTTCCATTATGATGAAAAAATTATATACATATCTAAAACAATAATATTAAGACAACAACTAAAACAGGAAATAAAAACATTAATCTGTGGTGCAGTTATAAGATCTAAAAATAATATCTATGTCTATACATATTTGTCAGACTGCAGAGTCCACAGTTACAGTTGTATGCAACAGTCAGAACAGCATTACTTTCCAAATCATGAGGTGTTTTAAGGAACACCCACTTAGTAGTGGCTGCTGAGGAAATAATTTCCTTTATCAACCTGAGATTTTAAATGTGCAAGTGTTCTACCAATCTATCTAGTGCATGAAAAGGAAGGGAAGGAAGGGAGGAAGGAAGGAAGGAAGGATAAGACAAAGACAGAGACAAAAATATTATCACAATGGTTTTTGTTTCAAAATAGATTGCTGTGCAATGACTGAAGCCTGATTTGCAGACATTTTGTATTCTTGCCCAGAGCCTTGTGGAGGTGAAGGTAATGGAGTTTCTGGAGTTGCTGAAAAAAAACATAGAAAGAATTTCATATTTTTATTGCCTGGTCTACTCTGCATACACATACTACTGCACTGAAAGGGAGTTCTGTTGCTTGCTTGGGAAAGGCAGTCCCTTGACATGCTAGAGAAACAGGATATTTTAATGATCAGAATTTTTAGTTTATTAAAGATTGTGCATACAAAAACAATGATATATCAGAATGGTGCTGAATTTTTAAAATTAAATTAAATTCAGGTCAAAGTCTCTTACTTAACACCATTTTTATACATACATTTTTAATGCACAATTATTTTAATTTAAGAATGACCATGAAATACGTCTATGAACACTGACAGACCACCATTCTAATTATTATTTTAAAATGAAACAGTGAAATGTTATGACAGAAGGCTAACTTGCAATCACTTACGTATCTGTTCTGTATGTACAGGAGCAGACATTGAACTTATGAGGACAGTTTGGCCAGTTAATGGATCTTGGGCTAGGTGAGGATGCATTGGATGATGTAGATGACTGGCATCATTAGAAGTACCTGCAAAAATAACATGAGCATATATCAATTCAAAAGAGCATGTTGTTGCCAGTGACTTATACTTCAGTAATTACATTTCCACAGAGTAAATATTTTGATTGGCAATTGGAATAATTACCTCTGGGTATTCATTAAACAATTTAAGCAGACTTCAAGCATATTAAGCACGGTGTTTATTTTCACTGTTTTGACTGCAACAACAGTGCGTTTCATGAGGCATTTCTAAGGTTTCTTTCATCTTTCTCGGAAATTGTAGGACAACCCAGTAGCTACTGAGAAGTACATAGCACAATCTTTCATTTTAGGACTAAGTTAACAAGATGAACTGCCAAGACAAGAAGGCCTTAGCTAACAGTTACACAACCCAAAGCTCAGACAGTGATTCAGGGTGGTAGCTTAGATCAGGAATCCCTCTATATCCCGACATGCTAAATTCAACATAATACAAGATGGTAAATTTAGCAAATTGTCAGCTCACCTCCCAGTAACATTTCCTGAAGCAAACTGTCAATTTTAACAATTCCAAATAATTTAACCAATTGTATTTGCTCAATCATTTGCCAAGTGATGCTTTGGAGTGTAGGTAGTAGAAGAAGAAGTTCTCCAAATCTTCCTCTGGAGTCATACTGACGGTCATTAATATAATCCTCTAAACTGATTTGGACTTGGAATCGCATATTCTTGATCTTCAATGGATTACTCAAGCCTTTTGCATCTTAAAAAATGATAAAAACTAAAAGTCAAGGCATATTAGGATTTGGGAGGAGCATCTTACTAGTTTTCATTTTATTCTTTTCCATTCCTCTAGATAACATGAACAGATGCTACATTAACAAAAATTATCTTCTATACAATCACATGTAAAACAATTGAGAGATACTTTTGTAAAAATACCTGGATCAAAAAACACAATTGCTTTCAAGCAAGCGTATTCATTGTCATCTATTTGAATTTCCTGGAAGGGACGAACTAATTCATCCAGAATCCGATTTGCCACTCGGCAGATCTCTATTTCAGTGCTGTTGCGATGAATTATGTAATTGTTGCCTTAGAGAGAAAGAATACCAACATGTGAATTATAAGAAACATTTTGATGTACATGTACTAGACGAATCCAACTTTTAAAAGTACGTTTCCTATTGCTTGATTAAGTTAATAATTTTTTTTAAGTAATAACTCTTCCTTGCATCACACACAACTTTCCTTTGAAAACAGTCTATGTGCAAATTGTAGCTGTTGCCCAGTAAATAATCTGTACATGTAAGTATGCCAACATATACAGTTACTGATCAGTCCACAGGACCAAGGTTTGTATTTGAATGTACAAGAATGAAGCAAGTATACCTTTATGTTTAAATAACAGATAAATATACTAACAAATTGATTTTAAACTGTCCTGTTCCCTGATTAAAATAATATATCCCAAGCTGAATGACAAGGATTGGTCAATAGACAAGAGGATACACTGTAAATGCTTCTTTTTCTAATGGATGTTTCTGTTGTTCCTAATAAAATTTAGTAGCATCATAGAATTTTCAGTTAAGAATTAGTTTTTCCTAGAGCTTTTGGGTTTTGGGGGTTTTTTTAAGTATCCATTTTGGAGTTCTGCACTATGGCCTCTTAATTCACCTTCTGGATAACACTAGGAATATTGTGGAGCTTTCAGAAGTCACCATGCAATTTTTGAAAGAAAAACTGATAATTATATCACAAGAGATCCATGTCAAAATGACGCAAAAATCAGATACCTACCTCCACGTATCAAAAATAAGTCTTTAAGCCTCAAATTGTTTCTTCTGTTGGTATATCTGCTGATGCTCATGAGATATAGTTTTCTTACTGTTATTTTAACATTGTTTTCCTTATTACCTTATAACTAATCCCAATAAAATTGCAAATTTCTTTTTTTATTTCTGTTAATTTTGTTAGTGAAACTGTATGTAGGAAAATAGCTACCTCAAGAAAGCCATTTGTACAGCTTCTATATTGAAAAGATTGCTGGCGAGAGAAATACCTTCAGACCAAGCCCTTCTTGTCCTTTTAATGTTTTAATATGTGTAAAAATAAATCCAAGCTGCTTTAAAACTGTGAACAGATAGGCTCAAGGAGGAAGGAGAACAAGTAGTAGAAAATGTCCTTATACCAAACCAGCAGTGAAGAGACAAGTCTTGAGCCCATATTCCATATAGTCTTGCCTCACATCAAAAATCCTGTCCAAGACAACCAACAGACTTGCTCAGGAAACAGCCCCAGTTCTGCCCATGTCTAATGAGACCGTTTTTGGCAGAGTACACTTCAGAGTGGCAGAGCACTGTGTCAAACAAGGCTAACAAATGCCTCATCACATCACTCTCCACACAGACACACATCTCATCTTGCAACTGGGCCTCTCTGTTGCGTGAACTAGAAGACATGCTTCCATCAGTGTCAGCATCCTCTCCCCTGACAGCTGTGTTCCCTTCATGTAACCCAGCACAGGAGCCATTTCAGCTGACCAAGAAGACGCTCCTGCAGGCGAGGCTTGGCACTGTGCCCTGGGTGCAGCCATCTGCCACGTGGCAGGGACAGCAGGAAAGATGTTTACCTGGTGGCCACCTGGGGACTGTCGAGGAAGCAGTGAGAGGGGTCTTGGCAAAATGAGTTACAGGGAACAGACTATCTAATATTTTAGCCACTAGAGTCATCTCTAAGTCTGAAGAACTCCTGACAAAGCTGCAGATAAATGGTTTTCATGAAGACTGAAAGTAGTACATGTGCAACAGGCTGGCTGCTCCTTTCCTAAGCAAAGGGGTGTTTATGCTGTTTTTGTGGTGGTGTAGTTTGTTCCATTTTTTTTATGGGATGAAGGAGCAGGAAGGATGATAATGTAAAGAGGCAATTGCCAGGAAATCCCTTAAAATGTGGTTTCTGCTATCCAATAGATCTTTAGCTGTATTAAGCCACATGAAGCCATTCACTTGCTTTTGCTATAACAGGCACATAACATTATGTCATTAATAGCTATTTAGCATTCACAGAATGCATTGCTTTGATTGCACCAGAACAGTTGTCCCACTTAAGTGACTACGTCGTTGCTAATGTACTATAATATCACCATCAGTAAGTAAAACAAAACCAATATTTACCTAAAAGTAAAATGTCCTTATATGCCATGGATCGTTTTGCTGCTCCAAGCAACAGGTGCTCCCCAGCATGTGCTCTTAGCAGGGCAACCTCACAAAAAAACCAGCAGACTCATTAGATGATAAAGCAGTAAGTTTCAATAAGAGCAAAAGAAAAGAGGATACATATTACAGTGTATGAAGTACATGTTTTAAGACTGTTAAGATTCCAATGTAAAATGTAAAGTGAATGTAAAAATCTTAACACCATGAAACCAGCACTTTCTAATTAAATTGTCATCCTCTGTTACTTCTAGCATTCTGTCTAATTTTTAACATCAGGCTCTGGAAAATACTTCTCAATAAATACACTATCTGCATTTACTTCCTAGTGTGTATTCTCTTGACAAAGTTTTCTTTGGCATTTTAAGGTGACACTAAAGACTCTAGTGGGCTGGAATGAACTGTTACAGTAAATTTGGTTCTATCAAAGTTTCCATTTTCTCTTGAACCAAAAATTTATGTGGCACTTAAAAGAGCTTTTTCCCAAAAAAGCCAGATATGCTAACAGAGATATGAAATAGGTCTATGAACACTCATATTGTCCACAAAGAAGAATCCAAATTTGTACTGGGAAGTAATTTGTGTTTATTATTTTACTCTTTGTCACCTATTTACTTTCCTCTAGTTTTAATGTCTGCTTGAAATTTCAGCAATGGCCTTTATTTCCTCAAGGAACTCATATCTTGACAAGTAATTCTAATCCAAGCCAATCCATTTAGGAGAGATATAAAGGTACACAGCACATGGTTAATACTTATCTGCTAAGACTTTTCAGGTTCTCAGTAGAGTTACCTTAGCTTCATTGGTCTCCTCTATGGTTTGTAAATCGGGCTGACTCCCAGATCAGGAATAATTTTTTCAAAACCAGATGGCTTATTTTATAACTGAATGAACAATGCCCTTTAGAAACTGGCTATCACAAATGAAAAAGTGGCATTTGTTTTACCTCTCAACATCTTTGTCCCTACTTTTCTAAGGTACTTAAGGTTTCAGAGTATTTCCTAACATGTACTCTTCAAGCACAGCAGGCACATTTTCAGCCTATCATTCTAAGCTGATATTTTATTTTTTAAAATGCAGACAGGAACATTTTAAGGATATTTGATACCTTCTCTTTTCGTCAATGCAATCTTACCAATAATAGCAGCAATATTTTTTGGGTTTTTTTTGTTGCCCTTGTGTATCAAATGCATTTGAAATTCTCTTTCATGGGTACAGAGTTTTAACTTATTCGAGTATGTTGAGCATGTGCACATATATGTTCTTTGGGCCTGCAAAGACATCATTAAACACTTGTTTTGGGGAGTCTCCGATGGCCTGAAACACATTCATTTTCCTGAGGAATTATATAAGAGGGAATGACTCAGTTTAAAGCCAAGGATGACCTATTACTTGCAGCATTTTGTTAAAAAATGTGAGACTGAAGAATTAAAAAGAAGGATTTAGACAATTCCAGTTCAAAGAGTGATTTTCTAGATGAATCAGATTTTGGTGTGGAATCAAGAGATCCCAAGCAATGAATTAACCTCCTGCTGAGGCTGCTTGTCAGAGAACTGTTCACCACAATGTGGAGATACTGGTTCTGGGTTTGCCAGCACAACCTACCCTGAAAGCCAGTAATATATTAGGATATATTACAGATATGATGATAGATCAGACCTCTGTCATAAAAACCCTTATGAATTTTCAAGATTTGATGATTTTTCCTTTACATTTATTATATAGAGTATAATTTTAGTAAATTTTATTGTATGAAAGATTATTTGCTATGGATTGATATCAGTATATTTGGAATTTGTTTGAGATTCTAATTGCTTTTGGTTTTTGTAAGTAGAGAAAACCTGCTTCAAATTAAATAGCATGGTGTCTTAAGCCATATTATAATGAAAGGTGAACATGAAATAAATACTTTTTAAGGTCAGAAAAAATTTCTGCCTCCAAAAGACTACAGAAAAAACAAAACACTTAAAGATATGCTGCTTCGTTGCTTCTTTTTGTTAGTCTGTTCTGTGGCAGTGGTGTTATTTCAAAACTTAAAAAAAAAAAAAAAAAAAAAAAANGTGGGTGGGTCTCTAGTACTCAGCTCTAATTGTTCAGACAAAAAAGGATGACTGCTGCATCATGACATTTAAATATCACAGGAATAACAGAGCAATTAGAGTAATTAGAGTTTTCTCTTTGGTCTCTTCTTATACCTGGTCATCAAGTGGTAGTTCACAGAAGCCTGGAATATATTTAGCCCATTCCACCAGGACCAAAAGTTGTTGCTTCATAGATTCACAGACATCACTAACACCAGCAATTTTCTTAACATTTATATCAGTGCTAGCACCAGGACTGGAGATTGAGATCTGGCCATAATGAGAGAAAAAATGAACAATGTTAAATTTCATATAATTTTATTTTCATTGGCTAACAGCATATTTAAGAAAAAATCACAGCAGTAATAGCAGATACTCTTGATAAATTCCTTGACTGTGTGGACCATTACCCTGCACGTAAATTATAAATTTTTATGTCTCATTATTACCAGTGTGCATTGCAGTATGCTAAAATTTTAATTAATCATATCATAATACAATATCTTCTCATTTCGAAATACTATTTTTAAACATACTAGAGCTCTTTTCATTTGTAGAAGGGAGGTGTTTGGGGTTTTTTTCCCTTTAAAATAGCTGACATTTTCTTCATTTTGGAAAAAAAGAAGAGCTCATAGTTGCATGCAGTATTGTTAAGGGATAGAGATATTAAGAGAAAGAGAGTGATAAAGAGGAAGCATGTTCTTCTAGTGAAAAGATAAGTATCATTAACTTTAGAAGTTAAAACAGGAGGGTGTTGGTGCCTGGAGGAGAATGGTTTGCAATGATGAAGCAGCAGTATAGGCAGAGGCCTGAGACGTTCCAGAGGAAATGTAAAGGATATGAGTGTGCATTAGACCACCTGCAGGGAACAGTGTTCTGTGAAATGGCAAGAGAGCAATATCTTTCTGGGCCTGAAGCTGGGGCACTTCGACTGAGACAAATCCTAAAATTCTTAATGACTTTTCAAGGCAAGGAACAAAACCAGGCTTTCTCTTAAGCCAAGCAGGAAAGCCAACTTAAGATAAAGTCAAACCTGAGAAGGTAAGGTCAGTTTATAGTTGCTATCATAGTAGGGGAAAAAAACAAAAACAAAAAACAAAAAAACAAAAACAAAAACAAAAACAAAAACAAACAAA